>CM067320.1:57272627-57872627 GCA_034231615.1 Meghimatium bilineatum
TCTGACTGAAGAACGATGAAGAAGAGTCAAATATAGACGTAGAAAACAGTGGATGAAAAAACGTAAGATAACATTAAAAAACATGGAATCAACTCAGCCAAAGTAATACATCTGCCTTAGAACGACAGATGCAGTTTACGCCTCTACGTTTAACGGCAAGTGTGGATGCGAACACCATTGTTCACATGGGGAAAGATAATAGAAAATAATACAGGGAAAGTCGTGAAGAGAATAGGAGATAGATGGGAGTAATAATATATAGAGAATAGAAGAAGAGAATGGGAGATATATTGGAATAATAATATAGAGAGAATTAATGAAGAGAATGGGAGATTGATCGGAGTAATAATATAGAGGAAGAAAATGAGAGGTAATGTGAGTAATAATATAGAAAGAAGAGAGGAAGAAAATGGGAGGATGGGAGTAATAATATGTAAAAAAAAAGAAAAGAAGGCGATATATGGGAGTAATAATATAGAGATAATAGAAGAAAAGAATGGCAGATTTACTGAAGTCTGAGTAAATATAGAGAAAGGATAGAAGAAAAGAATGGGAGATATATGGGAGTAATAATATATAGATAGAGGTAAATATATATATATATATATAGAGAGAGAGAGTAATAATATAAAGAGAGGAGGAGAATGTAAGGTAAATATCAGTCATAGTTCAGAAAAAGACAAAAAGAGAATGGGAAATAATTAATGAATCATAGCATTGAGAGAAAGTACGGGTAAAGAGTGTGAGATAGATAGCATAGCGAAAAGACAGGATTAGTGATAGAGGATGTAGTGATAGTATATAGAAGATATTCTTACCTCAATTGATGATCATAAAATAATTTCTTCTTGTCACGAACACACTGGAATTGTTTTAAATATATTAACTTGATGGTGTAAGCTTCCACGTATTAGACTTGTTGTATTTACCGTAAAGCAAACCGTGAAACAACTATGCACAAATATGTTTTATTGAAAAAGTCGTGGGTATTTGAAATGAAGTCTTCACAAACCGAGATGTAGAACGAGTTCTCGATTGATAAAACGAGTGCTTCTCACTACAGTTCACATGCACTTCTACTACAGGCTCTAGAACTCTTCAGAAAACAAAGCAGGGAGGGCACCATATACACACTAAGCAGTGTTTTTGACAACACGTAACGATGCCGCACTTCACCTAGCTAGGCACTGAGGCAATTCACGAGTGTCGGCGTTCTTGAGAGAGGAAGGAGGAGTGAATTGTCAGCCGGATAAGAGGACTTCACAAGTGATGACGAGTGTGTTTGTAAATAAACAGTCTGAATCCATCTCTTTGGGAGAATATTGTAGATATGAACAGAATTATCGTAGTCATTGGTAACCACCATCACTTGGAGTACATGTTGGGGCCTAATGTTGGTGTCGTTCATCCTGTATGATGTCGTGTGTGTGTGTGTGTATTTGAATGATTCAATGTTTATATAAGTTTGTTATATAAGTATATCTCATGACATTGTCAATGTGTACGTGTGTGGTAGAATCCTTACTTTCTATTTTTGTTGGAATGTCATATCTATATCCTTCTGATCACTATGTATTTGTATTAGATAGTTTACCTTCCCATGTTTGTTGGAATGTCAAATGTGTATTTGTCTGATCGTTATTTATATATGTCAGAATGTTCTTTTCTATTTCTGTTGCAATGTCGTAAATGTTAGTTCCTTATTTAAATGAGCCAGAATGTTAATCTTTCTATGTTTAGTGAAATATCATCTGTGTATTTATCCGATCGTTATATATTTGTATTAGATCCTAACCTTCTTATGTTTGAATTACATCTGTGTCTATATCGGATCGTTATTTATATAAATCAAAATGTTTGCCTTTTTCCATAATGTCTTATGTATATATGCCATTTTTTAATTTATATGTTAGAATTCTTACCTTTTCAATAATGTTCAAAAAAGAAAGCGCAACATATGCATTGCTAATGGCCAATCAATTTAAAAAGAAAAAAAAACTTTCGTTACTGCAGGGTTTCCTGTGAAGGGGTGCATGGAGACTTTCTATGTGCGGCTTTTCAATTTCAAACGTGTACCAAAGTTTTATTTTACAGAATTACTGTTTCAACTTTGGCATAAAAACATTTCAGACTTTAACAATGAAATGATGTTCATTGACGTTGGCTTGGATGTTTATTCTTTGCGACCGAGGTTTTCGTTTCAATAAGGCGTATGGCCTCCTCTGGCTTCTATCAGAGAACGACATCTCCTGACATCTATCCGATTAGCCATTAGATTTATTGTTGTGGGATGCAATCTTTTCGCGATGCAATAGACAACTATCGGCTATTTCCTGCAGCCACGTCTCGCTGGCGGAGTAGTCTGTTGCGTTTATCCCATAAGTACTCTATGGGGTTCATGCTTTATGACATGACTGGCCACAGAATGGTCTGGAGGTTGCTACCATCGAGAAACTTGGTTGTGAGTTATGCACATGAGGTCGAGCGTAGTCCTGCTGAAAAATCGACCATCAAAATTGCAGCCAAAATTGGAAGGATGAGATGATAAAAATTTCAGCGACGTATCGTTCGACATTCAATGTCCTTAAATTTACACCAGGTCACTTCTTTCCATGAAGTTCATCGCCCCCACATCAATACACTTCCATCACGACGTGGAGGAGCCTCATAAATGATGTTCTGGGCGTTGCGCCTAAAGACTCTGTGGAAAACTCTTCTCCGTCTATCGTGTCGTTGGAGCAAAATAAAATTATTCATCACTAAACTAAATCCGTCTCCAGTCATTCCCAACAGTCCATTAACCATGTTGGTTCGCCCACTGCAGTCGGCTCTGATGTAGACGGTCCGTAAGAACAGAACCTCTGCAGCGTCTTCAAGACTAACCCAAAGACCAGCGTCCGAATCCTGGCCGTTTGATCTGAAATTCGACGAGCTGCTGGCATTGACTGGACTGTGGAGGACACAGATGCAATTTGATTCCTGAGGTGACGCAGCTGTATAAAACGGTAAAGCTTGAAACGATGTGATAATGTTTGCTAATTGTACGAAACACACATAGGCACACTCACAAGTCGACGTTTCTACCGTAAGGCCTTTATCAAGGATCATAAACACATATAAATCGAAAACAACAAGTATTGAAGACACAACTTGCGTTCACATATCTAGTAAGTTGGCCGAAGTGATAGACATGAGGTAAAAGGTAACATAAGCAGGAAATGTATAGAAATAGGAAGTATAAAAAACAGAACTGAATACATGTTAAAACAAAACCGAGACATGACGGAACAACCCGATATTATGCATACGTCAAATGATCATTCATACCCAAAGGTTTCAGAGTGCCAAATCCAATTTTTTTTAATCAGAAGGTCTTCGGCAGGAGTTGTGTTCCTGGGTATTCCACTGCCCAGTCGATCTGACACTGAGCCAGTTTGTTGAAATCGCATCCAAAGGCCATTAATGGTGTTTCTAAACATTCTGAGCCACCCTGTCTTCTTTCTTCTTCTGCGTTTGTTCTCAAACTCGTGCAGATTAGGAGGATGTAGTCTGGAGAATGGAAAGCGCGGTGCCATGGTCTACAGTGATATATGCGCATTTCTACCTGACACATCCAACTTCATCTTGGCTTCCTGGTTGTTTGACCCTCTATGGAATGGCGCAGCCAATGCCACCTCTAAACCACTTTAGTCGCCTCTTACTACACGTATGTCATGTAGCAGTGCTGTTATTTTTTTGCTCTTCTATTAGAAAAAAGCACACCACGGGCGTATCATGTATTACATTGTTGACTGGTTATGCATTATCCACATTATTGAAGTAAGTAAGTGTGCAAGAGAAAACGGATATTTATTGACAACATGTAAAAAGTTGCGTTGTATATAACAAAAATGTTTCAGAAATAGAAATAGTTAACTGACATATCTGTAAAACACTGACATTGAAGCTGATATCCTCTGTTCATGGACGCTTCTTTTGTGAAAGAGATGAACTAGATAAAAGATATACTTTCATGACTTTACTTCAAGTTCCACCTTTCTTTGAGAGCATATGCAAGCGCCACCTCTCATCTGAGACATGAAGAGTAGTAGTTTTACAGTTAACATTAGGTTTAGGAGAGACAAGAATAGATGTACTTGTTCAGTTTTCATATTCGACTAGGGAGATACAAGAAGACAGGTACATGTACAGTTCACATTAGATATAGGAGAGACAAGAAAAAGGTATGTGTTCATTTGACATTAGATTTTGGAGAGACATGAAGAGAGTTATTTGTTCAGTTCACATTAGATTTTGGAGAGACATGAAGAGAGTTATTTGTTCAGTTCACATTAGGTTGGGGAGAAACCAGATAAGGAGTATTTCTTCAGTTCACATTTGTTTTTAGGAGAGACAAGAAGAGAGGTACTTGTTCAGCTCAGATTAGATTTACGATAGGCAAAAAGAGAGATATTTGTTTAGTTCATATTCGCTTGGGAGATATGAGAAGAGATGCATTTATTCAGTTCACATTAGATTTATGAGATACAAGAAGAGAGATACGTGTTCAGTTCACATTAGATTTATGGATACACGAAGAGAGATACTTGTTCAGTTCACATTAGATTTATGGATACACGAAGAGAGATACTTGTTCAGTTCACATTAGATTTATGGATACACGAAGAGAGATACTTGTTCAGTTCACATTAGATTTATGAGATACAAGAAGAGAGATACTAATTCAGTTCACATTAGATTTATGAGATACAAGAAGAGAGATACTTGTTCAGTTCACATTAGATTTATGAGATACAAGAAGAGATACTTGTTCAGTTCACATTAGATTTATGAGATACAAGAAGAGATACGTGTTCTGTTCACATTAGATTTATGAGATACAAGAAGAGATACGTGTTCAGTTCACATTAGATTTATGAGATACAAGAAGAGAGATACTTGTTCAGTTCACATTAGATTTATGAGATACAAGAAGAGAGATACTTGTTCAGTTCACATTAGAATTATGAGATACAAGAAGAGATACTTGTTCAGTTCACATTAGATTTATGAGATACAAGAAGAGAGATACTTGTTCAGTTCACATTAGATTTATGAGATACAAGAAGAGAGATACTTGTTCAGTTCACATTAGAATTATGAGATACAAGAAGAGATACTTGTTCAGTTCACATTAGATTTATGAGATACAAGAAGAGAGATACGTGTTCAGTTCACATTAGATTTATGAGATACAAGAAGAGAGATACGTGTTCAGTTCACATTAGATTTATGGATACAAGAAGAGAGATACTTGTTCAGTTCACATTAAGTTAGGGAGAGGCATGAAGATTGGAACTTGCTCAGTGTGGTGCATTCAGTTGATGAAGGAGAATTAACTTCAACGCTATTATTTTGTAAACAAGAGAATACAAGAGAACTTTAACATGCAAGCCGATATCAGTTGCATAGATAGAGACTATGAAAGATCATTATTATAGAACCCAGCGGGAGTACGAGTTTGTCATACTTATGTCCTAGGCGAGACATTGGAGTGAGTACGTTTATTGAGTGAATGACTTAGATATTCGGTTAGTTGGTTGGTTGATTGGTTAGTTATTTGGTTTGTTGATTGGTTTGTTATTTGGTTAGCTATTTGGTTATTAATTGATCGGCTAGTTTGTTGGTTAATTTGTTAGTTTATTGGTTAGTTGATTGGTTAATTGGTTAGTTGTTTGCTTAGTTTATTGGTTGGTTAATTGGTTATTTGGTTGGTTGTTAAGTTTGCTGGTTGGTTGGTTAGTTGGTTAATTGGTTAGTTAGTAATTTGTTTGGTTAGTTAGTTCGTTTATTAATTGGTTGGTTGTTTCACAAGTTATTTAGTTAGTCGTCAGATCATCATCAGGACATTCAAAACGTACATACGTTCTCTGATCTTATATTAAGTATGCCCTTCAGCGCTTGATGGTAGTGATGATGGAAACACCCTTTACGTGTGAGCATGTAGCTATTAACAGCCCATAGCCTTTCTGAAAAATGCACAAGTCTTCCTCAGTTAAATATGGATGCATATATAGTCCCCGATGGAGGCATTCCAGGACAACTATATCACAGGATCACCACGTACTGCTAGGAGGGCAGCGCACATATATCATTATGTTTATGTCACATCTGTTTATTCACCCGCATAAATAGCACATCTAGTATTCCCCACCCCCTAGAAGTCTGCTGTAAGAGGACAAAGCTACGTCCTTGAAACCAATTTGGTTGAATATGCCCAGTATGATTATATCAGAACATATGCCCACAACAGATGATTTCCAGAGTTTTTAAATTTCAGATGATTATTTGAATCATTGTGGCTCTAGGAAGATATACCACGAACTTTTCAATATTCTATTCTGTAGAGAACTTTACTGTCATTTTCTAAAATCTCGAGTCATTGTGAAGAAAAAAATAATTTCCCGCAAGTACCGGTAGTCTAGCCATGGTGTTCAGCAGTCACCATCAAATTGGAGCTCAACGCTATCTTTAGCCAGACTAGTCTGATAAAGAAGGGCTTCACGGGGACGTAAAGCAAGTTATCGGTCAATATAATTCCTGGAAAAACAAACAATAGGCCTACAATCTTAGTTCTCTTACACACTAGAGGAATCATATAATTTATATTTATAAAAACTGTGTAGAATATCCTATTCAGGACTTTGCCATTAACCATAAATGTTGTGACTGTATTTTGTCTAGGCAATATAAATTCACTCAGCTATTTTCCATTGCTGTGTGAAAAGTATATAATATACAGAGTACAATAACATATTTGATTAGCATTGAAACATATCGTTTACAGGACTTAGCTATTCAATTTTTGTTGAGGTTTTGAGGTGCTCTAATACATCCAACAAAAGTATCTATATTTGCTTCATAGACTACAGCAAGGCCTTTGACAGAGTCCAACATGAAAAATTAATCATATGTCTTCAAGAAATAGGCATAGATGGAAAAGACATCAGGCTGATTAGAAATATATATTGGGAACAAACTGCATCAATAAGGTGTGAAAACAGCTACTCTCCATACATAGAAATAAGAAGAGGGGTAAGACAAGCATGCATTTTATCACCAAGCCTATTTAATATCTACACAGAGAATATCTTTAAAAATATAGAAGAAACACCAGGACTCAAGATCAATGGGAAAATAATAAACAACATTAGATATGCAGATGACACTGTTCTTTTAGCAGAAAGTGAACATGAACTACAAAGACTAATAGATCAAGTCAATGAATCAAATAATGAATATGGACTGGATATAAACATTCAAAAAACAAAAACCATGATAATCAGCAAAGACACAGAAGAACAGGAGATAAACATAAACATACAGGGAGAGAAACTACAACAAGTAAAACAGTATCAATATCTTGGACACATAGTCACAAATGATGGCAGATGTGAAACAGAAGTTAAAAGGAGAATAGGAATGGCTAAAAGTACCTTCAATGACATGAGGAAATTATTAATATCTAAACAAATTACAAACAAGTTAAAAATGAGAATTATAAAATGCTACATCTATTCCATATTAATTTTTGGCTCAGAAACATGGACACTAAATAAACAATTAGAAGACAAAATTGATGCCTTTGAGATGTGGGTATATAGAAGAATAGGGAGAACATCATGGAAAGAGAAGAAAACAAATAAAGAGGTGCTAAAGACACTTAATATGAAGAAAGAACTATTAAGAGAAATAAAGATCAGGCAAATAAAATACTTTGGACACATTAAAAGACATGACACCCTATTGAAGACCTTACTTGAGGGTAAAGTCAAAGGGAAGCGAGCAAGAGGTAGGCAGAGATACACGTGGGAGAGTAACATTACACGATGGACAGGTTACAGTCTAGCAGAGTGCACCACCAAGACAAGAGACAGGAGATGTTGGAGATACGTTGCAGCCAACCTTCGTTGCGGAGACGGCACTTGATGATGATGATGAATACACCCAACAGTACAATGTGGGTGATCGGCATTTGAACCACGAGTATTTGATTAAGCTATGATGTTATTGAAGATAGATATCAGTGAAGATATTTCAATATTATCGAACACAGCAAAATTACCTCCTCATCATCAGGTGCCATGCCGGTTGACGTAATCGGTCATGGCTCTCCACAGCTCTCTGTCTCCAGTATTATGTATCAAGATCGCTTATGTTTCCCTGCCGTGCCGGTTGTCAAACTGTCTAATATTTTCTCACGTTGTCACTCTCTGTCTCTGTTGCCTTCAATCTTGCCTGTTGTGACTATGTTCTCCAAACCTACTTGTCTCATGAAGTGGCCAGAAAATGAATATTGTCTTTTTCTTATATTATTGATTAATGTCAGTTTCGCATTTGACTCTTTTAACACCTCCACATTAGTTCTTCTGGCAGTCCATGATATTATCAGCATTCTTCTATAAAACCACATCTCTGTTGCCTCTAATTTCCCACTTTCCAGTTTGTTTATTGTCCAAGACTCGCACCCATATGTTAGTATAGGAGTTACCTAGGTCTATTATTACACAAACAACAGGGCATGTAAGAAGAGACTGGTGAACTGATATAAGAGGCGGTAAAAACTGGACTTGATCAATTTAAGTAAAACAATGCACATTATAATTAATAATACACAAAATATATCTCATAAATGTAAATAGCAAGACCATTGAAAAGGTACACGATGTTACATACATGTATTTTGTAATTAATATGTGCAAAGAGGGAGGACACAGAACAGTGCGTTGACATCAGAATTAATAAGGTCAGGTTTGCATTCAGTAACCTTTGTGTAGTATGGAGAATTCTTCAGCATTGTCACAGAGAAACCAAGTTGTTTGATATAAATACGAAGTCAGTATTGTTTTATGGCTCTGAAACATGGCATGCAACCTAGAAATTCATCATATCAAAACTGCAGATATTTATCAATAGATGTCTCGGCCATTTTCCTCATATTACGTGATGAGAGTTGATATCAAATGATGAGTTGTGAAAGAGAAAACACCAATGCCTGGTATAGGTAGAGATAAAACTGAAAGTGAAGATGAATAAGATGCGCCCTCAGAAAAAAAAAACCTAACCACAGAACTAGATAAGCTCGGTGTTGGAGCCAGCAGGGAAAGAGGATAGTTGGAAAATTGAAGGTCATTGGGAGAAGAACACTGCAGGAAGAGATCATATCAATTGTGACTTCATGGGTAAAGATGAAGAGGCAGTAAAGCAGATAAATTGTTGATAGACAATAGCTGCTCTATGTGTCAAAGGCAACTGAAAGGAAATTAATAGATTTAACGAAATGGATTTTAACAAAAGTCATATAAAATCCTAGTGCTCACAGTGATTTTTGTGGAAGGGGGGCTATGAAAAAAATAGAGAACATAAGGTGGGTCGGTCTAGAGTTAAAATGGTCTTCATATAATTAACCAGTGTCTGAATTCTTGTCAGTTGAGGACAATAGTCTGTCAAAAATTGGCACACAATTGTAAACCTAATTACGTACAGCCCTCCCATCACTCCAGGTAGAGAACCACTGATCTAACATACTATAGTAATAAAGGGTATATCACAATAGTGTGGAACATGACAGGGGTGATAGAACAATAGTAACAAAGACATTCAACTTTGAGTGTAAACAATAAAACAATTTAGAATAATAAAGAAAGCAGTTACTATTAGCTAATATAATGGATGCATAGACAGATCATGTATGGTTTTTAAGATTTTGACTTTTACGCCTTCAATTATACATAAGTATATAGTAGCATAGTCAGTGATACGTAAACAATCGGACATTAGCTTTCTTCTTCTTCTTCTTCTTCTTCAGCGTTCATTCTCAAACTCCTGCTGGATCTCTCTAGTAGCAGGACCATGATCCATTCTAGATTTCCAGCAGCATGTAGTCAAGAGAATGGAAATGCGTTGTGTCGCCGCTTTATTTGCGCCAATGGTCCGACACATTCGTCTTCGGCGGGATTAGCTTTCAAGATGAACAGTTCTCAAGAGTTGACATTATAATCGTCTCACTCACTAACTCCTTTTCCTTGAAAGAGGTAATATGTATGTGTAAGTCATGACGTCAGTGTGTATGAAACGACGTATCTTGCTTGGAGATAAACATACACAAGGTAGAGAAACATCAAGAGTTCAGAGGTTTGTATAAATACATAATTTATCATAGCTCCATGCGTTATAATGTTATACTGCGAAGTCGATCAAGGACGAACTAGCTCGAATATCGGGCAGCAGGAACATAACCACGTCACAGCCAAACCGCTGCCAAACTGTTGATGTTTCTCTTTTAGAAAATCGATAAGAGCAGATGGCAGGATGGTTGTGATATCATATGACGATCTAAGAATCTAATATGAGGGCATGATTTCAAGACAAAATATCTATATTTCAGTTCTCGTAATATCTATATTTCAGTTCTCGTAATATCTATATTTCAGTTCTCGTAATATCTATATTTCAGTTCTCGTAATAGTATTTCTTATTCCTACTCACTATGCAGTTTTTTCACCAACGGGAGAAAGGGGGATGATATTTGATATTTTCAAGGTAAATAACAAATAAAGACACATTGCTGATTATGCTATTAAATCATTTTAAAAAGTGGCCACTATCTGCTTAATATTAAATACACTTATCCGCATAAGACGAATGTCTCGGGCGTGCCATTGGCGCAAATAAAACTGCAACACAACGCATTACCATTTTCTGGACTACATCCTGCTGGAAATCTAGTAGGACCATTGTCCTGTTACAAGAAAGATCCAGTGGAAGTTTGAGAATGAACGCCGAAGAACAAGAAAAGCACAGTTATAGCTATATCGATTTTTATAATACAGCCCATATGTAACGATTGTAAAGTGTATGCTCGAATAACTTTATGTACAGTTTCATACAAGGGTTTTAATATGAAAATTCGGAATATATATACATATTAACAAATTACATTTCATTAGTAAGAATCTTATTGTAATAAATAAACACCTTCAAATATATTACAAAATTGTTCATTTCTAACTTATAAAGTAAAAATACAAAGCAAAATTAACAAATTAATGTGAAAGATTAACCTGGGGCATTTTTAAATGTTTGTTTATTTCCAGTTCAACTGTTGCTAAAAACAGTCGTAAATCGCCATACTGAGTTATATGTAACCGGTTCCTTTTCTTAGACAGTAAATTCTCTACAGCCCTAAACCCACGCTGAGTCAAATAGGAAGATGGAAATGCAATTAATAATTGCTGCACTTTTCCCATAATCCAGGGTAAGGTGTTGGTGTTGATTTCTGAAGCCAGAGCATATGGTATACATTACATAATTATAACTTTAGTTCTTTATTTGTTGCGAGTTCTAGGAGATCCTCTTCTAAAGTTGATGATCCTGCTGGGTGTACATGTGAGAAATGATCTAGAACCCAATTTAGTATATCTATGTTTAGAATATCCCGGTATAGGTCATTGAAATCAGCATGGAAAACCTCCAATTGTTGGCAGTATGTGAGTAAATCTTCCTGTTTGAGAGACACTACTACTGACAAATTTGAAAAGTGGCTATATTCTTCCCTATTTATTCTCCCTGTTTCTCATGTTCTTAATTTTCTTATATAATTTCTATGTTATATGTTTATACGCTGTATTTAATGATTCCCCATAATCTTGCCAAGCTTTTGTTTTGGAATATTTAATGATTTTCTTTGATATTGATTTAGTTATCCTGTATTCAATACAATCTTCTTGTGATTTGCTTACTGCCCATTTCTTGAATTTTTGTTTCCTATGTTTTATGGCTGACTTCTTCGTTTCACCATAGTGTTACTTTTGGTTTTTAAACCTTTATATTTCATGTATCCACATGTTTCTTCTGCTATTTGAGTTATGATTTTCTTGAGTATTTCCCATTCTTCTTCAATTGACTTGGTAATTATTGATAGCTTTTTAAATTCTTCGAAGATTTTTTGTTTATATTCCCTCAAACTGGTATCTGAGAGGTTCTATTATAAAGTATTAAAGTATTATCTGGTATAATAGAGACAATCAAGTGTTAATGTTCAGACAAACAAGCAGGTAACATATAATGACAATTTACAAACACCAATTAAAGACGAGCCTGGGGGAAGGGTGTAGGAGGGAGGACATTCTGAAGCTAGGTTTCTTGTCATGCAAACATAACATCGGAATTGATGGTCCAAATCATTCTAACATCTGAACCAATGGTCCGTAATCATAAAACGGTATGAAAATTAAAATCTAGAAAAGCGAGATAATCGCAAAACGAGCTGATAACAAGACTCTTGTTAATATCTTGAGGAATGGACAGAAGCTAGAAGTTGTTAATATCTTGAGGAATGGACAGAAGCTAGAAGTTGTTAATATCTTGAGGAATGGACAGAAGCTAGAAGTTGTTAATATCTTGAGGAATGGACAGAAGCTAGAAGTTGTTAATATCTTGAGGAATGAACAGAAGCTAGAAGTTGTTAATATCTAGAAGCATGAAAAGAAGCTAGAAGTTGTTAATATCTAGAAGCATGAACAGAAGCTAGAAGTTGTTAATATCTAGAAGCATGAACAGAAGCTAGAAGTTGTTAATATATTGAGGAATGGACAGAAGCTAGAAGTTGTTAATATCTTGAGGAATGGACAGAAGCTAGAAGTTGTTAATATCTAGAAGCATGAACAGAAGCTAGAAGTTGTTAATATCTTGAGGAATGAACAGAAGCTAGAAGTTGTTAATATCTAGAAGCATATACAGAAGCTAGAAGTTGTTAATATCTTGAGGAATGAACAGAAGCTAGAAGTTGTTAATATCTTGAGGAATGAACAGAAGCTAGAAGTTGTTAATATCTAGAAGCATATACAGAAGCTAGAAGTTGTTAATATCTTGAGGAATGGACAGAAGCTAGAAGTTGTTAATATCTAGAAGCATGAACAGAAGCTAGAAGTTGTTAATATCTTGAGGAATGAACAGAAGCTAGAAGTTGTTAATATCTGTAAGTATGTGGAGCCATATATGAGCTGCGATGGCATCATTAACAAAGATATCGATATTAGATTTGAAATTACCTCGGCTTCTTTGTCTAAATTTGATACAGAGAAGAATAAATACGACACTGAAGATCCACATATATATTTATTCATTACCTATACTTTTGTATGTATTTAAGTGTGACATTACATGAGACATAGAGAGATGAATGTATACTTTTGTATGTATTTAAGTGTGACATTACATGAGACATAGAGAGATGAATGTATACTTTTGTATGTATTTAAGTGTGACATTACATGAGACATAGAGAGATGAATGTATACTTTTGTATGTATTTAAGTGTGACATTACATTACATGAGACATAGAGAGATGAATGAATACTTTTGAAAGCAAAACTTACAGAGGAATATTGCTAATCTATTACATAGAATATAGAAACAGTATTTACTTGAAAAGAATAATAAATGATGTTGCAACAAGTAACTCAGAACAGAGAGGAATGACAGAAGTTTTCTCCGGATACTCCAAAAGTAAACCTATTTTGACCCTAATATAGAGTTACCATGCATTCTCTTTTACCAGCATGTGTCCTTTTTTAGGTCGTAAATTTCGGTTCTGTTAAGTTTTTGATATACTTTGAAATATCCCGATTTTTACGTTCTGCACTTTTATTCCAATTTCCTTATTTTTATAATAACTAGATTGGTTCGGAATCCGTTCGGATTTGTCGTCAAATCGGGACGAAATTTATTGAGCTGCTTACCCTGGTATGACTCACATTGCCAATGTGCTTACCAACCTGGTTCGCCGTATGGTAACAAAAGCGAGTGTAGCATTGGATCCATATTCGAGCTAAGTATATTAATATTAATGAACTGCTTTGTTGGGTTCAGTGGGTAAATGCGAATGTCGTGGTTAAAATGTGGTTCTCCGTTTTCGTTGACGAAAAACATTGCAACCTCGTTAGATGTTCGTTCATTATAGCGACGTTGATCAGATTGACGATCGCGTTTGAAGACCATGTTTACTACTGGAATTTCTCTTTCAGTTTGAGCAGCATTCTGAATCTCACTTGTTTCGTTATCATGCATTGACTGATACGACTGTGCTAGTCTATTGTGTTGACGAAAAATTCGATAGATTTTATCAAGAATTTCTCGTTCGCATTTAGCATTTGCTGGGTGCTCTTTTCGAACGTCTTTTGCTTGAGTACTGTCAAAAACATACAACTGAGCAAACTGTAGAACTTTGTTGTATGGCCATTGTATATAAGAAGTTCGATCATAAGTTTGACCATGAACTTTTAAAACATGGACATCAACCGTGACAATCCGTTATTGTTGGCTCCCATTGACGCGAAAGAAAGAGCTATTATAAGAGCGAATATTATCTCGGACATGTGTGTATTTAGGATGTGTATTATTAGAGAGCATGAAGGAACTCAGGATGCTCCAGCTTATTACCATGGATGTCTTGTGGCTTTGGAAGCATGATCTTTCACTTTCATCAACAACTTGTAAACTTACCATCGTTAGGACGTTCGTTAAAAAAAAAAATTAGCACCACAAAATTGACATATAATATCAAAAATTCCACTTTTTTTTGCAGCAACACGATTCTCAGCACAATTTGCTGCTTCATTTGAAATTATTTGCCTTCGACGCATTTGTGACAATGAGTGAGATTCAGCACCTGCAGCTCAACGTCTCTGTGTTTGCTCAACAGCTTCATGTTGTCATGTTGTGATTCTATCTTAGCTCGACACCGATGCAAATCAGCATCTTTAGCAAGTA
Organism: Meghimatium bilineatum; assembly: GCA_034231615.1. NCBI lineage: Eukaryota > Metazoa > Mollusca > Gastropoda > Stylommatophora > Philomycidae > Meghimatium > Meghimatium bilineatum. Next base: position 57,287,440 of record CM067320.1, read on the forward strand.
GTGTTTGTCTTTGTTCAAGAGTTTCTTTATCAATTCTTTGCATCTCTCTTTCAATTCTATGTCTATGCTCTGCAGCATTTGCGGGACGAAACCGAACGAGTGACTCTTGACTGATGACTTAACCATCTAGCATTTCGCTCTTTTGGTTTTTGACGCTTTCTTGCGATTGGATCATCTTCATCCACCATTTAAAGCAAATTATACGTATATTTTAAATTTAATGTATTTTATATAACTTTAAGCACAAGCCAATACATAATTTTACCTGTTAGCGAATCAATAACATTTTTATTTAAAAAATGTTGTCTGCTTTGAATAACGGCGCGACACCAATCGTTTTAATTGGATGTCGCACGCAATTCCGTGACGTAAATCCGCTATTTATATAGCTTTCCGGAGATCTGACAGTACATGGCTATTATATTGTAAATGTATGACTGCTAAAAAAAAGGACCCAACTAAAAACTATTTCAAATATTTAAATCCTAATCACGAACATCCTGAACAGACTCAGTCATAGCACAGCCGAGGCTACACATCTGGCTTTGGTACGCAAGCTCTAGCTCTAATCACATCTTCGCTTAACGGCAACAGTGGATAACAAACCATCTGGGGAAAGACAATAGACAATTACCTACAATGGGAATATTTAACAATTATTTATTGAGCGGTTTTACATATACAATGAGTAAGACAATGAAAGGAGAAAAAAAAGGGTGGGGGGGGGGTTATTTAATTGGAAGGTTTTATGAGTGAAAACGTGTTGGGGTTTTGAATGCAGGGTATTTATTGTCGGATTATGTAGGTGGCCAGTATTGTCCATCTCCCCTAGTATAGCATGAAATGGGCGCATGTTGTCGTGTAATCAAGATCGTCACATGACAGCCTCAAAATTTGAAGGCAAGTGTCAACCTTCACATTTATTCGATGAAGATGTTTTGCAACGCTGCATTTCCAGCGAATTCGATCGTCACAATAGTAGTTCAATGTCATAGTATGACCCGGTGCGCATACTTTCCCCTTCGCAAGTACTCCTCGTGACTGCAGCAATTGTACTACGTCTTTGTCAGTCGAATGCAAATTCAACATACATACGGCAGCCATTTTACTAAAGAGTGACGTAACGGAAGTGTGACGTCGAAAAATTGTGAGTCCACGGATGATATTAGCAAGTTTTAAAAGTTAGTTAGTTAGTCGTCGGATCATCATCACTGCAAACTGGACACATCCATAGTTGCTCCGATCTCTCCTTGAGTGTATCCGCCATCACACTTCTGCTGACAGTACCGGTCCTATGCTGGTTGACCATCATTCTTCTGCGCCCTCCAAAATGTTCACCTCTAGCAACACCGCATCTCAATCCCTGATCTTTAATCCTAGCCATTGAAAGGAATCATCATCCACATTCGTCTCACTCTCGCGTGTTATATCTCTTAAGGAGTTCAAAACGTCAGCGCGATCCATTGCCCCATCGCCCTTTGCCAAGTTCTAAACAATACAACGGAACGAATTTTATTTTACGTGTAAACATGAAATGATACATAGACCCTTGATCTCGTATTGTTCCCACGTTCGTACTGGTACAGGGGAGATCCAATGAAAGCTTCAAAATGAGTGCTAAAATATAATTATAGTTTAAGATTTACATACTTTATTCACAGAGTTAGTGAGATAGAAAATATCGATTGTATAACTTGTGTTGTTTGCTCCCGTTGACCATACCAACGTGGCTGTAATGATCACCCAATGCTTCCTTTCTGTAAAGTCTTTCTTTGGGAACAACATTTTATTGTTGGACAATTTACCGTTGAGTGTGCATATAATTCAATGTTAGTCATAAAATAAATTACAAGTCCAACTGGATAAAAAATTATTTGTCTCCTGTTGGACTCACGCTCTGATGTGGATTTCTTCTATGGACTGAACTGTGGTTTAAAGCACCAAGGCAGAACCGTAGAGCTTGTCCATCGTAGCTTTGTCATCTTGGGGTGTGGTTACAGTGGACAGTTCTGTTAAATATGTTTTGTGTTTCTAGCAGATTGTCCACAGAGGCAAATGCTGGTGTCACTAATACCAAACTCTTCATACATGTGTTTTTGAGTCTTTTGTGGCCTGTTCTCAATCTAAAAATTATTGCTTGTTCTTTTCTTCGAATCTTGCAGATGACATTATCTTTTTGATGTCTCTTTGGTGACTGGAGTTCAATTCATGTAGATGGAACTTGTGATGGACTTCATTTCTGAAAACTATAACGAATCATCCATCTGTTGTTGCTGACAGTGACTTACAGTTTTGGTTAGTTAATCTAGCTATCTCATTTCCTCTGATTGGGAATAGCTTCGAATTCATTGGAGAACTATTTCTTTTCATTGCTTGTTTAATTTACTACCGACCATCCTCTTTTGACGTAGAACTTTCCACTGTAGGTTACAGAGCTACATGTAACAGATCAGCGTGGCCCACACAAATTAATGTCCATGCCAAACTGGCATACAGACCCCTGAACACATACTCCAAAGCTGTCCAGAATACAAAGAACTGCGAGGCAAGACATGGGCACACTGGACTGAACTACGGAAAACATTTCGGGGCAAACGTTCTAACCTGGAGAAAACTGGGACCTTCGTCCTGTCGACTGACCTGAAGATCTAGAAAGACAAAAAGGAATCATGTGATACGACTTATTTTAAGTGGTTTATGTGGAATGTGAAATAACAAACACTAACATCCTTGAAGATATGAAAAATATAAAGGTGAAAATAGGAATATACAGTCATCCCTCAGATATTGCGGTTAATAGGGACCAGAACCGGCGACGATAAATGAAAAACCGCGAAGTAGTGCCATCTTCTCATTTTTAACACATGTACATTTTTGTGTGTTTGTATAATGTCAATAAGTGTATATGAAACCATATAAGCGCATATGTTATCATTTAAATATTAAAGAATAGTTTCAAACATGTAAATAAAATATTAATAGTATAAATAACATAAAGTAATGTATAAAAATATAAATATGATACGCGTGCGCGCGCGCGCGTGCGTGCGTGCGTGCGTGCGTGCGTGTGTGTGTGTGTGTGTGTGCGTGTGTGTGTGTAACATACGTAGATGTAACTAAAGTGTACATACTGTAAATATGTTTTTAGAAATCCACGATGTACTGAAGCCGCGATAAATGAACCGCGAAATAGCGAGGGATGACTGTAAAATAATTCAACAAAGTGTAAAATAGATATGACTATATTACAGATAAAATATGAATTACACTAAGTCATGAGTTATCCGGTGTTTTATATATAGCTTCACACTGTATTCTGCATGGGTATTGAGCAGTAGGACTACGTAATTGAAGTTCTTAAGATAAATAATTCATGGCAATAGAATCCAGAGAATAACCCGCCGAATACGGATGTGTCGGGCCATTGGCGCAAATAAAACGGCGACACAACGCATTTCCATTCTCTGGACTACATGCTGCTGGAAATATAATAGGACCATTGTCCTGTTACAAGAGATATCCAGCGGGAGATTGAGAATGAACGCTGAAGAAGAAGAAGAATCCAGAGAATAAAGAAGCCCTCCGGAATGTTCGGAAAATTTTTTTAAAGTATTGAATACAATGGAACTTACATATTTTATTTAGATTCGTATATTCAACTTTTTGTATGAATGATTTCAGGTAAAATAAAGAGTTCGTTGACAAATCTACAGTAATATTGACTAATCTGGTATCATCCTTCAAAAGTGACGCGATGTGACGTTTTACGTGATCTGCATTGGTGATGTTGTATATAATTTTAACAATACTAAATGAAAATCACTGAAAATGTAAACAAAAACGAAAATGTTAAAGAATATGATAATAATAATAATAATAATAATAATAATAATAATAATAATTAATAATAATAATAATAATAATAATAATAAGACCCATGTCCCGTAAGGTTCGTAGGGGTACCACTAGGTGGACCTTAATTTTGGTAATTTCAGTTAATATCATTTCTGTTATCTTCATACAATTCTTTAATATATTCTTCCCATCTGCGCATGACTTTATTTTCTCCTATTAGTATGTGTCCCTGCTTAGATTTCAGACACCCAGTCTTGTGATCCTTCCTTCTGCCTGTTAATTCCTTTATTTGTAAATGTGTATCACTTGTATTTCTATGATAATATTTTTCTATTTCACTGCACTTTGTGTTTAACCAATCCTCTTTAGCCTTGGTGCCCTTATGTTTAATTTCTTTGTTCATCTTGTTGTATTCTTCGATGTTTTTCTTTATCTGACGTCTTTTCTTCATCATATTCAAAATATCTTCTGTCATCTAGTCTTTCTTATTGAGATGTTTCTTAGGTGGCAGGATCTCTTTAGATGTTTGCTGCAATGATTCTTTTAACATCGTCCACTGTTCTTCAATCGTTTCTATTTTTTTTCTGTTGCATTGTACCTATTTTGAATTGTTATGTTATACTGTTCTTGTAATTCTGTGTTCTTTGTCAGCATATCCACATTATGTGTGTTATCTGCCCTTGTAATTTTTAATCTCTTTAACCTAATATTAATCTTTCTCACAACTGGAACATGGTCACTGTTGCAATCAGCGCTTGGACGTGTCTTAACAGACTTCAATGAATTTCTGAATCTTTCATTTATTATGATGTAATCTATTTGATTGCGTGTCTTATTATCTGGACTTTTCCATGTTCATAGCCGTCTTGGGTGATGGTCAATGAATGTGTTCCCTATCACCATATTATTATTTCTGGTCCAATCTACCAGTACATCACCTCTATCATTTTTTCATTTCTGGTGCCTAATCCAAATCTGCCAATAACATCCTCGTCTTGGCTGTCCCCTACCTTAGCATACATATCACTCATGATAATATATAGTTCATGTTGTTTTTATTGTTTCATAGCGGTGTTCAAGTCCTTGTAGAATTGTTGTATGTCCTCTTCTGAACTCTCTGATGTCGGTGCATAAACTTGGATAACATTTATCAGTAATAGGCTGCCCCTTTATTTTTACTAATAGAACTCTGTCTGATATATTCCAGAATCCTATAACAGATCTCGCACTCTGTTTATCCAATATTACTCCCACTCCGTTCCTATGTTATTATACTCTGTGATGTGATGTTACTTTGTGTAATTCTTGCATGTAGTTGAGACACATAGTCACACTCTTTTTAATGGTTGTTCTGCGAAGGCTGTTCTCTCTTCGTTCTTCTGCCATCTAGTACCAATTTTAGTGCTTGTATTGGTAGTCTGTTTTCATTAATTCTAGGTACGCGCTCATGTCAGATATAAGTCCATCGTTTTCTTCTTATATTTGTAGAAAACTCTTGCTGTTTGATGCCCTCTTTTACTTGCTTATTTGACTTGAATTCTTCCCAACCAATATTTAAGTTTTCCAAGACATTTATTTTCAAATCAGTTCATTTCCTCTGCAGTGCCTGTGTTATTTTACAACTATCTCAACCATATTTCAACATTATTATTACATTGTAGTTGAGCAAGTTTGGTATATTTGCTGTTTTTGATTTCGAGATGTTTTTTGTGTGTAAGGGATGCAACCGTGTAATATACCTCCACAGTGTAGAAAAGAGCAGTTATTTAAGGGAGACAATTTGCCATGCAAATACAGAGTTATCCTCTGAAATAACATCTTGTGTTGATTTATAGTTCCGTATTCTCAGTCTCAGGACACACCCTTACAGAGCGATGTGACATTTTTGAAATGTGGAAAGAATACTGTAGAGAAATGTACTCAGAACCACCACGATATGACCTAGTGAACCAAATGAACATAGAAAGAAATACACAAGAGCCAGAACGTACATTAGAAGAAATTAGATCAGTAATTCACAGTTTGAAGAGGGGAAAGCAGCAGGTTGTGACGACATAACAGCTGAAATGATTCAAGCCGATGGTAAAAGCAGCATTAATATATTTTATCAGCTATACAGTAAGATATGGATAAACTTGGCCAAGGGACTAGAAACGTTCAGTATACATACCACAAGCGGTGAAATGCAAATAGGTTCAATTTATAGAACAATCGCCTTTGATCAGCCAAGCCAGTAAAATACTACTCCACATTATAATGAAAAGAATACATAACAAGATGGAGGATGAGATCCACGAAGCGCAAGTAGGATTCAGAACTGGCAGAGGCACTAGAGATCATATATTTAACATGAGGATGATCATAGAGAAATGTAGAGAGTATAACATCGAATTACATGCATGTTTCATAGACTACACCAAAGTATTCGACTGTGTTAATCACCAACAATTATGGGTAATAATTAACGACATGGGTTTCTCAAAACACATTATTACACGACTAATAGCAGAGCTGTATAAAGACCAGGAAGAAGCGGTAAAAGTGGAGGGTGCAATTTGAAATTGTTCAATGTACAGAAGTAGTAAGACAAGGCTGTACCTTGTTCCTACATACTTGTTCAATCTATAGAAAAAGGACAATTTCATTTATTTTCCCTATCTCTAACCATGACCGTTGGTGTTAGAAGACCTAACTGTTAAAGGGAAACAGGCGTTCATTCGGTACGTTTTTGATTATTGTCACGTTCTTTATTGGTTACTAATTATATACTTGGATTAGCCTTGGCTATTTTTGGCATGCGATTCCAAATATATAAATATTGATCAACGGAAAACATGGGATTAATCAAGAAAATAAACGAAAGAAGGCCTCATTAATTGAACTAGAAGGTCTGTTAGTACTTTGTCCATAGCCACGCTCTATCCCTGAGGAAACCATGTTTCTTTTACTTTAGCTCACCTGCATATTATGGTTTCCAAAAAGGACGATGTCGTATTGTTTACTTTCGTGGTACTCACAGCACAATGAACTCAAATTCTCACTCCGCTGATTGAACCACGACCGATCGGCAGTGGAAGACTTGTCTTCTGAATTAATCAGACCTTCATTCGTTCTTTTTCTCGACTATATCCGTATTTTCCATTGATCAGTATTTATATACTTAGAATCGCATGCCAAAAATAGCAAAGGCTACTCCAAGTATATAAATAGTAACCAATGGAAAGCGTCGCAATAATGAAAATCGTATCGAATGAAGGCCTGTTTACTTTTTGCACTTAGGACTTATAGTACAGTCCGTGCTCACGATTGTACCCAGACCATATATGAGTAAACCAGCTTTGGCCCTAATCGTACCCACTGAGTCATCATCAGTTTCCATGTCGGCTGGCGTGAGAAGATCATGGCTCTCCACACCCCTCTATCTACAGCATTAAGACCCCCCTCCCTTGAATAGAATAGACATTACACTAAGCCGAAGGCTGAAGTCTAAGCATGAAAGAAAGCTAAGGAAAACCACCCCAATGCACATTGGAAGTAAGAGCTAATCGCTCGTAATTCATGGTGTTATCTAACAAACAATCTCCAGTATTATGTTTCAGGATTGTTTTTGTTTTCCTGCCGTTACAGGTTGTTAAACTGTCTAATATTTTATCACATTGTCGCCATCTGTCTCTGTTGCCTTCAGTCTTGCCTGTTATGACTATGTTCAACAAACCTCCTTATCTCATAATATGGTCAATAAATGAAGATTGTCTTTTCCTTATATTATTAATTAAGCTCTGCCTCCCATTTGACTCTTTCAACACCTTCACATTAGTTTTTCTGGCAGTCCATTGTTTTCTCAGCATTCTTCTGTACAACCCCATCTCTTCTGTCTCTTTTTCCCACTTTCCTGTTTGTTTATTGCCCAAGACCCGCATTCATACGTTAGTATAGGTCATGCAGAACTGCAGAACTCTCTTCCTCACCTATATTGACAACGTTTTACAGTACTACACAATATATTTTTATTATTGCCGTGCACGGGCGTACCTTCAAATACATGCAGATAAGGAACACCCGTTGCATTCCGAAATACAGAAAGTTAAAGGCAGCAGACTCAAGAGAGGAAGGTCGTGGATGGGACGTGCTGAGGATGTAATACTAAGCGTGTGCCGATTACAGGATGTGGCAGCTGGTGCGGAATGGATAGGTCTACCCACAGATTTCGAAACTTTTTTGAGAGTAGTAATATCACTTAGCAGGGAATGCAGAGAATGGTGTCCCACAGCTGTGGAGAAAGAAGTGCAGGCTTTAATCAGTGAGAATACCAAAGAGGGGGATGTGATTTTATACACTGATGGATCTGTAATTAGGCATGTTCGCAGTGCTTGGGCCTTTACAGCTCAGTGCGCAGGTAAAACGATCAAGGAGGAAAGTGGTGCCTTTGCGGTCACTACGAGTAGTATGACCATGGAGACTATGGCGGTGACCAAGGCATTTGAGTGGCTACGCACACAGAAAGTAACGCAGGTCTGCATCTTGAGTGACTCTATGAGTATGATTAAGAAGGTACAAGTGGGTCTCGTTCGCGAACAGTGGATTGAAGCCTTGAGAAATGCGAGCTTGAAAGCGGTTACATTTATTTTCGTGCCGGGACATGTGGGCGTTCGAGGCAATGAAAGAGCGGATCAACTGGCATCGTGTGCGATTGTGGCAAAGGGCGATGGGGCAATGGATCGCGCTGACGTTTTGAACTCCTTAAGAGATATAACACGCGAGAGTGAGACGAATGTGGATGATGATTCCTTTTCAATGGCTAGGATTAAAGATCAGGGATTGAGATGCGGTGTTGCTAGAGGTGAACATTTTGGAGGGCGCAGAAGAATGATGGTCAACCAGCATAGGACCGGTACTGTCAGCAGAAGTGTGATGGCGGATACACTCAAGGAGAGATCGGAGCAACTATGGATGTGTCCAGTTTGCAGTGATGATGATCCGACGACTAACTAACTAACTAACTATATTTTTAATTTTTCTAAATGTTGTTTTTGCCTGTCCTATTTTGTTTATTATTTCTGTTGAACTTCTTCCATCTGCTGTAATCGTTCTACATAAATATTTGAATTGGTGGACCTTGTTTTAATACTATATCATTCACTTTCATCTTGCAAGTTGTGGTATTTTGTTTCTTTAAAATAACCAATACTTCGGTTTTCCTGATATTTAGCAAGTGGTCATTCTCTTTACTTTCTGTGACTACTACATTAACTAAATTTTGAAGGCCATCCTTACTTTTAGCGAACACATCACCACATTGAATAGACTTTTATGATTGTACAATGAAGTTTGACATCATGCGCGTGTTAAGTCTTCTAAACAAGACCAACCTACTGCAAGCGGCTGTCTACTACAGACGAATCGTTTGTTTCACGCGTTTTCAGTAACTCACAAAACTGTATCAACATGTGCATTAAATTCTTTCATGTCGGATTATAGCTCGACCATTACTTATTCGTAAATAGTTTGCCACTTATACAAGGCACTAACGTACGATTCATATTCCATTCTATTCAGAATCATGCATATCGTTTTAGAATTTAGTAAAAGTAGTAAAATTGCTGAAAAATTATACAAACACTGATTGATTTCACAGTAAAGCTGTAAACCATAACCATGCCACAATTCATTTTGCTAACCTATATCCAGACTACATCCAGCTTACCAGCAGGAGATTGAGAACAAAACACATACGATGAGGACAATTAACCGTGTATATATATATATAACTGCATATTGGTATGATAACCCGTTGATAACGTAGCTGTCAAACGATTGTTTTTCCTGTAGCGTGTTTATAGGCACTACAAATACCATCAGTAGGTAGTCACATCACATGAACATTTCTGGGTGTACCTTCCCCTGTGATGCGATTTGCCAGTTTGAGGCGCGATCTGTACTCCCCCACTACATAGCCAGAAATAAATGAAACGTAAAAAGTGATTGCTTTTCCAAATTTTATTTTGATATAATATGAATAAAAAATTAAGAATGGCAACTATTAATATCTATCATAAATTATAGTAGAAAAACCAACTTTTGTTATATAACATTGATTATAAAGAGAGTCCACCTTTTATTATCTAACACAGACTATAACAGAGAAACCACCATTTATTCACTCATATTATACCAAGATACATTTCCGCTAAAAAAATGAAGTAGAAAATGAATGTGTTTTCTTTGTGTGATGTTTGATAAACGGATTTCTTCCTGAAAGCAATTGCAAACTACAGGTGTAATGTGCTTAGTAATTCTATTTTGGATATTCTGAACACACGTTAATTTAACACCAACTTACAAATGGCCAAACAGCATGTTAAAGTCAATAAACGTCGACGAGACAATACAATATAGCTCATTAACAATATCTTAACAAGAAAGCTGTTTTCTTTTTGGTCATATAAAGAGACATAACAGCATGGAAAGGTTAATAGTGTTAGGCAAAGTTAATGGTAACAGTGGAAGACGGCGCCTAAGACAACGATGGTGCAGTGATTTATCAGATTGGTTAAACATGTCTCTAACTGCCGCAGGTCACCTCGCCCAGAATTGCGGGGTGTTGAGAGAATCCATAATGAAGGCCACGTTCTGGAAATAACATGTCACATGATGATGATTATACGAAGATTAATTAGATAGACCTGGACGTTCTTGGCTACCATACGACTGCGTATTGTTCTTCCATATGATCCAGTTAGTTCTACATGCGACTGCTTATTGTTCTTCAATATGATCCAGTTAGTTCTACATACGACTGCTTATTGTTCTTCAATATGATCCAGTTAGTTCTACCATACGACTGCTTATTGTTCTTCAATATGATCCAGTTAGTTCTACCATACGACTGCTTATTGTTCTTCCATATGATCCAGTTAGTTCTACATGCGACTGCTTATTGTTCTTCAATATGATCCAGTTAGTTCTACCATACGACTGCTTATTGTTCTTCCATATGATCCAGTTAGTTCTACATACGACTGCTTATTGTTTTTCCATATGATCCAGTTAGTTCTACATACGACTGCTTATTGTTCTTCCATATGATCTAGTTAGTTCTACATACGACTGCTTATTGTTCTTCCATATGATCTAGTTAGTTCTACATGCGACTGCTTATTGTTCTTCAATATGATCCAGTGGAAAGGTTATACCAATGTTTTGAGTACATTTATTTAATGTTTAGAGAAACAGGTCTATATACACGTGTACGGTCATAACAAGGTCACGAGAAAGATCACTTCCTGGTTACGATCTTAGAGCAACAGTTTGACTGTTTTTAAAGAATTAGACAGAATATTATGTGTCTGATATGAAGGTTTTAAAATGTGCTAAAGGTATTCTTTTCCTTGATATTTTCTAAAGAAAAATTGATAGCCGGTCTTCTAATAAAAATCGCAGTAAGTGAAAACTCACAGACTCTCAAAATAATATTAGAAAAACTAAAATTAAATTATCAATAACATATATTTGTTATTGTGAAATGAACGAACGTTGTTAATTAAAGAGATATTATACAAGTTTATATAAAGGTAGAATTCTTGAAAATTCAGAATGATTTTAGTATACACACAATTTTGAAATTTAGCCGTTTTTGCTTTTTTTTAACCAACAATTTCATCTAAAACAATTCCAAACATCTGCCAACACTGATCGTTCAGTCTCGTAGTATCGCGTGACTCACCTTGTAATAAACATAACCTTTAACATCTTCTAGATTAGACTGCATACATTTGCTTGACTGAGAAAGGTGATGAATTTTAGTAGGTAACATACGATTCATGATATCACTTTCCTTTATATAGCTGGTATTCCTAGCATTGATACTATTTCGATGCAGTCACAAATTAGCTGAACAGATTCTGTAGAACGTACGCCAGATCGTAGCTGTCCAAAGACACTCTTCCATGAGATGAAGAGACGAGCATGCATTCTCAAAATAGCGTTTCAATGTCTCACTGAATGCCTTTGGTATAAATCAGATACTTGAAAAGATACATAACAAAATCGAGTTACATTCCTATCTGAAATTGTAAAATACGACACAGCATCAGGTGAAAAATTAGTAGACGTGTAGAAACTGAACATGGGAAACTAGAGAGAAAGGCGTGAACATATCACACGCCACAAAATAGTGATCATTCCATGGTCAGAATGTGATAAAGATGTGATATATTGTTTGGGATTAATGATCATTAGCTACATAAGAGACGTTCATAAGTGTAGCCTTCTGTACATAAGAGACGTTCATAAGTGTAGCCTTCTGTACATAAGTGACGTTCATAAGTGTAGCCTTCTGTACACAAGAGACGTTCATAAGTGTAGCCTTCTGTACACAAGAGACGTTCATAAATGTAGCCTTCTGTACATAAGAGACGTTCATAAGTGTAGCCTTCTATACATAAGAGACGTTCATAAGTGTAGCCTTCTGTACACAAGAGACGTTCATAAGTGTAGCCTTCTGTACATAAGAGACGTTCATAAGTGTAGCCTTCTATACATAAGAGACGTTCATAAGTGTATCCTTCTGTACACAAGAGACGTTCATAAGTGTAGCCTTCTGTACACAAGAGACGTTCATAAGTGTAGCCTTCTGTACATAAGAGACGTTCATAAGTGTAGCCTTCTGTACATAAGTGACGTTCATAAGTGTAGCCTTCTATACATAAGAGACGTTCATAAGTGTAGCCTTCTGTACATAAGAGACGTTCATAAGTGTAGCCTTCTGTACATAAGAGACGTTCAAAAATGGATGAAATAATTATTGTGTACTTCAATGTAAACATTGTATCTCCCTCGACACCAATAAAAGGTAAAAGAGGAAATAAAGATAGACTTCCATGTAATAGTGTATGCTGGAGAGCGTAGCCTAACATCTACAAATTTGGGCTTGATCTACGATTGAGACTGCATTTTGTCGAAGTTTTACAATAAAAATCCTTCATGTACACGTCGTGGCGATTGCTATGACAACGAAGTCGTTATCTCCACCCAATAACAATCCTTCCTGGACTCCTAAACAGAAGAACGTGCAGCAACAATATTTTCTATGTAGTAGTTCAGTTTTTCCTGCAATTTATTCTTTACTTAACAATAAAATCATACTTGTTAGTTCATCAAGTGTTCTTGAAAACCAGTATTTCAAACCTTGTCTAGCAATTGCTATTATGTATTTCACATGTACAATATTGTAAGGTCATGTATACTAGGTTAGGTCATCGTTGCTAGTAGGCAGTTGAATAATCTCGAATACTGAAATGTCATTTCCTTTGAACAAAAGGTTAAACTGAATCAACTATACGATACTGCTGTGAATCAGCGTAGATCATTGACAGGAAAATGGATATTAGACAGCATCTTTTTTATTCACAAAAAATTTGTGTATTTAAAAAAATCATGTCAATTGGCAGGATGCAGTTTGTAATTTCTGCAAAGTACTGGTTTAATCATATGCCATGTGTTCACGAAGTTCGGAACCCGGTAATGACGTCATGTCTATTTTATGATTAGTAAAATTAGTCGATAAGTACTTCTCCAATGTAGATATACGCACTGATTGTAACTAGATATCTATGACTTTTTCATAGTAGATATACGCACTGGTTGTAACTAGATATCTATGACTTTTCCATGGTAGATATACGCACTGATTATAACTAGATATCTATGACTTTTTCATAGTAGATATACGCACTGGTTGTAACTAGATATCTATGCCTTTTTCATAGTAGATATACGCACTTAATGTAACTAGATATCTATGCCTTTTTCATAGTAGATATACGCACTGGTTGTAACTAGATATCTATGCCTTTTTCATAGTAGATATACGCACTGAATGTAACTAGATATCTATGACTTTTTCATAGTAGATATACGCACTGATTGCATAAGAGTAACATTTTTTCTAGTTCAAGGGAAACGACTGGAATTTTACTATGGGCAGAGTAGGAAGAGTTAACAATTCTTTGAATAACTTGACTTTGTATCTTCTTCTTCATCGTTCATTCTCAAACTCCTACTGGATCTCCCTTGTAGCAAGACCATTGTCCTACTAGATTTCTAGCAGGATGTTGTTCAGAGAATGGACTTGACTTTGTATGAAATGGACGTAATATTCAAACTGACAAATGAATGTCAAAATGTTGATAGACTAGACCAGGGGTCGGGAACCGATGGCTCGCAAGCCAGATGTGGCTCTATTGATGGCTGCATCTGGCTCGTAGACAAATGTTCGATTATTTAAAAAAAAATGTTTCTTTAGACTCCTTTGATCTACATATTAATTGCATATCAATATTTCATTCTACAAATGAACTAAAGTTTACTGCAGCTCAGCACCAGAAGTCGCATTAATGGTAAGAAATACGCATCATTGATTAGCAACAGCATAACGACGTTATTAAAAAGAATTCAGAGACATAATTATTGTACTTTTAGTATTGAAATTACACAAAATTCACACATTTACTTGAATTTTTAGTTTTAAACATAATGTATGGCTCTAACATAATTACTTTTCAAAATATGTGGTGTCAATGGCTCTCTCAGACAAAAAGGTTCCCGACCCCTGGACTAGACGGAAATTGCACAAGCTGGTATTGAGTCGGATAATCAGACATGAGTTCATAATTGCTCCTGTTTGTCAGTCTAGAGAATCCTAGACGCGTGAATAATTAGATCATATTGAGCAAAGTCAAGATATTTAAGTGGGAAAATTTGGTTGTTTACGAGATAAAGTGCTGAACAGAATTTTTAATTGTATTTGACAAGGCTAGTAAAAATCAAGTGACAATAAACACGTGAATAAATGAGTACGGTTGAAAAAGTACATCAATTCGTGTGCAAAACTGGAGAAAAGGAGACAAATTTTGGTGAACAAAAATCTGCTGTTTTCTCTCTATCGAAGAGATAGTGAGTTTTAATCCAGAAATGCAGTAGTTGGATTATAGCTTTTGGACTGTCCGCTGGAACACAATTCCGAATTTCTTGCATGAATGGAGTTTAAATATTGTCTAGTCATCAATAACTGTGATCAACCCTCAAGCAAAGTACATAGAATTAGCTAGGATGACGTAATGTGTTACTGTCATCAACAATTTAGTTAGGGACAGTTAGAGATGTTAGTGTGAATTCATTTCAGGTTCGATTCATTTCTAAATAATTTATTGTTCTGCAATATTGTCTTCGTGATGTTGTTATTAGGAGTGCACTCAATGTTTGTGTCAGTTGGAGCTGTTGCTATATTCTTGCATCGTAGTCAGGAGAAAATGGATTACTTATATAAAAAAAGCTGGAGGTTTATGTCTAAATACGTCTTGGCAGCGATATGTATTTTCGACATTAGCAATGGAGCTTAGATTTGTAAAAATTTGACGTACTTGACCTGTAGGTATACTGAGTAATGGTTTGGCTCCAGGAGTTTATGTAAAGAACCCGCTTTACAATCAGAGGTATGTTTACTTCTTCATATATAAAAATATAAAAATATTTCTACCATATGTTGTCTAATAAGATCTAATGTTGTCCTAAGCTGTGTGCTCATCTGGAGAATCCTTGAGTGAGGATTATCAATTGTGATAACCTATGTGCTTATTTCAACGATAACTGATGTTAAGAGCTCAGTAGCGGAAGCTGAGTGCTTGTATTTACGTAACCCTACGTGATATGATAAGCTGTGTTCTTAGGTCGACAAGAATTATTAGATCTTATTTGGAAGAAGAACAACCTCTTATTTGGTAACTCGATAGTTCAGGAGTACAGATAAGGGACTAGAAGGAAATAACGTTTCTTAATATGATTGGCTGTTAATTTGTACTAACCTATCAACTTGAGGATCGAGACATCAACTAGTCATAAGTCCAACAAAAGAATTGGAGCTTTGTTTACCTTCATCATTTCGTGTTATGATTGACTGTTCGTTCGTTTTTATTAACAAATCAACTTGGATATCGATATATCCGCCAAAGTATATGTGACTGCACGAGCTGATAATATGCTTAGGTCACAAACTGTGCATCTTTCCTCTAACAAGTTGCTTCGTAGCCAGAGAACAGTTCCTCGTGTAGGGATGCCATTCCATTACCATCCTTCGTGTCCCTAGGTACCAGACCTACTTTCTTCTGTATGAGCCGTGCTGGGCAACGGAGATAGTCGAACTAGACTCAGGATTTATAAACCTTCCTGGGCGATATGCTGCTTCGCCAAACACGTCCTGTGTCTGACCTGTGCATCGGTTGAGAATGTATCTTGTCTGATGAATATCTATTGAGAGTCTATCTAGTTTGAGAAATATCTGTTGAGAGTGCAGTGGCGTAGCGTGGGCCAATGGCGCCCGGGGCGGACTCATAATTTTCCGCCCTTGTGACATTAAAAAAATATGTCAGTGATTGTGAAAGACTGGACGAAAATAGCTTTGCCGCCCTCCCGATGATGCCGCCTGGGGAGGTCCGCACTTCCGCCCCCCCCCACTCGCCACGCCACTGTGAGAGTGTATCTAGTTTGAGGAATATCTGTTGAGAATGAATCTAGCTTGGGGAATATCTGTTACAAAATATCTAGTTTGAGGAATATCTGTTGAGGCTGTATCTAGTTTGAGGAATATCTGTTGAGGCTGTATCTATTTTGAGGAGTATCTGTTGAGAATGTATTTAGTTTAAGGAATATCTGTTGAGAATGTATTTAGTTTGAGGAGTATCTGTTGAGAATGTATTTAGTTTGAGGAATATCTGTTGAGAATGTATTTAGTTTGAGGAATATCTGTTGAGAATGTATTTAGTTTAAGGAATATCTGTTGAGAATCTATTCTACACTACTCATCGCTGTTGTATTTGATATTATTTAGAGTTATTGCTAGTTCCTTATCTGAGTCTGCCTTTATGTCGCTTTCAGAATATCTTCTTTTTATTGTTCTTTGTTTATTGCATTTAAGTACATCGTATTTCAGTGGTAGTATCCCTTTCATAAATATAGCGTTTGTTGCTAAGGAAACACATACAATGCATATAGTTCCTATTAACATAGCGAATGTTCGAAAGGGAAATAATTGAACTTCAGTCGTTTCATCAAAGTACGGATACTTAATGCATGGCGGTATTCCTAAGACAGGTTCCCCGCCTAAAAGTCGTAAGCACAGTGAAGTGAAGAATCCGGCTATACATCCATAAGCATTGGAACCAGGCATCCATAAAACGAGCGTTAATTGAGGAAACAAAACAACGTACATGAGATCTGAACACAGGACATATAAACCATATATTGTCTTGGAGAATACAGCGATAAGTGTGCCCAGGCCACCTACTACCAAAATAGAGATTCGCAAAACCCATATGAGTTCTTTCTCTGATGCCTGGAAATAAACAAACAATTGTAAGCACTTGTTAGTTTCAGATAGAAATAACAAATCATATAAAATTTATATTAAACATGTTAACGTGTGTTACATATCCTTTTTCAGGATGTTACAATCCACCCTTGCAAGTCTTGGTTATAATAATATTGTAGGCAATATTTTCGTTCATTTACTTTCACCATGCTGTATAAATCGCCAAGCTGACGTCAGTTCATTATTTAGAACACTGTATGTCCGTAATGTACCAGTTCTGTGATGGCCTAGGTACCTTGTTAAAGTCCCGCTGCAGGCAATTGTGCGTTAGAACTGTTCAGAAATCAGTGGAAATGTCTAGAAAATTATTACAGCCAAAATGTTTGGTTGATGGCTACGTCCTGAAGATTGATATAATACCAATGTTAGTATTGAAACATCGGAAAGTAATGTGATGTAGATACGATACCGGTGTAGATATTGAAACATCGGAAACTAATGTGATGTGGATACGATACCGGTGTAGATATTGAAACATCGGAAACTAATGTGATGTGGATACGAGTATTGAAACATCGGAAGCTTGTGTGGCGTGGATACGTAGTGAGATATAATTCTTTTTCCAAGATCGCTCTGCAGGAAATGGTTGAGAGGGGGAGTAGGAAAGGAACAAAGAAAAGGGTGAACTGGAATTAGGTTTCTTCATACTCACAGGCCAAGCAAACAGCAATGAACGTGTGCCAATGCTATTGGCTTCGCGAAAAGATACAATTGAAGATGTGATCTGTCCAGACCTACCAAAAAGAGAAAATCGGAGATGTGAAGGTCACATTGTGACCTTTCTAGCCATATCAGAAACAGAAATTCGATTAAGTGATCCTTCCAGAAAGAGAATATCGGAGATGTGTGATATTTCCATACCTTACAAGAGAGATAATGTTGAAGATGATACCTTTCCGCCTCTATCAGAAAGATAACATCTGAGATGTTACTTTTCCAGTCCTATGTCACCTTTCCAAACACCACCAATATGTGACCTCTGTAAAACTACCAGAAATAAGAGCATATCAAGTATCGAGATACGCATGACAGGGGACAGCAATTTTATAAACAAGACTTTATGTTTTAATAAAACAGGAATCACTAACAATACAGTTCTTGTATCCTTGTTTCCCATTGAAGTTTGTGTGTGTCCACCATAACATCATTTTCTACCCAGAATACTTCAACTATCAGGACTGTTTCAATGCTTTGAGAAAGGGTAGAAAACCAAACTATAGACATGAAGTGTTGTGGGATTATCACAAAAACTCTCCCAATATATGGATGTCAACTACTGAGGGGCGGGGGGGGGGGGAGATGTAGGGGCATTGCTGCTTTAATGGTAGATGTCATCTACTAGGGGCGTGCTGTTATTTGGTTGATGTCATCTACTAGTAGCGTAGTTGCTTGACGAATGTCATCTACTAGGTGTTTCCTGCTGCTTGGGAAGGATATCATCTACTATGGATCTGCTGTTGCGTGGGGGATATCATCTACTAAGTGTCTGCTATTACTTGGTGGATATCATCTACTAGGTGTCTGCTATTACTTGGTGGATATCATCTTCTAGTGGTCTGTTATTACTTGATGGATATAATCTAATAGGTGTCTGCTATTACTTGGTGGATATCATCTACTAGGTGTCTGCTATTACTTGGTGGATATCATCTACTAGGTGTCTGCTATTACTTGGTGGATATCATCTTCTAGAGGTCTGCTATTACTTGGTGGATATCATCTACTAGGTGTCTGCTATTACTTGGTGGATATCATCTACTAGGTGTCTGCTATTACTTGATGATATCATCTACTAGGTGTCTGCTATTACTTGATGGATATCATCTACTAGGTGCCTGCTATTACTTGATGGATATCATCTACTAGGGGTTTGCTATTACTTGGTGGATATCATCTACTAGGTTTCTGCTATTACGTGGTTGATATCATCTACTAGGTGTCTGCTATTACTTGGTGGATATCATCTACTAGGTGTCTGCTATTACTTGGTGGATATCATCTTCTAGTGGTCTGCTATTACTTGGTGGATATCATCTACTAGGTGTCTGCTATTACTTGGTTGATATCATCTACTAGGTGTCTGCTATTACTTGGTGGATATCATCTACTAGGTGTCTGCTATTACTTGGTGGATATCATCTTCTAGTGATCTGCTATTACTTGGTGGATATCATCTACTAGGTGTCTGCTATTACTTGGTGGATATCATCTACTAGGTGTCTGCTATTACTTGGTGGATATCATCTACTAGGTGTCTGCTATTACTTGGTGGATATCATCTACTAGGTGTCTGCTATTACTTGCTGGATATCATCTGCTAGAGGTCTGCTATTACTTGGTGGATATCATCTACTAGGGGTCTGCTATTACTTGGTGGATATCATCTACTAGAGGCTTGCTGTTGCTTGGGAGTTATCTACTAGGATGTTCTGATGCTTGGGAGTATCAGCTCCGGGTGCGTTGTTGCTTGGTGAATGTTAGCTACTAGTGGTTTGGTGTTTCTTGTGGGATATCTTCTTCTAGGGCTTTGGTGTTTCTTGTGGGATATCTTCTTCTAGGGGTTTGGTGTTTCTTATGGGATATTTTCTTCTAGGGGTTTGGTGTTCCTTGTGGGATATCTTCTTCTAGGGGTTTGGTGTTTCTTGTGGGATATCTTCTTCTATGGGTTTAGTGCTTCTTATGGGATATCTTCTTCTAGGGGTTTTGTGTTTCTTGTGGGATATCTTCTTTTAGGGGTTTGGTGTTTCTTGTGGGATATCTTCTTCTAGGGGTTTGGTGTTTCTTGTGGGATATCTTCTTCTAGGGGTTTGGTGCTTCTTATGGGATATCTTCTTCTAGGGGTTTTGTGTTTCTTGTGGGATATCTTCTTCTAGGGGTTTGGTGTTTCTTGTGGGATATTTTCTTCTAGGGGTTTGGTGTTCCTTGTGGGATATCTTCTTCTAGGGGTTTGGTGTTTCTTGTGGGATATCTTCTTCTAGGGGTTTGGTGCTTCTTATGGGATATCTTCTTCTAGGGGTTTTGTGTTTCTTGTGGGATATCTTCTTCTAGGGGTTTGGTGTTTCTTGTGGGATAGCTTCTTCTAGGGATTTGCTGTTGCTTAGGAATGCCATGTACGAAGGGGATTTCATTTGCTTATAGATATCACCTACTAGGGTTGACTTGGGGATGTCGTCTACTGAGGGTGTACCTGAAATTGGCATATACTACGGGGGTCTGCTGCGGTTTGGCGGATGCGATCTAGTGGGGGATTTGCTTGAAGAAGTCATCTACTAGGGGTGTGTTGTTACTTGGAGGGTTACATCTACTAGGGGTTTATTTGGGAAAGTCAGGTACTAGGATTTTTTGTTGCTTGGAGGTGTCATCTATTACTAAGGGTTTTCATTGGGATGTCATTTACTATGTGTTTGTTGTTGCTTGGAGATGCAATCTACTATGTGTGTGTTGTTGCTTGCGGATGTCATATTCTAGAGGTGTGCAGTTACTTTGGGATGTCATCTATTAGGGCTTTGCTTGGGAATGTCACCTACTATGGATTTGCATTGGGATGTAATCTACTAGGGGCTTGATGTTAATTGGAGGATGTCATCTACTATGGGTATGTTTGTAGCTTGGATGATGTCATCTACCAGGTTTTTGCATGGGGATGACATCTACCAGGATTTGTTGTTGCTTGGAAGATGTCATCTACTAGGGGTTTGTTGTTGCTTGGAGGATGCCATCTAAAATGGGTTTACTTGGAGATGTCATCAACTAGGGGTTGTTTTTTTTTTCTTGGAGATGTCGTCGACTATGGATTTGGTTGGGGATGTTATCTACTAGATGTTTCTTTTTGCTTAGATGATGTTCTGATGGACAACTGGGAAAATGTTCAGACCTTCAAATGTTAAAATTGTTATATAAGCAAACGATAAAGTTTCAGAAATTAAAATTTTGATCACGCCATAATCGCAGACAATGAACATGTGAAAGGTTAATAGGTTCTTTCACGGAATCAGTATATAAATTTCCGTGCTGTGGAAACATTGCCATGCGTGTTTACACATTTAACATCTGCGTAAAGAGTTTAAACCTGGCCAATTTAAGTTATGTTAATGCACCATAAAGCATTTTGGGCATATACATGTATGTATGTATGTATATATATATGAGTGTCTATGTGTGTGTGTGTCTGTGTGTGCACATTTTTATCTTAAATGTAGTGCATGACTGATTTAATTCGAATTTTATTTCTGAGGCGGTGTGACATACAAATGAATATGTGGTAATTATTTGTCGTCAGCTTACATAAGTTCACGACAATTATCGACCATATTGCATGAGCATGTGTTTGTTGTGGTCGAGTGTTAAATGTAACAGAGATCTAGACCAAAAAACAGCCTCTATTATGTAGATCCGGTATGAATTTAACTGTGATTCCACCAGGAGGGAAATGAATTAAAGTTATGTACTAAACGTATAGGAAAATATTCTAACTAGCAATCATCATCATCAAACCCAAAACCATTCATGGTTTCTAGGAGTGCTGCTCTGTACACATAATCACAGAAATTCCGCGATGCCTCTCTATTATTAGTTTCTTGTTTAAATGTGTCCAATCTTAATCATGTCCCATCTTTAATATAATAAATCCATATATTGTATTTTCTTTTGTCCTCTTCTTTCTCCACTCTAAACTTTTCCCTTTTTAGGATAGTCTTGGAAAGAGAAGCATGCCTCATCACGTGGCCAAACCACACAAGTTTGCGACGCTTCACTACTGTCAGGAAATTTTCTTGTTGACCTGCAGGAGTATTTATTTTGTTTCTCACGAATATTAACTTTTATATTCTGTATAATGGATACGCAATATTCGTCTGTAGCATGTGTTTTCAAAAACCTGTATTATTCTCTCTATTTCTGCTGTAATTGTCCAACTCTCACATCCGTACAAAATAATAGGCACCATTAAAGATTTATATAGGTTTATCTTCACTGCTGTACTTATTCTGATTTTCCATATGATATTTAATCTGGACATTGGTGCTATTTCAAGTCTAGTCTTTATCACTTAGTTAATGCTTCCAGCGGTGCTCATATAAGAACCTAAATATTTAAAAGTATCAACTTCTAGTTTCTGTCATTTTATCCACATCTTAAAAGTTGTTGTGTTGCCATCACTATTGGACATTATTTTTCCTTGTCTCAACGTTTATTTCTATACCATAAGTTTTTAAGTTTTTTTTCAAGTTTAGAAGTAAATTCTTGAAGTTCTTTCTCATTACCAGCCATAAGATTAATGTCATCTGCAAACTGCAAATAGCACATAACAGCCATTGATTGAAAGTGTTGCTTAACGATTCTTTAGTGTCTCTTGCAAGATGTGTTTCAAGAATATATTGAATAACACTAGTAATAATATGCATCCTTGTCGAATCCCTGCAGCTGTTTTTAAAAAAGATTCCAATATCACCATAAATTAGAACAGAACTATTTGTTACTTTGTATAGTGTTTCAATTATTTATATTATATTTATGTCAACATTAAAAGTTCTTATAATTTTTCTTAAACCTTCTTGCCATACACGATAGAATGCCTTAGTGAAATGAGATAAAATTATGAAAGATTTGATACTGATGGTGTAGGTGTTCCTCGCTTATTATTCTCATGTTGAAAATGCGTTCTATTGAAATTTTTCGCTTATTCTTCAGCTAGTATTTCTTATGATCTTTGTTGCAATCTGTGTAGCAATATTCCTAACATCACTGATGTTTTCTATTTTCAGAGATTCCGAGCAGTGCAGAAAAAAAATTCGTGACGTCCAGTCATTAGTGTTGATTTCCATAATTTTCTTTGTTTTTCTCTACTTCCTCCACCCCCGGCTGTTCCCGGCCATATCGTTTTGTACAGGGGATCATGTCAGGCCATGAAAGTTTCCGTTCTTTTCTTATTTGAGATAGTTATTCTTGTGAACTGAAACACATTTATATCTTTTTTTCTTACGTACACATTTTCATTTATGATTTCTGTACGAGGCACATATAATTTGTCTATAACACGTGTATTCGACAGCATGTATTCGTTTCTACACGTCTGCAGTCAGTGTCCAACCCTCCCAACAATACAACATAATATAGAGAATAAATGAGTTGTACACTCTCATCGCCACTACAGCACTTATATTATTTGTCCAATAAATTTAGCCTTGAGATATCAGCAAAGGCCATCTCTAGCTTATCTTTATTTCTTAGATGACCTGTGATTAAAAACAATAGGTCTATATATTACAAGTAGATTTGTCAAAGAATCAAGACTGATTCAATTACCTGCGGTCGTATAATATCAGCGTATATGTTTTTGGCAAACACTGAACTGGTTGATAAAATGCAGGAGTCCGCTGATGACATGACAGCTGCGGAAATAGCACCTATTCCAATAATACTGACCCAAAGTGGTGTTAAGTATGTCAGGGTCAAAGGTAGAATGTAGCTTCTCATATGGTCAGGTATTGGTATTGGACCCTTGAAGTCGGTTGCGTTCCAATCTTAAGATAGTATGAAAAACCAATTGGCATATTAACTCATTCTTCTATTGCAGCTGGTGTTACTACTAATATTACTACTACTACTGCTAATACTAATACTACTGCTACTGTTATTACTAATACTACTGAGACTGCTACAATTACTATAGAATACTACTACTACTACAAACTAATACTACTAATTATTACTACAACTTTTTTGGCAATTTTTGACTCCCACGTTCCATATCAACAGTCGAAAATTCAGAGACTGCCCTTCTGCCCCAACGTAAATAGGTCACACAAATTTAACCTCCCCCTCCCCCCCCCCCCAAAAAAAAAAAATTGCAGAAAAAGTAGGGAAAAACTCCAAAACTTTTTCTGTTTTTTTTTAAAAATCAATTGTTGATAAATTTCATTGGTGTTAAAAAAAGAATGTTGCGGGTATAAACTTTTGTCGCCCCTTAATGAACGACTGTCAAACTTTTTCTATATATCCCCCTTCCCCCTAACTGCTACCGTAATTTATGAATAGCCTTAAGCTGTTTGCTCCCTGCAGAAGTCAGTCTTCTCAAATATGTTTGTTATAATGTTTAGAACATATCTACCTAATAAGTCATGCATATACCTATACCGGTCGTATACATTGCTGTGTGTTATAATCCAGTATTATGTGATCTCGCCAATGATATCTTCCTCAATAAAGTACTAATCTGGAGATGTTGCTTATTAATGGCATGTTCAATCGATCACTATTCTTCACATTCCCAGCTGTATGGGGGCTACTGTTTGCTGGGTTGATTTGATTTCACTTGCCTGTATTGCTGTATTTGTTGTTGGCTGGGAGGTTAGGGAGATATTTTTTTCTTCTACAGCGTTCAGCAACTGTGGTCATGCTATATTGTCAGGCCCGTCGTTAATGCGAAGTCCACCGTCTTCTCCAGGTCAGAGCGGCTGCTCCATAGCTTTTGTCTCAAGTCTGTATCCTCTGGCCAAATCTGCTGTCTCTGCTCTTTGTATGTTGAGCAGTCCCGAAGTATGTGTTCGGAGTCTGGGTTCCGGATCCATATGGACATTCATCTGTGTATGAGATCCTCAATCGGTAAAGATGACCCAACAGTCTGCAGTGGCCGCTCTTCAATGGATAGAGCCATCACACTGTGGAATCATGGGAAATGAGAAAGCGGATGCTCTGTCAAAAGCAAGAAACGGAATGGAGCAATACAGACACCCACTGTCTTACGGAGAGGCAAAAACAATAATCCACAACCATACACAGCAAAGCGGAAGAAACAAATGGAAGTGGAATACAAACATGATGCAATACACCTACTCCAAAAATATCAACAGACCACAATATTTCGCCTTAGAATAGGTTAAGGCGATGATATTACAGCCGTGAGATCCACTTTCAACTGCCGGTGAGAACTGATTCTTTCAGTCGGAGGTTTAATTAAAAAACCCAACATTTTAACCTCTTACATGTTGTGGCAACAGCAAGAGCATGCGGTGTTCATCTCACAACCGCACGTTGCTACGCGCGCTCCTACTGGGAAAACATGCAGTAATTACAATGTTTAAAAAAGACATGTGTACACACCGGCCTTGTAATGGAAATGTAGTTTGAACGTTTAACTCTTGGTTTCCTAATATGACCATCATCATATCTGGGATAACCACAGAGAGTGATCCTTTTATGTAAACATATGCCAACTCACACCATTTCTCTGTCCATAGAGTTCATATTAGGGATCAAGTCAACAATAGAATACATCCAGAAACAACAAGTTAAATGGTACGGCCACATAACCAGACAGAAAGAGCAAAGTATTATCCAAAAAACACTTAACAAACGATACGAAAACAGTCGACCTATTGGACGCCCTCGTAAAAGGTGGATAGATGGTGTATTAGAGACACTCGGAAATATAACAGCAGAAGAGGCAAATAGAAGGGCAAAAGACCGTACACTCACTCTCCCCTCAACACCGAAAGGTACATGAGGACAGAAAGAAGAAGAAGAAGAAGAAGAAATAGATTTTAAAATCCTTCTATTCCGTATGTGTACTACACTGAATACAACAAGACGCACAATACCCCAACGACTAATATCTTCAATGATGCCGATGAGAAAAGAAAAATTGTTACACATCAAATGCCTTGATGTTGTCTGTCCTTGGCTTTCTCTGCTCATTGCGATGCCCTTCTGAACATGAGAGATGATTTATCTGAAGATATATTTTATTTTCTAGTAAAATGGATACTTAAGACATTCAAATTTTGAAAGTGCCACTCCAGGTTGGACAGCATGTAGTGAATGACGGAGAAAACACATTTCGTAAAAGATTCATATGAAAGTCACTCATCATCTGCAGCACTGACAGATCCGCTACTGCTAGGACTGATATACGTGCTACAAATTACTACTATTGCTTCTAAAAAAAACTAAAACTCCAAATACTACTACTAATAAATGTGGTAATGATACTACTATTTGACATAATGCTGCTACTAATACCTGATGCTGTTCAAACTAATACTGATGATGCTGCTACTAATACTGATGATGTTGTTCAAACTAATACTGAGGATGCTGCTACTAATACTGATGATGTTGTTCAAACTAATACTGAGGATGCTGCTACTAATACTGATGATGTTCAAACTAATACTGATGATGCTGCTACTAATACTGATGATGCTGCTACTAATACTGATGATGCTGCTACTAATACTGATGATGTTCAAACTAATACTGATGATGCTGCTACTAATAATGAGGATGCTGCTACTAATAATGAGGATGCTGCTACTAATACTGATGATGCTGCTACTAATAATGAGGATGCTGCTACTAATACTGATGATGCTGCTACTAATAATGAGGATGCTGCTACTAATACTGATGATGTTCAAACTAATACTGATGATGCTGCTACTAATAATGAGGATGCTGCTACTAATACTGATGATGCTGCTACTAATAATGAGGATGCTGCTACTAATACTGATGATGTTCAAACTAATACTGATGATGCTGCTACTAATAATGAGGATGCTGCTACTAATACTGATGATGTTGCTACTAATAATGAGGATGCTGCTACTAATACTGATGATGCTGCTACTAATAATGAGGATGCTGCTACTAATACTGATGATGTTCAAACTAATACTGATGATGCTGCTACTAATAATGAGGATGCTGCTACTAATACTGATGATGTTGCTACTAATAGTGATGATGCTGCTACTAATAATGAGGATGCTGCTACTAATACTGATGATGCTGCTACTAATAATGAGGATGCTGCTACTAATACTGATGATGCTGCTACTAATAATGAGGATGCTGCTACTAATACTGATGATGCTGCTACTAATACTGATGATGCTGCTTTATTGTTGTTTATATTGCAATTAGAACAAATACAGTCACATATCTCGATATCTCAGCTGTCTCCAGATATAGCGTCTGCAGACCAGACTGGTCACACTAGTTAGCCGATATTTGAATGATCCTAGGTTTCCATTGACTGTCGACACAATTTATCAGCAAAGTGACCAATGAAAATCTCAGATCAATTGCATCACTCCATATGAAAGCAATAGTTCACATCCCCTATATCTTACGTATGTACCGCAACCAACGTGTAGATATGATTTAACACAACCTACCAGCAGCCGCACCAGCGAAGCCCATGATGATTGGTGGAACAGCCAGAACTAAGCAAAAGAAACTGGCTATCAGCGTGGACACTTTGGCCACATGTACATCTCGACAGGCCAAAATTCTTTGGAAAAAACTCTGTGTAGGAAATAATGCATATATTGTGTCAATAATTTCACAGATTTGCCCATTAAAAGGCTTACAAAACCATCTTTTTGGCAACGTCTGTTGACTATTTCAAAGAACAATAATATAATTCACGACTGTGCTGTGAACTACAGCTGCTTCTGTCTTTCTGACTCCTTGACTGACTATCTCGTCCGTATGGCAACCAAAGCCTGGACTTCTAGTTCAAGGTGCACAAAGTATGGTTACGGTCTTCTTTTCATTCATGTCGTAGGAGGCAGGTAAGGAAATTGCGGAATAGGCTGACAACCTATCACCTATGAATCCGTCACCTGTGAAATTTGCTGGGAAAGTGTTACGCAAGCAGCAGCATCTGTGGGTCTCACCAATGGCTCACTAGATAAACCACCCATGCAACAGGAAACATTAGTAGATGACATGCCTTTATATTGAGGTTATCTTCTTATAGAAGCTTCATGCACGCCATCTATACAATCCCGTAGTCGTAACCTTCGATAACAGTTACCATGATGTTCCGGCAGGCCGACTTTGTGCTTGAAATAATTATGGGCACGGCGTGGGTGGACGGAACAACAAGAAACATGTCGCAAGGGCCAGAGTTGTGCCCTGATGTTGACGTCTGTTTTAGCGGCATTTGACTCGAGGCACCATCGAGTCGGATGGCTGCTGGAACAGAGGGCGGAGCACTTATGGGAATGCCCCACTTGCTGTGAGACCAGTTTCTAATCAAGAATCAAGATAAAGTTGGGGGGGGGGGATATGCTGACAACCTGTGACAGAATCATATTTATCACATCTTGTCCTAATTTCTTACTTTTGTCTTCTATCAAATAATCCCAACGATACCGAAGAGATTCAGGCAAACGGGCATTGTACCTGTATCATTTTGTGGCAGACTCCTAGGTGACGAGGAATGTTAAATATGCTATAAGTGCGAATGTGTCAACAAAATCTGACAGAAAAATGATGAGACAGTTGGTTCCCGATGAGTGTGCTGTGCCTATAACAAATCTGACAGAAAAATGATGAGACAGTTGGTTCCAGATGAGTGTGATATACCTATGGTTGGACGTGGTAATCCTGATATACTGGTAGACTGTACTTCATCCCTTCCATAAGTAAAGATAAGTCCATAAACACCCCCTTATACATCAATGTCTTTAAGACATACGAGTCTAAATGAAACTGTGCAGCTGTCGAAAAGGCCAAAGGACTGTAAAGAGCTGCCTACTATCAGCAAAAGGAATTATTTCACTATCCCAATCATAATTTTATATATATATATATATACACATGTGTTTGTGTGTATGTGATTGATTGATTTAGAACCCTAGAAATTGCGAACCATTAACTCTTACTTCCTATGTGCAGTGGCGTGGTTTTTCTGAATTTTCTTTCATACCCAGAAGATTTCAGCTTTCGGCTTAGTGCAATGCCTATTAAAGGAGCCTTTTACTCAGAGGGGGTATATATGTGTATACATGACATGCTGCAAAGCTTCTATAAGAGATCCTCAATATAACGGCATGTCATTTACTGAGGTGTTCTGTTGCATGTGTGGTTTGTCTAGTTTGTCATCGATAAGGCCCACAGAGTCAACCGCATGTGTTATATATGTGTGCGTGTGTGTGTGTGTGTGTGTGTGTGTGTGTGCGTGCGTGCGTGTGTATGTGTGTAGAACTTATACGTTTGCAGCACTTGTTTTCAAAAGCCTGAACCTTTCTTTCTGAACCTGAATTGAGTGTTCAACTTTCAAATCCGTATAAAAGTATACTTAGCACTGGCTATCTCAATATATCGATCTTTACTGTAATAATGATCTTACTTTTCCAAATAATATTCAACCTTGCCATAGAATCCATCTCCAGTATTAGCTTAATCTCATTTCCCGAGTTGCCATCATCACATATTTTGGACCTGAGATTAGTTGAAGGTGGTAACTTCTTCAAGTTAGGTTACGTTTAACCGAATGTTAGTGGGATCTTCCTTAGCTTCACTAGCCACCGATATCTGGCTTTTATCAATACTAATTTCCATATCATATTTTCAACGAAAGTCTTCCAACTTTAAGTTGAGTTCCTGGAGTTCATATTCAAAACCGAATCACTAGCGACTGTCTTCATTTTCTATGCCATGTTTTTCTAAGCCATATTTTCTGGCAGATGGCTGTCATAAAAGCGATCAACTGCCTCTTGTATGTTTTAGATGTTCCGCTGGATTATTATCTACAATTGTGGATGCTGTCTAATGAATCTCTACAGTTTGATTGATGTGATGCTTTCCTGTGTAATTCGTGAAGGTTGTTTACACTCGATCATGACTTCTGTGAATTTTGAGTGTTCTTCAGGGAATATCTCTTGGTCTTCCAATTTTTGTTGTCCATATATATGATGTACCTCTATAACATGTGTCAAATTTAATGTAGTTTAATCTCCCTGGAAGGGGCGATATATATATATATATATATATATATATATATATAGCTGCTCATTGTTTTCTACAATCAATTTCCTTGAGAGCTTATTTTGATTTTGAACCTCTTCAAAATCACCAGAACATACTTACAAAATGGTTACTAATTTGTTTCCTCTATTTTCTTTCCCTGAAAATGTACTTGTTTTAACAAAATTCTCCATGTCATCTGCTTTCATAATGAGCCAAAGAAACGTAATCATGGAATTATAACAGAATAATGCCATTTCACTTTATTTCTTACCTGCCAAGGAATACCACCCATAACACATAAAAGGAAAACATCCACGTAGGAGCCAATGGTTTGGGTAGGAATGTCACCTCTCCAGCTGTAGGCTATACGAGATAAATCTACTGCCGGGTGTGCCAAGGAAAAAGGAAAAGCTATAACCTGTTTATAAGACATTATTAACCATTAGTAAATGTATTGTCTGTATGGTTTCAATGGAAGCAATCACCTATTTATGAGACATTGTTAATCATTAGTAAATAGATTGTCTTTATGATTTCAATAGATGAAATCACCTGTTTATGAGACATTGTTAATCATTTGTAAATGTGTTGTCTGTAATGGCTTCACTGAAAGTAATCACCTATTTATAATACATTGTTAACCATTAGTAAATGTATTGTCTGTATGGTTTCAATGGAAGCAATCACCTATTTATAAGACATTATTAACCATTAGTAAATGAGTTGTCTGTAATGGCTTCAATAAAAGTAATCACCTATTTATAAGACATTGTTAACCATTTGGAAAAGCGTTGTTTGCACGGCTTCAATGGAAGAATCACCGGTTTATAAGATATTGTTAACCATTAGGAAAAGCGGTGTTGTGTTTGCACGGCTTCAATGAAAGTAATCACCTATTTATAAAATATTGTTAACCATTAGGAAAAGCGTTGTTTGCACGGCTTCAATGGAAGAATCATCAGTTTATAAGATATTGTTAACCATTAGGAAAAGCGTTGTTTGCACGGCTTCAATGGAAGAATCACCGGTTTATAAGATAGTGTTAACCATTAGGAAAAGCGTTGTTTGTACGGCTTCAATGGAAGAATCATCGTTTATAAGATATTATTAAGTCTTAGTAATTGTGTTGTACACATGCCTTTAATTGGAAAGTAGTCATCTATTTATAGAACATAGTTAAGTCTTAGAATATGTGCTGTGTGCATGGTTTGGATATCATTGGCCATTGGTGAAGTACGTATAGTTTCACCTGTGTGTAATGTTTTCATTCTTTGTGTGTGTATGTGTGTGTATTTCCTTCTTGATGTCAGCACAGTCACACAAGTCTTCTGAATGACTTGGACTGGAGTACTTTTTTGGTTGCATGCATCTTTTGTTGCAAGGATGAGACGCCGGAACAATATTTTTCTCTCAAATGTCCATAGTTATTATTGAAATAAAATATTATCTCTAAGTGTGAAGAACGATATTTTAAACCGCAGACTTTAGTCCGAAGGTTTAGTCAAATGATAAAAACCATCATGTAAGCAATATGATTCCCGGCCCTGTCAAAGAACTATTCAGCAGAAATCATTTCAAGCCCACCTTCGAGTTAGACAAAAACAATTATAATCAGACAACATCAAAGAATGGAACGATTACGTTTGTTCTACTCTCACCCGCATCACTGAAGATATAAATCGTTGAATGATAGTGTGTAAACGCTCACAATGCATCGCCCTACGATTCTGAAGGGCTATGAGTTTACGGATATGTAATCTAACATTTCTCAAGACATGTCTAAAAGTGCACGAATAGAGAAAACATAAAACATGACTTAATAAAGAATGATAGTCGTATATACTGTGAAACCGTCATCAGTATATGCAGACTTTGTATCATCACTTTGTAACATCATTTTGTAAATTAGATACACCTGATTAATTTGTGTTGACCTTTGAGATGAATTCGTTTTTATATAAGATAAGTAGATAAGTCACAAGACGGTGATAATACTTTTCTTGTAAATTCCAAAGAAAGTACAACGTGATCAGACTTCATAATTACACAAACACCTGTAGCTGCATGTGACAAGTACAAGCTTGTAATGGGTGTTTTTAATTACCTGAATCGTGCTTGATATGACATTTTGTTACATTCTAATATTATGTTGTGTTAACTGTCAATGTCTGCGGAACATCACCAGATATTATATGCTTGCACACTCTGTCTGATGGGAAACTATTTTACCTAGCCCGTTGGAGATGTTGTCGTTTCGATCCCCAAGAATTACGAGCGAATAGCTCTTACTTCCTTGATTGTGTAAATGTTGGTTTCTCAAGCGATTCCTTTGGTACCCAGAAGACTTCAAATCTCTGCTTCGAATTAAGCCATAAGTAGAAACCTCATTTGAGATAATTTTTAAAAAATGTAAGAGAAACGAAGACATTTGTCAGATATATACTGTTTGATGACAATGACGACATAGTTACACAAAGAATGATCTAGATACCCTCAAAAATATTCGAATTGTTTGATCTCAGCATCAATCTACTGCAAGACAAGTATAATGGCTGAGGATGTAATCTTCAAAGATGTTCTTATATCGGCATGGACTGAGGACTATAAAGATGCCTACCTATATTGGATCACCAGCATTGATAAACACTAACTGGATTTAGATATACAAAAAAAAGTACGGTCTGGTATTAACAACATTAACTGGATTTAGATATACAAAAAAGGATCGGTGTGGTATTAACCACACTAACTGGATTTAGATATACAAAAAAACAAAGGATCGGTCTGGTATTAACAACATTAACTGGATTTAGATATACAAAAAAGGATCGGTCTGGTATTAACCACACTAACTGGATTTAGATATACAAAAAAACAAAGGATCGGTCTGGTATTAACAATACTAACTAGATTATCACGGACGACTTAAGAGACACAGCTAGTTAGTCATTACCACCAAATCATGCGTATAAAACACGTTCCCACGTAAACTGTTGTTTGCAAGTGATGAGTAGAAGTAATACGTTTGATATGAGAAAATTCTGAATGTATTTTACACTCACATACTTATCAGAGGCATCATACGCATACTTAGAAACAACAAAGAAACCTGTCGCAAGGGTCAGAGTTGTGCCCTGATGTCGACGTCTGTTTATGTGGCATTAGACTCGAAACACCATCTAGTCGGATGGATGTGGAACAGAGGGCGGAGCACTTATGGGAATGCCCCATGTGCTGTAAGACCAGTTTCTAATCAAGAATCAAGAAACTTAGAAACTCCTGAAGATAACTAGAAATTGGATACTACATTGCGCAAGGTTATCCAGCATCGCCACCCTTCCCCATCAACATCAGCCCAGATGATTATACAAAGAGTGTCGTAGTGAAAACTTATATAGAAGCACAAGAAGAAAATAACATTATTATTAGCACTTTCTATTGTGCTATCATCATGTCTTATCAAGGCCAAAATGGAAAGAAAAGAATAGCAATAGTGTAGTCTGCCATGCATGTCGTAAGAGGCGACCAGGAAGGAGATATTGAGAGTTGATATTACTAGTTTTAAATTATCGAAAAACCTTGCTGAAGTTGGATGTATCAGGATGAAGACTGATATTAGACAAACTGTAAAAAAAATGATACAACGGATTCCATTCTCTGAAGTATATCATAATAACACGTAGGAGGGTGAGAACGAACGAAGACTAACAAAAACATAACTTAATGTGGCATTTGTCAATGTCATGCTCATCTTCGTTTGCGAAGGAGGAACAGCATCAAGAACGAACGAAGAAGAACTGAAAGGAATGTACATAGTTTCCATACCATTCACATGAAAACGGTAGATTCCATGCCGGAAACCTGCCGTCGGAGACAGACATAATTCTTCATGTACTTAGCCACAGCAATTATTAGGTACGGTAGAGTTCACTTCCTTGCTGTATTTACCTCTCCTAACTCACGCGTCAGGTACCCATTTACAGCTGGATCGAGAGAGATCGTGTCAATCTAGAAACCACAACTAGAAGTATTTTTCCGGAGGTTTAGAACCAAGCACCATGTAGCCCGATAGCAAGCTTACTATCAACTAAGCTACCGCGCTCCTCTGTAGCAAAAATCACAAATGATTTTTTTTTAAACATACATTCAAAATCTGTACTTGATAAAAACTAGTTCAATATTTTAAGAAATTGTGTGAAACATGAGCATGTTCAAAGATAGCAAGAGACCTAATGTAAGAAATTGATTGTTTACATTAAACATAAACTGTGATAAGCGTAATAGGATAGATTTGCAAATGAATGAATTAGTCGTAAGACGATCATCTCTCTGGACACGCCTACATGTTTCAATATAATAGTATAGTGGGCAGGACTGTAAAATGTGTTCTGGTTTCTGCAGATTGTACCGCCCAGTCCAAACTTTCCGCACATGTGTTTTTGGGGTCTATTGTGGCATGTTCTAAATCTCAATATGATTGTCTATTTCATTTTCCAAGCTTGTGGGTGTCATCATTGATGAGTTGTCCCATTCAATGTCTATGGAGCTTTTAATGATGGACTTCATTTCTGAAAATCATATCTTGTCTTCTGTCAATTGTTACTAATTATTTCCTATTATTTATGAATGTTCTGAAATCTATTGGAGAATTAATTATTTCTTCTGGTTGTTTAGTTGAGATTAGAGTCATTTTAAATCATTCATGCGGAATGTGGTTGGGTTCCAAAGGGTTTGTAAGAAGGATCATTAGTCAGGCTCACTATCCTGTCTTCCTCCAGATGGGTTGAAACCCATTCATAGCCACGCTGGCAAATCTGCCATTTATTTACCCTAGTCTTTCATTTCCCTTAGCAACTCGCAAACGAACGGATGTGAATGAAATAAGTGAATGCATGAATTTATGAATGAGTACCCGGATAATGTCGTACTAAGACTACAATGATATTGGAAAAATGTAATATAAACTTTGACATTATATTTTTTTTTCTCAGCAACAATCGAGAATGTCATCTGATGTACTCTCGTATACAAGTGATATATTAGCATACAGAAGATGGAAAGGTTAGATCACTTTTTTTGGTTTAGTTTGTGCTTTGATGAAAGCACTTATCTGCATCTGGAGATAATTCATGAAGCAAGTTGAATAATCTACTTCGGACTTACGTGGCTGTGTAAATAAGCATCATGATGTGACTTTCCGGGTGACAAAACGTGTTTTGATATTCACAGTATTGTACTATGTATTAGCTCCATTACTGATACTCTTAATATTTCACGGTGTCTAACTATCCAGCATCTCTTAGGCACACCCTGTTTAGTTTCCCATAATTTTTGCTAGGTACACTATATTCAAAAGCTTCATTTTTTTACGGTGTGGCCCATAAATGTGAACTACTGTTTTTTAATCCTAATTTTGATAAATACCTTTCTTTTGTTGGGAATGTCCTGATTACATATGCAAATAGTCCTCATACATCCTGATTACATGTGCAAATAGTTCTCAATACATCCTGATTACATATGCAAATATTCCTCAATAGACTGATTACAGATGCAAGTACTCCTCCATACATCCTGATTAAATATACAAATAGTCCTCGATAGATCCTGATTACATGTGCAAATAGTCCTATTTGCATATAATCCTATACAGTTTCTACCTAAATCATTGAGTCATATGATAAACGCAGCATTAAGCCCTGTATTTTTCAGCAACACTGCATGGCATACAGGAGTATAAAGCGAAAAGAAAAGAAAGAGTGAAGGCTGAAGAGGACACACACATAAACATACTGTCAATATTTAGGAGATGCACATTTGTATAGCTCTGGAGAAAGCACGACTAACCCTAATTTCTTATACTGTACTGTTAATAGGTACATGAGTACGATTTTGTTATGTTTTATCTTAGTTTCTCCAATCCCTTATTTTTCAGTTTCGAGAACAACTTTCAATGACCAGTAGCCATTTGGGCCGTATCGAAACCAGCGGCGGCCTACTTGTGTACACTGCTTTCATCCCAGCGAGACATTGTAACACCTCCTTATTGACTGCCCTTGCCTTTCGGCTGCCGGGAACGGACTTCTACAAGCGCCCTTGGTAGTCACTAACTTACTGTATGGATCACTGGGTCGACTTCGGAGAACCTGCGCTTTTTAGCGAATGGCATTATGCTGACAAGAGTAGCATTCCTTATCAGCATTTGAATATCGGCAACAACATCTTAGTTACACGCACGTCTTGTTAAATTTGCATGACAC
This sequence comes from Meghimatium bilineatum, assembly GCA_034231615.1. NCBI lineage: Eukaryota > Metazoa > Mollusca > Gastropoda > Stylommatophora > Philomycidae > Meghimatium > Meghimatium bilineatum. The sequence continues at coordinate 57,323,740 of CM067320.1, forward strand.
ATCTTGATTAAGTGGACCCAACTAGTAGAAAATATCCCAACAATTCCTTGCGGCTCCGTTTAAGACATGTTTTACTAATATAATTATTTGTATATTTTCCTTCATTAGACAAAGGCGTTGAACTTACATAGGCCATGTTCTCAGAATTAACAGTTTAAGAATTCCCCATCAGTCACTATATTGGGTGCCACCCGGAGTAAAAAGAAGAGGGAGAAGTAGAGAAACTCTACGAAGAGCCATTAATAGAGAAGGCATGTCAATGAACCTAAACAACACACAAGAATTGAAAGACCTGGCAACACAAAGACAGAAATCTAAAGCTATGGTTTCTGTCCTAAGCGCCGCCAATGACCCTGAAGTAATATAACATTTTAGTGAATACATTGTTTGTGATGCATGTTTCTAACTGTCGGGTGTTACTAGTAATTAAGCTCGTGTTTCCTATGCGCAGTGATAAGCTTTCCTTCATAGCCAGAAAAAAACACACCTTTAATCGGTAAACAAGGCTTTGAAAATAATCCTCCCTGCTTAGATAAGTTCTATGCAGGGTCGGCCTTAGGCCACTGCAACCTATGCGGCCGCAGTGGGCCCCGCACTTTCATAGACCCCGCGCTAATTTATTTCTAATACAAAATCTTAATTTTCACTTATTATTCTTATCCCTACCCAGACTGGGCCCCGCGCAATCCGTTTCGCATAGGGCCCCTCAATTGTTATGGCCGGCCCTGGTTCTATGTTTACATGTAGAGGAAATGTTCCATCATTTTGTATGCAGATATCCGAGTACAGACAACATCAAGGAATGAACAGGGCTAGATATTTCCACACTCATCCGCATCGCTGAGGATAGAATTCGCTGGAGGACTCTGTGTGCTGAAGCATCCAATGTGGTACCCCTACGACCGTGAAGGGTTATGGGTTTTATTGATATTGATATTGATCCGAGTACATGAAAGACTAAAACTGATGGCACGGATATTGGGCCAAATTTGACCACACATTCCATATAACTGCGTGACTTCAACACGGCTAATTGTATGTGATTGATGGCGGTTAGAATTACACGTGCAATCAAAGTTGTTAATGCGCTGACTTACTATCATTGTTGTTCAGAAATCTCATTAAAATATTAATATGGAATATGAACGAAAAATGATACAGAGCATTGTTATAACAAAACTTAGTTACCAGTTCCCGACTAACGCTCATCAAAACACCATCACAACAAGCCGGTCACGTACGAAGTGAAATGTTTGAAACAATGATGTTAACGTTAAAAGACTTGACCGAATACGATTTAAGACACCAGAAATATAAATCACATGGCTTGGATAACCAATGAGCTCTAATTTTAACTAACTACAGTCATGTTCTTTTTCATGTTCATTGCCTTTCGTCTTACCCATTTCTTTCATGTTCTCTCCCTCTTGAAAGATCCTCCACGATGTACCTCAGTTAACATCTGTCACCATGTTCATTCATGAAAACGATATCATTAAACAAACATCCAGAATTTCTTATTATAGAAAAAATTATAAGGAAGTAAACAAGATACGGAAAACGTGTTGATTCAAGTTGCGCGGCGAATAGGTACAAGCTAAACGGACTTTGATCAAATCCCGTATGCTTCTTAATTAGATTATCCATGTAACCATGTTACATCTGAGGCACCCTTATTTATATTTATGTTATTTATTCTTACAAGTAGGCCTAATTGGTCATTTTACTGTTGAATCCTGATGACACGTACTAATGTTAAATGGTTGTAGCTCTCGGAAACTGCATACCTGTGTAGTGTACGTGTGTTGTTATTGTCTCGATCGACCGGTCCATATTTATAGTAGTTTTACAATACTCGCGTTAGAAGTCTTGATCAAAATGACATCCAATTTATGTATGCAAATTGGCCGAATACGAAAAACGCAACGACTAAAGTTGTGAGGCAAATAGGTGCCAGCTGAACGGACCTGGTTCACGTCTCATTTTCGGCCTCATAATTTTTGTTCTATTCATGGAAATACGTGATAGGATTAGAGTCGAGCACAGTTTATAGCACGGAACTTAAGTAGACGATTAATTCACCATAGAGGAAACATCAAAATGATAAATTGCAAGTGCTCTGCACAGATCTACAATGATAGTGGATGAAAAATGTAAAGGTAACTGAATTATGAATCAGAAACAATGTTTCCCATAACGAGTGAATTCAAAACCTTGGTCACATGGTCGGCGAGCAAGTGACTTGTAAATTACATTGTAACAACTCCATTTTAATTCATGTAACGTAACAAAGGAAGACAATCATAAACAAAATATAAGTACTCCAAAAGATAGCTTGAGAAAATAAACGTGTTACTTTATGTAGGCAGACCAAATTCAGCGTTGTTAAGACAAGATAAAACATTAACAGTCAGTAGAATATATATTGACTGACACTATTTTTTCTGTCTAATTAATGTTATATTTTGTGAGCACACGGTCTATTGCAAGTAAAATATCCCGGGCTTGTAACAAAAGAAGGATTTTGTGGGACGCATTTGTCCAACTCATCTTGTAAAGGGATATGTTAAGAATAAAATGATAAAAAAGGAAGTAACAAATAGGAAACGCTATATTTCAGTGGTTATAACACAGATAAAATATGTATGAAAGCTAAACATGATCTTGGTCGATCAAGAAAAATACTACGACAGAATAAGCAGAGACATACTATGGGAAACCCTAGAAATGTACGAAATCAAGGTACAAATACTAAAATGCATCAAAGCATTATACAAAAAAAAGCCAAGCAAGGTGAGAACAACAGATGAAGTATCAGAGCCATTCACAACAAAAACAGGAGTCAGACAGGGATGTGTGATGTCGCCTATTCTATTCAACGTCTACATAGACAGAATTATAAAAAATAGCACAAAATGTGATATATAACATCATAGAAAATTAAAAAAATAAGGAAAATGAACAACTTAACAACGAATTCAATGAACGTCTTTTCGCTGACGATCAAAGCATCATATATGACGACGAAGAAAAACTAAACTCACAGCAACTCACTATCACGAATATGAAATAAATACAGCATGCGGACTAACACATTATTTCCAAATTCGCTCGGGGGTGAGAAGGCAGGGAAGTGTACTGCCCCCCCCCCCACCTTATTGTTTATAACATATATAGATCACATCTGCAAAGTAGCAAAGCCAACGGAAGAAAACAACATGAACGAATTACTATGTAAAGACGACCAAGCACTAGTAGCATCATCAGAAGAGGAACTACAAAGACAAATGGACAGATTACATCAAACATGACAAACCTTCAACATGAAGATAAATATGGAAAAGACCGAAGTTATTAAGATAGGAAGAACAGAAGGAAACACTAATATATATATATATATATACATATTGGAAACAATAGACTTAACCAGGTGACAGAATTCACATACCTAGGAAGAAATATAACAACAGGCGGTAAGAGAAGTTAAGAAATAAACAATAGGTGTAGTAAAGCATATCAAACCTATAAAGCAAATGACCCTAATCTTCAGAGACAAAAATGTAGATAACACATAGATAACATGTAGATAACAAAAATGTAATAGTAAACTAAGATAACACTATTCAAAACGATTATTAAGCCAACGCCGTTCTACCAATGCCAAAAGTTGACAGCACAAGAAAAGCACAAACGTGTGATAGCTGAAATGGCATGTTTGCACAGAATCCTATGGATATCAGTAAGAAATAGAATGAGGAATGAGGATATTAAACAAAGAACAGGCACCACCCCCAAACTGTGAAATATTAAGAGACACAGATCAAATGGTTTGCACATTTCAGCATACTACCATTAGACAGCATACCACAGCAAGCTATGCTACACATATACAGTAAAGTCAGAACTAGAGGCCGACCACGAAAACAATGGACCACAGACATAAAGAGACAACAAATTCCACAATATACTCAGCACACACGAGGGCCATCTCCAGATATTCTTCTACCCCTGACGCTGAAAGGCAACAAAGAGTTTAGCGAATAGATAGATAGATTAACACACAAAAGACAGAAACTAGGCAAATAACGAGATCAGCAGATCATTCAAACATCCAAATAAAGAAAAAATAACTAAAAACAAGAACTTCAGTACCTAGAAAGTTTCTTCACGGAAGAAGGACGACTGGATAGAGAATAGAAACAAAATGTCAAAAGGCAAATTATGTGACATACCAGCTGTTATCTTTACTATCGCTCCCACAAATCAACATGGAAGTAAAGAAACAAATGATAAAGAGCATCTTTATACCAACACTATGCTACCAATTCCAGACTTGGCAACTGACATCCACAATAAGAGAAAGATCGAAACTTCCATAATGAAATGTCTAAGGAAGGCTATTGGAGTCATCAGACTCATTAAATGCTCAGTGAGAACTTCAGAAAGATCATACGTATAACAGCATGTATCAAATATATAGAGAAACAACAGTAGAATGGTTTGAACATCATTTGAGCATGAACGATCAACTTTCCATAAGAGCTTGTAACAAGATGGAATCAGGATACAGAGCCAAGAGCAGACCTAGGAAAAGATGGCTATACAACATCAAGACCATCCAGAATAAATATGACTACATCTCGGATAGAGCAACACATCTGGCTTTGGAGCCCAGACTACATCACCTTCATAAACCCCTACGCTCAGCGGCAAGTGTAGAAGCTACGACAACACTACTTGGGGGATAGACAATAGACAATAACACAGATTTCAAATATGGAGGAAATAATTATTGCTTTATTGAATTGTTACTCATGTTTTTATCAACTATCCCAATACTAATAGAATATGGAGAGTTGATAAATATAAGATAAATATAGAATATGGAGAGAGTACTAATATAAAATAAACAATAACATTAGAATATGGAGAGTACTAATATAAAATAAACAATAACATTAGAATATGGAGAGTTGACAAATAGAAGATAAAAAATGAAAGTAAAACATGGAGAGATAACACATATACAATAAACAATGAAAATAGAATACGGAGAGTTGCCAATGAAAACAATGAAAATAAGAAAACAATGAAAATATGTTCTTACCAGTCCAATGGCGATAAAAATCAGTTGTATGACATCAGTATATGCTACAGCGTAAAGACCTCCAAAGAAAGTGTAGATAACCGCTACAGCAGCAGACACAACAATAGCCAGTGTTGGATTCATGTCCAGCGTGATGGAGATGGTAGCACCTGCCCAATAATAACAAGTTGTAATTGTGTATTAAGTGTGGCAGCACGGAATGTACATCTGAAGGACATCATGAGAAATGTGTTTAACCAACGAGCCACGGAAACCATCATAATATATACTACGACATCTACTGGGAGAGATTGAACATCTATAGTCCTGTACATATTACAGCAGAGTTATAATAGATAATAATAATATATATATATGTGTATATGTGCAGCAGTTTGAATAGTGTGACGATAGAATAGTTCTGTGGTTCCCAACGTGGGGCGCAAATATTATTTTTTTTTAAATTTATTGCCAATTTAGAGTTATCAGCTGAGCACAATCTTGAAATGTGAATCTAAATGAAAACCAAAAGGCAAATACTAATTGCAATTTTTACACTAACATCGTGTTAGAAATGTCAGATGTGGGCACTGAGAACAAGAGAGAACATTTACTTCGTGTAAAATGATATGGATAAAAAAAAAAGCAGACAACAGAACAAAAGATCAAATGAGAAATAAAGAGATTACAAGAACTGTTTGACCAACGTCTGTGGTAAAATATATATAAAAACAGCAGAAACTGAAGTACATCGTGAAATGGTTTGGCCATTAAATGATAATTAACCCAAATTGACCAGCCTCAAGAGCATACATGAGAATGGAAACACCAAGAGGCAGAGGAAGAACAAGACGAAGATGAATTGAAGAAATGACAGACGTAATTAACATTATTTTATATTTATGCATTTCATTTCTCTATTATATTTTATACAACTTTATTTACTGTTTGTTTTTATATCACTTTTTTTCATTTTTCCTAATGTTAATGATTATTTTTATAACAATTTCTAGAATTATTTCTTCTTCATTACTTCAACTGTCCATTCTTTCTTTTTACTGATCATTTTCTTTTTACTGATGTCATATTCATGTAAAGCTTGCTTAGACCGTGTTAGTGGAATTTTATCTTCGTCGTCTGCTTCATATCATGTAGTCAGAGACGATATCAATTGTGGAATATTTACACACCTTTGGCCGGTGAATATCAAAGTACACACCGGTGGCCGGTGAATATCAAAGTACACACCGGTGGCCGGTGAATATCAAAGTACACACAGGTGGCTAGTGAAGATAAAATATAGAAAATATAATATATATGACTAACGGAAGAAAGATGCAACGCGAACAAAGTTGTCTCAACTCTGTTGTTCTAATCACCACACAAAAAACGCCCGTGTGTTACCGAGACACAAGAAGGGGACAAAGAATAGCAGCAATATGACCTGCAAAAAAGGAAGGACGTAGGAGGCGACAAAGGCTGTTATGGGGTGGAGTTGGCTGTCCCATCACATAGAGAGTTCAAGTGACACAGAAGCCATGCTAAGGTCAGTTGTGTTATATTTAAAGGAGTAAATATTGCAGCACAGCTGTAAGCCATGGCACAACTCTTCCGGTTACATCCTGCTAAGCTGCAGGAGCTTGCTGATGAGCATAGACGAAGAAGACTGGGAAGAGTACATTTGACATACACACATTAAAAAAGCTACATTCGTTCTTCCGGTAACAACTCGCGCCGACCGATATGCCTTGCTGTTGCCACAAACTAACTATATGTAAATATATGATAGGAGTATATATATATATATATATATATATATATATCACTAGCGTAGCTAGTAAAAGCCTCCACTTGCTATGCTGGTAATACTGCTTTGTAGATAATTCATTTAGTACCATGTCTACTCCCGTCATATTTTTACCTCAATTTGTAGATGATTCATAGACCTCAACATTGGGGACAGCTGGAAACATATCGCCTGTGAACAAATTATTTTCACTGTTTTTTTGTTTAAATTTCTCAATTTTGTCGTATGTCTTACTTATTAACCTGCTCCTACCGGATTAGCACGGAAGTGTCTTAGGCTAAGGCAGTAAACCCGTACAGAAATTTACGAGGGAGACCCTAAATCAGTCGATGGTGTATTAAATCATCTTCTACCATCTCTTGTAGTTCTGCCTGCTTGTTTCTAAGCGTATTTGCATTGTCTTTCCTTCGTAACTAACCAGCAGAGCCGAGAGGAACTTAGTGCAAAAAGGCGAGACCAATGTTCTATAAAATCATCCCGGGGAAGCAGTAATGTGCTAAACATGATGTTCGTCCGTCGTGATCGACGATGACCAAAAACTCAACCATAATAATAATAACAATAAATAATAAAATAATAAAGTTAATAGTGAATTTTTAAATGACTAGCAAGTCCAATGCGCGCACAAAATGTTCTTTTACAGAATTTACAACAATAGAAGGTATCTGTGTGAGGTTGAGATGTTTTTTCTTTTCTACGTGTCCGCTTCTGTCTTGCAGTTTCTTGTCTGAATTCTTCCGCCGCTAGTGCTCCCGTTCTAATGCTGTAACGCCATGCTGTTTTATCCTGAGCGAGGCTCTCCAAAGCCTAAACATAGTGACTGTGTGTCTCGGATGTTGACACTAGTTTGCTTCTTGACACTCTGATAAGACTATAAGGCCAGAAGCATCATAGTTGTCGACTTACTTATTCATATTCATTATATAAACATTTAAACATTTGGTCACCTACGTTTTCATATATTAAACATCTCCACTAAACCGTTTACAACGTTCCTGGAATTCACCCTCTGCTTTAGTAAGACAATAAATTCATAATATTTGTATGCAAACTTATAAATATAAATTTCAGTACCAAAACAAATCTATGTAGAGATATAGAACATTTACGTATAAACAAAGCTTGTGTTTTTCTATTTGAGTGGCTACCTGTGATAATCAAGAATGACGTACAGAAACTTGTAATCTTGACAACTTGTATAAACATTTATCCCTATCTTACCTAGTGCAGCTAATACAGCTGCTGACCAAAATAGATCTCCAAGAACGTGAGGGATGAATAACAAGGCGCCAACTTTTTTGCCGTACTTTAACTGGAATGGGTCGAACATAGTGATGTAATTCTCCTGTCTCATCTTTGGAGCAAAAAACACCGCTCCTGTGGGCATGTACAATAATACAGTATGAAAATCTACATTTTACAGAAATATGATCTAGTTTATTATTTGTTGTTGATGACGCAGTCAAAGTTCTTAATGAATGTATCAGAATCTAGATCAGCAACTCTCGGCTTGGGCCATGACATATTCCCTCAACCCCGATCTTTTCGCAGATAAGTCATTTTTCTTGAGAACCATGAAGAAGGGGAGAATGGAAATTATGGGGTGGGGGTCCATGAACTCGTGGGCACAGAAATGTAACTAGTTGACATTATTTTATGAGATAAAATAAAAATTTGAATAGAAGTTTTTGTGTATTTCCTATATGGATCAAGTCTCCTGTGTATGAACGAAAACAGGGGAAATGTAGGAAGTACTCGTAAGATAAAGTTGCTCAAAATTCCTGGTTTTAGTGACAAACAAACAACACATATAAAGGAATAATAGACAAGTGTATATGTAAAGAATAAAGTAGAACATTTTGCAGGTTCACAGGAATGACTACATGCAATAGTAAAACGACGAAATCATGCCTGGTTGGGCCATGTATGCCGATATTAATCACTGTCAGAAAACAATATCGCAGGGTACAGTTGAGGATGGAAGAAGCAGTGGAGGTGAAAATCATGGACATACAATATCAGAGACCAGACAGGTCCAAGATTTGTCTACACTACATCGCTGGAAGACTGTGTTGGCGCATATTATATAGTACCCTGACGGGTTTATGGATGGATGGAATATGATATATAACAAACGGAACTGAAGGAAGTTAACAATCTTTTTTTTTGTTAGGGTCGCTCCGGGAAATAAAACTTTTCTTTCTGTCCTCGTGTACCTTTTGGTGTTCAGGGGAGAGTGAGTTTACGGTCTTTTGCCCTTCTATTTGCCTCTTCTGCTGTTATATTTCCGAGTATTTCTAATACACTATCTATCCACCTTTTACGAGGAAATAAAACTGGTGTCCTAAAAAGGGGATGAAAAGAAAGTTTAACCGAGACAGTTCGCAGAATAAAAGACCTTCCAACAGAATTAACTAGGACCCTCATTCGTTACTTTTTTATTATTGTTTTTATTTCGGTTGGTCACTATTTGTATATTTGAAGATGCATTGGCTCTTTTTACATGCGATTCCAAGTATCTAAATAGTGATCAACCGAAAGCCCAACAATAATTAGACGACTTAACGAATGGAGTCCTAACTAATTCTGTTGGAAGGCATTGGTCATGGTTTAATAACTACTGAACAAGATAATATTAGCTGGTCATGATATAGAAAATTCCAAGATAATATTAGCTGGCTATAATATAGATACATTCCAAGATAAGATTAGCTGGCCATGATATAGAAAATTCCAAGATAATATTAGTTGGTCATTATATACATACATTCCAAGATAAGATTAGCTGGCTATGATATACATACATTCCAAGATAACATTAGCTGGCCATGATATAGATACATTCCAAGATAAGATTAGCTGGCCATGATATAGATACATTTCATGAAACGTATTTTAAACAATGTAACTTGAAATACGATATTGTATATGAGCAGATACGACTATATTACTTTATAATAAATATGTTTCAAATAATATGTTTCCTAGAAGTCGTGATAGTTTGATCATTTATACGCTGGCATTCTTTTATAGTAATGGGGGAGAGGTCCAACTTGGAATATTTATAAACCACCAATAATTTCTAGGTCGGCCAAAACTAAGGAAAATGGTGTCAGATCATTTGGAAAATTGCAAATTGTATTAGTATACTACTAATCAACGACAAATCCGAATGTTTTTTGTCTGTTCATTTTGTTTACATTCCCAGAATTTATGAACGATAACTTTCTATCTTCTAAAGTGCAATTTTTGGGGTATGGGAGTGGGGAGGTTCTCTATACCTTTCTACTATACCCATAAGCTCAAACTCCCCTACTCATTAGTGTTCTATGCATATGTATAGATAGTATCTTCTCCCGCTTTGTTTGCAAACATCCAATCACACTAAGGCTTGTAATCGTCTGTTGGTATCAATATTGGTTTATATAATTCACATAACTGCATGGATTCACAAGTCCACATACAGATATAATTATATAGTCTTATATATTGCTCAGAGATGTGAAAATGTATCACTTTATCTTCAGAAAACCACTGAAACTGCATTATGTCTTGTATGCACATTGTTTTGTCTTGTATGCACACATGTCTTGTCTTGTATGCACACCCGTCTTGTCTTGTATGCACATTGTCTTGTCTTTTGTCTTCAATTCCAGTTACAGATAACACTTGTATCGCCCCAGGCCTATTCTGCAGGTCGAATTTTATTGGTTATACACCTGGACACAACCATAATGGAATTGTGTTCATGATAGAAAAGAGGGAATATTCAAATGCAGAATCACATCACAAGAATCAATTCAAGTAGAACAACTGATCTAATTGGATTACTATCTATTAAAATCCGTCCATTCATAAACCCATAACCCGCCAGAGTTGTAGGGATGCTACAATAGATGTCTTAATACGCATAGTTCCTCGGCAGCGAGATATATATATATATATATATATATATATATTGTCTATTATCTATCCCCAGTGCTGGTGTAGTAGATTCCTTAGCTACCACATTTGTCATTGAGCGTAGGGGTTTGTGACGGAGGTGTAGTCTGCATTGCAGTGCCAAGTGTATTGATCTGGTTTAGGTGAAGTCATATTCATTCAGGATGGTCTTGATGTTGTCTATCCACTTTTTCCTAGGTCTGTCCTTGGCTCTGTATTCTGATTCCATCCTGTTATAAGCTCTTATGGGAAGTTGATAGTTCATACTCATAAAATGTCCAAACCATTGTATCTGTTGTTTCTCTATATATTCGAAGCATGATGTGATACCTATTATCTTTCTGTTGTTCTCACTGCGCATTTGGTCGAGTCTGGTGACTCCAATAGCCTTCCTTAGACATATCATTTCGTAAGTTTCGATCTTTATCTTATGTGTAGATATCAGTTGCCAAGTCTGTCATTGGTAGCATTATTTGGGATAAAGATGTTCATAATAATTTTTTTTTTACTTCCATGTTGATTTTTGGGTGAAATATAAAAAATAACAGCTGGTATGTCACATAATTTGCCTTATGACATCTTTGTTTCCATCTCTCTATCGAGTCGTCAGTCTTCTGTGAAGATACTTCCTAGATACTTGAACTCTTTGACTTGTTTTATTTTTGTTGTGTTCTCTATTTGGATGTTGAAATGCTCTGCAGATCTTGTTATTTGCATTGTTTCTATCTTCTGTGTGTTAATCGGCAAGTTGTATTTGTTGCATATTCTCGATAGTGAGTTGATGTGAGTTTGCAGTTTTTATTCGTCATTATATATGATGCTTTGATCATCAGCGAAAAGCAGTTCATTAAGTTCGTTGTTAAGTTGTTAATTCTCTGTTTCGTTATATATCTTATTGTGTGTTTCTTTTATAATTCTGTCTATACAGACGTTGAATAGAATAAGCGACAACACACATCCTAGTCTGATTCCTGTTTTTGTTGTGAATGGTTCAGATACTCCATCTGTTATTCTCACCTTGCTTTGACTTTTTCGTTTATAATACTTTGATGTGTAGTAGTTGTACCTTGATTCCGTATATTTCCAGCGTGTCCCATAGTATGCCTCTGTTTATTCTGTCGAACGCTTTTTCTTGGCCGACAAAGATGATGTTTAGCTTTATGTCACATTCAATACCTATTTCGCTTAGTTGTCTAAGGGGAAATAGTGCATCTGTGCATTCTGCAACTCTTCTGAAACCAAACTTGACTGGACTTAGTTATTGTTCTATGATTTGTCTTGTTCTTTCTTCTAGTATTTTAGCGTATATTTTTCCAGTGTTTCTGCGTAGTGAGATGCCACGATATTTCACAATCTCTTTTGTTACCTTTGTTGTTCCAAATTTGAACTATAATTGTGTTTTTCCAGTCATCTAGGCCTCTATTTTCTTCCCATGCTATCGAAAATTTTATGTTCAACCATTTCATACCTATCTCTCTGCTCGCTTTATTCCATCTATCACTGGTAATTTATTTCTGGGGCCATTTTTAATTGCTTTTTCAATTTCTTTGTATAGCATCACTGACTCATTGTATATATATATATATATATATATATATATATATATATATATATATATATATATATATGTATATATATATATATATATAAAATATCTTCGGCGATGCTGAAGAAAGTGTGTGTGTGGGGGGGGGGGGGGAGAGAAAATCGAGACTAGTATAGCCTGCGATTTTTTCTGCCCACGAATTTCTTTGTCCTCCTCAGGTTCTAACACAGTCAACTGTTCCCTGCAAGATTTTATTTGGAAAAGGGGTAGGGGGGAATTTTCACCAAATATATGCTTCCTACTTTATTTGTGCAATTTTTTTTATTTTCGTGATATTTTGTGATTTTTTTTTTTGCGGAAATATTAAGGGCGAGCTTTTCTGTTTGCTCCCAAGTACTAAACGTCGTGTTCTAATTTCCTTGGAGAAGGAGGTTGGACCCCTAGTGCCACCCATTAACTACAAGATTACATGCCAGATTGCATGTCTAAACCATGCAAGTTTTCATTTATTACTAATGAAAGTCGTGATTTCTATGAACTTACTAAAATACTCACCAATCAAAAGAGAGCAACAGTAGCCAATAGGAGCCTGAGTCTGTATTAATCCATTAAACGCCGCCGCTTCTGCCGATCCGTTTATATACCCTCCTCCAACCATTGTAGCTGTTAAACAAATGTGTATACATAGTAGCAAAATAAACTATTAAAATAAACCTAACAACGAGAGACACAGTGGGTTATTTTGTTAAAACGTATAACTATTTCTGATCATTTTGATATTTGCCCTGTTACCCCAGTCAGCCATTTTCAGTTTAGGATTGTTACCCGACACCGGAACTTGTATCTCATTGTAGCTGTAATTTGTAAAGTATACATTAATAATGAATAACACTAAAGATGTGTAATACTAAGTATGAACTGGGCTGACATCTCACCGTCAAATGTACTTGAGGTCAGCTATGCTTGATGATATGTTAGTAGTCATGGCCAGTGATATGTGGGTAACCAGGGTGAGTGATATGTGGGTAACCAGGGTCAGTGTTATGAGTTTCTTGATTCTTGATTAGGAACAAGCATCACAGCACTGGGAGCATTCCCATATATGTTCTGCTTGCCGTTTCGTCAGCCATCTAAAAGTGTATAAACTCAGTGTCTCAGTCAGTTGCTAATTGCGCGTTCTTCTGATCTTTCCGGAGAGGGAGCACTTTCTTCCATCGTTTCTAGTCACTCCCATTTCTACTATTCTCTGAATATGTACATTGTCACGTTCGACTTCCTCCTCGTCTTCTCGTAGGGCATCCATGACTGCTCTAATCAATTCAATCATGTCTCTTCTTATCTCGGGGCCGTTCACCAAAGCTTTACCAGCCAATATATCGGTTCTTTCGTTTCCCCTGACCCCAGCATGACAAGGATAGTAAATCCATGTAATGCTCTGCGCATTGTCGAGAAGAGTGAGCCATTCAGTTCTGATCATACACTTTTCTATCTTGCGCAGCATACTTTGAGAGTCCGACAGAATAACTGAGTCTGTTGGTGGTTACGTCGTCAGCCAAGTGAGAGCTGCTGTCATCGCTTCTATCTCTATTCTCATACTCGATGTTGTAGTGGGGTAGGCAGCTGACTTCTCAGCTACTTTCGTGCCATTTTGGTAGGCAACGAAACCCCAATCACACCTGTTTGCTTCTTGCGTTACTGAGCCGTCTGTGTAAATTATTGTATCATGTGGCTTCGAATGCTGCAGTATCAGTTCTTGGATCATTTCCTCTGTTCTGTTGGCAGCCCAGTTGCGGCACTCTCTTCCCATCTGTATCACCACTGTTGTTAATAATTTTCTCTCATTGCAAATGTGACCCATTCACAGCCTCTTCCCACTTCCTCCAGCTCACAAACTCTGAGTCGTGTATCTTTATTTTTGCCTTTTGTTTTTCAACATAATTTCCACCAACATTGATGCACTTATCCCATAGTTTTATTAGTCATCCCAAACCTGTTGCACAGAACTCTGCTGTCTAAACCACATTTTCACTTCACACTTAATCTCTGTGTCATTTGCGAAATGTCTCCCGCCATGGTGGGTTTTCAGTGGACCAATAAGGTAGAAATCACTTGGGGCTAAGTAGGGCTGTAAGGTGGATGTACCAGAATTTACCATTCTAGATGGTTAATTCTCTCTTGATTTACTCGAGCCGTATGTGGTCTGGCATTGTCATGAAGTAACAGTACTACTCTAGTGAGCAGGCATGGACGTTTTCTTTGAAATGTATCCTGAAGCATCGACAGAACTATACAATTCAATTCAGAATTCACATTGTCGCCTTTCTTCTTGAAATGGGTTGCAAGTACTCCATGCCAAAGCCAGAACTCTGTCAGCATAATCTATCCAGCTGATGGCGTAACCTTGAAATTTTGGACGCGCAGCGAAGAAGTGTTAGTGACTAATTTCATCATTACGTCTTTGAACTGTGTTGACGCCCTCAATGAATTATTTTGAGTATATCATATGCAGGCTTGTGTAGAACTGTTTTTAAAACCTTGTCACCAGCTAGCACAAACGGCTAATTCCCCATAATATAAGACTTTCGTGATTTTCAATGAATAATGAGATATTGTAAGATAGCCCGCAGTCCATCATCGTCTCTATCTTGAAGCAATCATACTGTCCATCGTGATTCTCTTCTGACTTTTTGAATAGTTGAGTGGTAACTATGTTCGGTATAAGTCTGGATAAGTGTTATGCACGCGATGCATTGCTGCTGGTATGAATACTTATAAAAACTTGCACATGAACGTAAAACACCACGAAACAGATAGATGCTTGAACAACTTTGTGAAATATAATGTATAGCCTACAGACAGACAGACAGAAGACAGACACAGACACACAGACACAGACACACGCACGTAGACACGCAGGCATGCACGCACGCACGCACGTACGCACGCACGCACGCACGCACGCACGAACGGAGGCAGGCAGGCAGGCAGACAGACACAGAGACACACAGAGACACACACACACAGAGACACACACACACAGAGACACACACACACAGACAGATACAGACAGACACAGACAGACACAGACAGACACAGACACAGACAGACACAGACAGACACAGACAGACACAGACACAGACACATACAGACACATACAGACACAGACAGGCACAGACACACACAGACAGACACAGACAAACACAGACACAGACAGACACAGACAGACACAGACAGACACAGACAGATACAGACACAGACACACACATGCACAGACACACACATGCACAGACACACACATACACACTCACAGACACAGACATACACACACAGAGACACACACACAGAGACACACACACACAGACACAGACAGACATACACAGACAGAGACACACACACACAGACACACACACAGACACACACACACACACACACACACACACATATATATATATATATATATATATGAGTAAGCCGAGTGCAGTGAAGTCAATCCCCTACACTTTTTCAACCTTTTTCATTTATTCTTGTTTCATGTGTACTGTATCTAGCTACTCATACAAATTACGTCGGTCTGAACCAAGTTGTTGTAATAGAATTTGATTGTACAATCAAAATGCAAATGTACGCAATCAGCAACTTTACAAAATGTGTATATGCGGCAGTGGTTATGGTATAGTTTCATCACATTTTCCCACATCGTTTGTAGAATAAAATGTTGATAACACAAGCCGCCGACAGGAGTGCTTTTGATTTGCTGCCTCATTCAGTACCTATAAGTAATCATAATTTACTGGTGCAGTCTAAGCCAAAATGATATTTCCGGTAGAAAAGTTCAGTCAACATTTGAATGTCATAAACCGTCAGTTTGTCTGAACATACTGTAGAATGAAAATCATAGTGAACGCACTTCTTATATAAATGGCAAATACTCATAGCGGAATGGAAGCTTTTAAAAAGTCCACCGAATTCAAAGATATAAATAAAAGGCAAATCAGAGTCAAATAATAGAATCATTAATTTATAATTATGTTCTCTCCTTTCTTTAGATCGAAGAAGAAAACTATTTCATATAGTCATGGTACATCACGATATCTCTCAATCTAAATGCTCGTATGATGTGATAGTAATTTCATGTAGGACCTAATATTCCACTTCATTCATGTATTTAGTTTCCCGCCTGTATAAGGATTAGTAGACCAAAAAAAGCAAGGGGTAGATCAAAAGAAACAGAAGAACAATACTTACAGAAAGTAAAACAACCAATATTCATACTATTCAAGAAATGTACAGAAAAGCTTTTGACAGAATTGGAGAGATCTGACCTCTGCCCTATGCGCTAACTTCAGCGCAAAAGGAAAATGAATGAATGAAGGAATAATGATTAGTATATTACGTAATCCCTTTAGCTGTAAGGAGGTAATCTTAACAGTCTATAATTTTCTAACACTAGTTTAAGTCCTCAGTTGAGTAACCGAGACGACACCCGGACTCGTATAAGGTTTGTTGTCTCAGAGGCACGGTTGTGTTCGTGAAGGTTAATGGATGTATGCTTAGTCCCCGAAGGGAGCATTCTATACGGTAGTATCTCATAACCATCACGTTCTGCCACGAGAGAAGCATACACTTCTGGGCCAACTATATCATTCTTTTGTCACATTTGTTGACCAATATGCACATCTAGTCATCCACGCGACCCAGGAGTTACCATCATGGACAAAGGTGCATTGCTCACTGGCCTGCATCTATTCGTCACACATGACGATTATTTGATAGGTGACAGAAAGTAAGAAAATTAGAATAGGCATACAGTTACGAGATTTTCACAGGTGATATGATGTCAACTACCCCAACTCCCATAGTCGCCTCTTACGTCGTTCCTGGTTCACGCTTATTTTTGTCCCCGGACACGCGGGCGTGGAGAGAAACGAATGAGCTGACCAATTAGCTAGCCTCGCCACCACAACAGACGGTCAGCCTATGGACCGAGCAGACATACTCATTGCTCTTCGTGAATCCTCACGATCAGAGGATTTTGTGATGAATGAGCATGAGTCAATATCGAGAATGCGCGAACTGGGAGTGAGGATGGGCGTGGCCCGAAGAGAACCCCTGACAAAGATTTCAAAAAGAGTAGTGAACCAACATAGAACCGGAACCATCATCCGTTATACCCTGAGAGATTTACTGAAGCGGAGATCTGAGCACCTATGGACTTGTCCGGTATGCGAAGAGGATAATCAACATACCTAATACGCCGTTCCTGGAAAGAATAGTGACCCTTTTCCGTGCACCCTGAACTAGAAGCCCATTCAATTGGCATTAAATATTCGAAAAACAAATATCATGGAAATTCTCTTAATATTGAAATGATTCTGCCGAAGACGGATGTGTCGGGCCATTGGCGCAAATAAAACGGCGACACAACGCATTTCCATTCTCTGGACTATATCCTGCTGGAAATCTAATAGGGCCATTGTCCTACTGCAATAGAGATCCAGCAGGAGTTTGAGAATGAACGCTGAAGAAGAAAAGAAGAAGAAATGATTATTTAATTTTTATTTTATTTTTTTAAAGAAATAACAACCCCTTTCCCAACAAACTTTTTCTTATCGAAGTATATAGCACCCTGTATTGGAGATAATAACGTCAAACTTCGATGAGAAGAAGAAACTTGGCTTAATTATGTTCTTTATCCAACCTTACATCATTCGTAATCTGCGCCCCATTTGTAAACCACTTGCTATTATTATAAGTTTCTCTTCGATGGTCGGGCGGTTGCTAATCCAGCAGTTCATTGATGATTTCCCTTTGACCCACACTAATCATCCTTACCTATCAACATCTACATTTTGTTTGGTTATTTTAGTTTTTTCATTGATTTTAATAGCTAGACAGTTAGTTAGTCGTTAGAGTATCACCATCATTACACTCCGGACAAGTTCATATGTTCTCAACCATCATTACACTCCGGACAAGTTCATATGTTCTCAACCATTATTACACTCCGGACACGTTCATATGTTCTCAGATCTCGTATTCATATATCCTTCAGCACGTGCTAGCTGAATGTTCCGGTCACGTGTTTGTTGATAATTCTTCTTTCGATTCCCATATGTCGATCGTTTCTTACAGTACGACACAGGTCCTACATTCAAGCCATAGATATCATCCCATATCTTCCAACTGTTGCAACTCCATAATTGCATTCAAAATATCAGCACAGTCCGTTGCACTGCCTCTAGTTTCTGTGGCCAGGCCGGAAAGTGTGTTTGCACTTTCATTTACCTCAACACCCACTCGTCTAGGTAAAAAAATGAAGGTAACTCTAGCACATATTTTGTCATCCACTCAATCTACAGACCGCGTAGATAATCCAAGGGAATCTGTCGAAGCAAACTTATAGAATGAGTAAGAGAACAGACACATGTAGCACTCCTGCACTCCAGCTATATCATTGATTTCGTTACTGCCATCACTTCCATCACCATACTACTAATGGTTTTATAGAAGCACCACTTTCTTCCCTAATACACTTCCCCCTGCACTGAGACGTGAATACCCAAGCACTGTGCACGTACCAAATCATATACACATCAATGTAGACAATAATATCTCTATCTGAGGAACTCTCACTGATAGAACCTGAATTTCTTAATCTGTATACTTTCCGCCGAAGATGGATGTGTCGGGCCATTTGCGCAAGTAAAACGGTGACACAACGCATTTCCATTCTCTGGACTACATCCTGCTGGAAATCTAATAGGAAATAGGACCAGCGTCCTGCTACAAGAGAGATCCAAAGGAGTTTGAGAGTGAACGCTGAAGAAGAATAAGAATCTGTATGCACTGTAATGTCGTTGTTACGTTTCTTATAAAATGTAAGTTGTACATTTGATAAGCTTACTTTCCTACTCTTCTCCAGGTTCTGTGTCTCCTAATGTGCATACCTGTTTAATAACTTCAGTTTCCCTGCCAAGTCATGACTTCCCCCGCTAAAAGCTATTACCTTTGATCTTTTCACTATCATCGTGCAATGGATGGCAGCACTGATGCGCATGTATGAACGAGCACTTCAAATATCTGCTTCTTGCATTATGGTAGGATAACCCAGCAAGAAGCACATTTCCACTATTTCTGTATCTCTGTGACATCTAAGAACGGTAATTATAAAGTCCATCTGAATCCTGTCAAGTCTATGAAATTGCGTTGAGCTAAACGTCAAGGTAGCATCCAATACATATTCTATCACAGACAGGACTAGCTCTTGTCACAGTAGTGCAAGAAGTCGTTCACAGAAACAACAGTCAACACCCTCATCGTTGTCAACTTCTTTTAATCTCAGAAGATTGTGTGATTTACACGCTCATTGAAACGCAAACATCTGTCAAGCGTCACTTCCAGGTATTTTAAAGTTGATTATACACTATACTATCTCTCCACATATATTGGTAGGAGACATTGGTGCATGGAATATGTGGTTAGTCAGAGAGAACCATGTCATAACTGTTTTCTTTGGGTTCACCAGAGTTCCAGATGCATTACACCACTGGCCAACGTGATCCATTTCACTTTGAAGATCCCGAACAATGTGTCTTCTTACTAAAACCAGACGATGCACCAGAATGGTATCTGCATATGAGACAGTTCTACCATTTCCAATCAGCTGTTCACCCGTTACCTTCATTATATATATATATAATGTAAATATATATAGTCAAAGAAAGCATTTGACAAAGTGAAACATAAGGAAATCATCAGTATGTTAAAGAATATCAACATTAATAGTAAAGCCCTTAGAATAATAGAGAACATATATTGGCAACAAACAGCAGCAATCAAAATCAACAACCAAATAGGGGGAATTCATCCAATAAGACAAGGAGTCCGACAAGGATGTGTGCTATTAACTGATATATATAACTTATACAGTGAAATTATCTTTAGATATATAGGTAATATGCTAGGAATAACATGTTGGTGGGTATAATGTGAATAACCTGAGATATGCTGACTATACGGTTCTGGTAGCAAAGAGTGAAAAAGAACTACAACAATTGATTACAACTATAGTAGAAGAAAGCGCAAAAAAGGTCTCAGCTTGAACACCAAGAAAACAGAGGTAATGGTTACATCTAAAACGTCTAACCCTTCTAAATGTAACATCAAGGTCAACGGGACAGTTCTTAAACAAGTAGAAACATTTAAATATTTGGGCACAATTATTACTTCAGATGGTAGATGCGTCACCGAGATAACAAAAGTCGAACAGCACAGGCAAAAACAGCATTTCAGAAGATGAGGAACATCTTGTGTAATAATTCACTATCACTAGAAGTAAGAAAGAACATACTATTATAGAGCCCATATTGTTATATGGTAGTGAAGCATGGACAATTGACAATATTGCAAGAAAACATCTGGAGGCCACAGAGATGTGGTTTTATAGAAGAATGTTTAAAATATCATGGACGGTTAAAAAGAGTAATCCTATAATTCTACAATTAGTCAACCCAAATAGAGAAGATTAACTGAATTAAAGACGACAATCACAATTTCTGTGTCATGTCATGAGAAGAGGTGGGCTGGAGAGCATCGTAACATCTGGAAAAATCGAGGGTAAGAGAGACAGAGGAAGACAAAGTGAGAAAATGTTGGATGGCTTGAAAGCCTTGCATGATGCAGAATCATCAGAAACTATATTTAAATATATAACAAGCAGGTGACTGTGGAGAGACATGATCGCCTACATCGAAAGTCATAGCACCAATGAAAGAATGAATATATATATATATATATATATATATATATATATATATATATATATATATATATATATATATATATATATATATATATATATATATCGTATTCAGGACGTCAATCCATTATATTTGTATTGTGGTGATTTTCTAGGCGATATAAATACGTTCAGTAATCTGTCATTGCTTTCTGAACGGTTCAGATGCACAATAGCCTTTTGCGGGGATCAAACTCAGTACCTTGGCCGTACTATTCTGCCACAGAACGTAATATATATATATATATATATATATATATATATATATATATATATATATATATATATATATATATATAATAGTATACACAGCACAGTGGACAAAGGTGAGCCATGCAGAAGGTTTGAGTGTATTGTTGTCGGATTAGATGTACAACTGCCACATCTCAGTACCACCCTCCTCTAATACAAAACTGAGGAAAACCATTTCACATAAAAAGGGTTTATGTTTAGTTCTCACAGTCGATCCAGCAGAAGATGATAATGGACCTTGTTGTAGGCGTCCTCCAAATAAATCGCCATGGCACACGTCTCTATACTTTCATTCGTACCATCATAAGCATCCTGAACAAAGCTGCATTACACCATGTGTCTCTGTGTGGACGATATCCTCCAAGTGTAGATAGAAGAAGATGCAACTATTCAAGCAAAATGCAATTTTTTTTTGCAATGATCTTTTTAGCAATTTGCCAATAGTATTCTTCATCGTGATTATTATATATCCCTCCGCCGAAGACGGATGTGTCGGGCCATTGGCGCAAATAAAACGGCGACACAACGCATTTCCATTCTCTGGACTACATCCTGCTGGAAATGGTCCCGCTACAACAATGGTCCCGCTACAAGAGAATTCAGCAGGAGTTTGAGAATGAACGATGAAGAAGAAGAAGATATATCCCTTCATCTTCGTTTGATCCTTACCAGGTTTACGCAGTGATATTAAATAGATGTACAGTCAGTATTCACATGAGATACTTCTGTTAAGCTGCTGTTAAATTCTTTGATTTCATCATCCTAAATCTTACCAATGTCATCGTATCTTATGTCATCAGGCCCTGGCGCAGTATTCTTGGAATGTTTTAGCGTAAATTGCATTTCTTCACAATAACAAAACAAGTGCTCTCCGTGTTTAGGAATCCACACAATTCAAAAATCTTTGTTTTAATTTTCACATTCGTTTGGCACACGGTTTGAGAATTGTGATATATAACCTATATAAAAAAAGTGACACAAAAATATTAGTAATCAGCACTTAACCGAAATATTCTAGGTAAACCAGTGAACGCACATTTACAAAGTCGGGCATTAATTTAGTCACATACTAATAATTCTTTTTACTGCTTTCTGTTTCATGTGGAACAAACTGCTAGAACTCTTCATTGCTCACGATTTTTGTGTTTCGCTGTCTTGTTCACAAGTGCCACAAAGTCTCTGTTGATCTGGCGTTCTTGTCTATTTCTATCAGCCAAATGTTTCTTGTTTTCCAATTTTCCATTTCTTGGTCTCGTCAAGAAACCTTTTAGTTATGTTGAAAAGTTTTTTTCTGTAGTGTAAACGTGTTTGATCCATATATTCTGTATCTAAATTTCCACATTACTTTAAATATTGTATGAGGAAAGTGACAATTTAAGCACAATATAGGTAAGATAAACGTCATATTTCTACCAGCAAAATACATCAGTGGAAACAACCCCCATTGTATACTCAACCCTTATTGTATAATCAACCCCCATTGTAGAATCAACCCCCATTGTAGAATGTGGAGACTCAAGAGCGTATGGTTGAGTTAAAGGAAGTCTGTGTATTTGTGGCAGAAAGCAAAAAAAAAAAGAAATGCCCTTATGTTCGTCTGTTCTCTGCCAGTAATATATATGGGTTGGAAGTCAGAGATGCCACTATGGCATGCTTACTGCTCGTAGTTGTACGCATATGCAAACACATCTTAAATAATTTCACAGAATTCCTCCCATATTGAATCTTTTGCTTCATTTTCAAACTGATGTGAACAATTCCGTTGTTTTTTTTCATCACCGTCTCAAATTCAGGATCACCTCTGGTATTCAAAGACAAAGACTTCCTTTAACTCAACCATGCACTCTGAGCCTCCACATTCTACAATGGGGCTGTTCCACTGATGTATTCCGCTGCCAGAAGTGTGACATTTATCTTACCATATTTTACCTACATTGTCCCTATCTGTCTTGTCGTAGCAAAAGAAAACACCTATACATCTTCTTTGTCTTGTCTTGCATTTTTATAACAAGATGACACTTGGGAAATAATCATTGACATGATCACCAAGTACCTCCAATTTACATCTAGAGGCAATGTAGGCGACTTTAATACAAGATCAATAATACTGCCACTACATAATACAATAATGTTGATGGATTAACCCTTCCGAGTCACAGTCATGGCGGCGTAAAGAGGTGCTTATAAATATAACGGGAATTCTTTTCTGTCGTTGAGACTAAAATTTAATTCCATGATGTAAAAAGTAATGTCAAACGATAAACAGGATATTTCACTATTTAATTATCTTCGCCAGTGCTACGGTACCCGTGCATCTGTGCCGAAATCTTATTGAGTGTATCCTTTATGTTCATGTGGTGTTTGACATCATGATTTCAATCGTTGTCAATGTTGATAACCCCAATAGCCAACGAGCCCGCGGTGTAGCAGAAAAGAAAATCCAAACGGGGTTGACATGGCCCTTCAATATATGAATATATTATTTTGGAACGGCGTAAGCGAGCAGTAGAGAAGACCTGACTCGATCGCCTGATTTATTGAACCGATATTATTACCTACAGAAAACATGATTTGGGAAAAATTATATCCTGTAATTAACCAATTTCTACAGTTTTTATAATAGGAGGCAGGTAGGACAGGTTATTCTTGTATGTGACCATTTGTTATTTAATGAGATTGACATGTCCTCATAGAAGTGTCAGTTGTTGCAACTTCAAGCTGTGAGAATATAGTGTTCTGATGTCTCTGTGGTGGTTGCGAACGTTTATACATGCTGCGTAATGGTGACAGGCACAAAAATGGAAATATTTTTCCGAGATTATGTCACAGGAGGATCGCGTTATTTTATGTGACGATTGCAATACTAGGAGCAAATTGTGGGGCAATGCTTCTACCAACAAGCAGGTAGAGGAATTTGAAGAGGCAATGATGGACTTCGATCTTCTTTTTATCAATGAATACATAAACGGACGCAGTATCTTTGCTTGTTTATAGAATCAATAAACTGGATGAAAATCAAAGATGTCCAAATAAAATTGGGTCGCACGTTTTCCTAGTTACTTCACCGAATCTTTTTCATTCATAAATCAATTGATAATATAGAAACACTTCTTGTTCTTCTATACGCTCTCTCTCTCTCTCTCTCTCTCTCTCTCTCTTTCATTCTCTCTAGCACTAAGCTCAGTAAACCGCATACAATTTTAAAAATTGCACAAATTAAAAATCTAGGAAAATGTTTGTACGCAGTCTTCTCAATAAGACAGTATAAACTGCAAGTTCATGGCTACACTCACTTTAGTTATTCAAAATACAAAGTAGGGTTGCTATATTGAATATTTCAAACTATTTGTACAATTTAACTATTTTGAAATGCCACCGGTCAGACAACTTATGTATGGCTTCCAGGTGCTAATCCTACTTATCATACCTGTCTTTACATTTACATTAACTACAATTTATGTATGACCTAACTCTGGCTGCATATATTTTTTTATAGTTTGATCTCCATACTCCAATGTGTTTTTTTTTCTTTATTCCCATTCTATTTCTAGCTCTTTTCTCGGATTTCTCTGTTTGCTTTCCTATGTGCATCTAAGAATAATGAATAATAAAGCACATAACAAGTTAGGGTCGTAGAGATGTTAAACTGGAGATACCAGCACATAGAGAATATAGTTCGTGTTATGTTGATACTTCAATGGAAGCACTTCAGTGGGAATAATTGTACTCAATATTACCCATTTGCTCTTCGAAATATGTCATTCTACAAACTAAAGTAATTCCGAGGTATGTTGGGTGCTCTTTGGATGTAATTGTTTATTTTTTAGTGTTGTTGTCTTTGCTGTATCTAGCTGGACTGGCTGAAAATTGTGTATGATTTTCTCGGAGATGGCCAGCAGCCATTTCTATATTCAATTTTCTAATGTGTACAGTGTGTCATGTATTGATTCCCCTCTTGCCCACAAAGCCAAAGTGGACTCCACATACGCTGCAGAATGTATCCTGTATTCTCCATAATATTATTTATATAAATTAAGAAGTTCATCGAGGACTACACCTCTTTGTGGGACATCTTGTTCTATATAGTATTGTATTTCTGCTTCGTGTTCCCTATACCTATACCATGGCTGTTCTATTATCCATGTCGTGGTATATCTAATGTATAAGTGTCCTCTTCTTCAACGTTCGCTGTCTAATAATTAGCGTGAGTATTCATGTGATTTGAGCCGGAGAGTGTGAACTTCGTTGCTCTGCTATTTTTACAGCGAGGTTGCGTTATTTGCACTATTCAGCCCAGCACATCGTATTTCAGTATAAAAGTGTCGTATGATTCCAAGTCTAATGATTTAAATCTTGAGACCTTTTTTCCAAACTTGTTCACAAATCTTCTCCAAATCAATCCGCACTGTAAATGTATGTTTGTTTTTCGCGGAACTGTTTTCAATCGTCTGGGCTATGCAGGAAGTGTGATATTCTGTTGATCTGTACAGTGCAGGATTAACGTATAAGCTACACAAGCTATAGCTTAGGGCCTCCACTTTCCTGAGCAATTGTCATATATACTTAAATATATTGTAGCATTATTTCTCCCAATGCCGCACGTCTGGAAAGCTTAGGACCTTATCAAGTTTAAATCCGGCCCTGGATCTGTGTTGTCAGAAACAACTCTGTTGTGCTGTTATTAGTTGTTTATTCTCTCAGGTGCCGTATAGTCTTCTTTTCACAAACTTCTCCGTTAATTTGCACATACAGTTAAGCAGGCTGACTGTTCTATAGTTAAAGGTAAAGGTAGGTCCCATGGCATCTGCTGTCGGGGATGAAGATAACTCTTCATGTACTAAGCCGCAGCAACTATTAGGTGGGGTGGCCAGTTCCCTTCCTTGCTGTTTTTTTACCTCCCCTAACTCATGCGTCAGGTACTCATTTACAGCTGAGTCGATTGGAGGAGTGGTCGTGTCAAGTGAGAAATCACAACCCGGATTTTTTTTTTAACGTCCGGACGTGGTTTCGAACCTGGCACGCTGTAACCAGATGATAGCAAGCAAGCTCACTATCCACTAGGCTACCGCGCTCCTCATAGTTCTATAGTTACGTGGGTTAAATTTGTCCTTTCCTTCCTTTTAAATGGTAGCATTATATCATTTCCCAATGCAGTAGACACTTGTCCTGTTCTCCATCTGATGTTGACTTATGTTGCACGGTCTCTCTTTACTTTAGGTTCCATTTACATAAGCATCTCATTATTGTCACCATCTTTAAATAATGATTTGTGTATGATGTCAATGTAATAATGTGAACGTTATGTCAGCATGAACACCAAAACTGCACTATATAAAATGATCATCATATCATCACTATATTACCAATGTTAAACGTGGACACTAACAACAGAGTCCAAAAGATAACTTGTTACAACAGAAATTATTTGTGTACGTAGAATCCTCGGAGTAACAATAAGAGACAGAATCATAAATAAAAACACCAGAAGACTAACAAATACAATGCCAATCCTTGATTACATCAGAACACAACATATTAAGTGGTTTTCGCATGCTTCCAGACCACCATCAGACAGGGCACCTCAAATAGCATTACTATACAGACCCAATGGATATAAAGCCAGGGACAGACCTTGCAAACGATGGATTTTATAAATAAAAGAGTCAACGAAGATAAACATATATGAAACACACAAAAAGCCATCTCCAGAGAAATCTTCTACCGCTAACGCTGCAAGGCATAGAGGGTTATAAAGCAAAAAAAAGAAAAGAAAGACGAAGAACATAATTTCCATGAATGATGATTCATAATTACATGCTTGTCCTATAGAAACCTTAGTACCCACGTCGATTATGGAGAATCACTGTACGATCATGGCAAAACCCAATTAAACACACACAAACCGAAGGCAGAACGCAGTGTACAGTACCTACAGAAGCCAATGGCAGACACCATTTAAATGAGCACAAGCCAGTTGTAACAACTGTTTGATGGAGTATCGTCAATAAACGACATTACGTTTTAAATTTGGATATTATAAGATATTTAGTAAACTTATATTGAAAGCACTCCCCAATATTCATTATCATAATTACTTCGATGTGGAGAAACCCCCCCCCCGTATGTGACACGGGGGGGGGGGAACACAAATTGTTAGTTTTTCTCCCCGGTGGCCATGACATGAACATCTAGATATACAAAAAGACATCTTCTTCTTCTTCTTCTTTCGTTCACTTGAAACATGTCTATATCTGTAATTCTGTCTCCTTAATAAAACTCACTGTCTTTTGTAGTTCATACAGTGTCCCATAGAGCTTTGATTCCAGTGTTGTTTCCTCTGGCCAATATGTCTGCCTCAGCGTTTCATGCTCAGAACACTCTTGAAGTATATGTTTGGCACTCTGTGCTGCTTGTCCACATGTACACATGGCCGTGTTGCCAATCTTGAACTTTGTACACATGTGACTGCGGAGTCGGTTGTGTCCTGTTCTGAGACGTAGAATTATAACTTGTTCTGATCTGTTCATATTGTGATAGTCATCTTGTGTTGGTGTTTGTGGCTTTCTTATTCACTTGATCATCTGTTTTTTCTGATGGTAGGTGATTGGTATATTTGGTTGGTCTTCGGCAGCACCTTCCTTAGCCAGTTGGTCTGCTTTTTCATTTCCTGGTATTCCACAGTGAGAGGGTATCCACTGCATGGTTACCCTATACTGGTAAGACAATTCGCTAAGTAGTTTTTTTAAGTCTGTTAGTTTTCCAGACTGGAGAGCTTGAAGCATTGACCTTGCATCTGTCAGGAATACCACAGGTTGTACAAAAAGGCATGAAACGAGCTCGTATAGCGTCACATAAAGAGTTCGTTGTTATTAAATATAGCTGAGATTTCATGGAACAATATTTGCCACGTTTTTCCCCAGAATAGTCATGCGTGCTGACTCACATATCATTACTCCTCGTGACAGATGCCACTGTTCATTGATGATTTAGCATATACTTTGTGTCGTCAGCCAAACAGAATCGTGCATAAGTCGGATATATCCAGATACAGTAAGTGAAGCTGTATGAGATCAGTATGGATAACTCTCCTGGAAAAGCAACTTGTTTACTAGCTTGTACTAGTTAAAATTGGGTTCATTAATACCATAAATTTAACAGGAAATATACCTTAACTTTGATGCGTTTATATACCTTGTATCTAGTTTATGTAGTCATGCGCCGGTGTGTTGCCGTGGCCCGAAAGGGGAGCAAAAAATAGTAACACTGTTTACCTTCCACGCATGTAGTAAAAAGCGACTAAAGAGGTTATGGGATTGAGTTGGCTGTCCCATCCCATATAGGGTCAGTGACCCAAAACCATGCTGAAGTCGGATGTATCAAAGGCGTATCAAAGCCGAAAGGCGCATATATCGCAGCAATGCTGTAAACCATGACACAACGCATTCCGTTCTCCGGACTACATCCTGCTAATCTGCAGGAGTTTGAGAACGAACGCATAAGAAGAAGAATGTAGGCATGTACACTAGCTAACCCATTTCCACTAATAAAAGCTGTTAAACTGGTTATAACGTAGTTGAAACAATTTTGGCATGTGTAGCTAATATATACTGTCGACGGTCTCGAGCTAATATATATATATGTAATGTAAGACAACTCAATGCAGTGTTTGTGTTTACACCCATTTCCATGACATCCGAAACTAAACCAAATATCTCATTTTTCGTGTTATATCACATGCTGAGCTGTTAAAAATTGAGCAGACTAGCGCTCAGTCAAGATTTAGATGAGATGAATGACGATGGATGGAATACTTTTTTTTTTTTTTAAATTTACAACATAATAAAACATTTCTTATAGGGACTAGGAAAGTGGAGAGTTGGAAAACAAGAAACATTTGGCTAATAGAAATATACAAGAACGCCAGATCAACTAAGACCTCGTGGCATTTGTGAATAAGACAGTGAAGGACAAAAATCGTGAACGATGAAGGGTTCTATAGTGCTTTCATAAATAGTTGAGCACTGATATTGTCTATTTTCTCCGTAATTACTGAGTATATAGGCTTCATATTTTGCATGAGTGCATTATTTCATATCCACGTTACAGATATATGATTAACTATTATCTAAATTGAACAGATTTATCGCAGCAGGCGATACGAATGTCATTTTTACGTTAGCAATATTTTTCTGTTGATAGTCATAAAAGTAGACGGGTTTTCGGTACAAATAACCATATATTTTTTCGATGAGGAGAAATGCGCCTCATGTTTTTTTTCTCTCCAATTATTCTTTGGCTGTTCGGTAGAATGTGAATGTACTAGCAAATTTAAAACCTGATGAAATATTAAGACGTCATCATTGATTGAATTATATTGCCGTGAAATGTCTTTCGTGCTCATCTTGTCATGTTTTGTCATATTTTGACAAGACAAGTTGCTTGCGAAAGGCATTTCATGCATCAAATAGCACAATCTTAGAACGGAAATTGATATTTGCATGTGTGCAACATTAAGTAAGAGCCTTTTTTTTAGAGATTTCATAGCTAAAAATATTAAATTAATAGCACTACGTCATTTTCCTCAACGGTATATCTCATATTCGACGTGTTTTTATTGTGATGTCTTTAAAATATCATGTTTTTCTAAATACTTATAGCGTATCATAAAGCAGCATTTACAACTATATTATAACCATGTCTTTAAAAGTTAAATTCGCTACGCGGAAAAGTATAGCTATGAGACTGCACAAATATTTTTCACAAGAAGTGCGACGTGGTACTCTATTTCATAGTATAGCATTTCTAAATCCTCAAAAAGAACACAACATGTCATGGGTATAAACTACAAAACCCTAGCAAGGTGGTTTCGAGAAGATAACAATAATTTTAAAAAATAAAACTGGGATTTTAAAAAATGTTGTAGATAACTTCAATGAAGAAATTATTAAGAGAGCAATTCGTAGACTTTTGAATTGCAAAGAAGCATTGAAATTACAGACATTGAAAGCGTATTTAGAAAAGAACGACATTCACATTTCTAAAACAAAATTATGGAAATCTGTACGGGGTTCCGAGTTTATATTTTGGAAACATACATGTGGCAGAAGCGTCATTGTTGAAAAACCACATTTAGTAACTATCAGAAGTAAATATCTGAGACAAATTAGGGAGATGTGTAAAGAAAATTATGATATTGTATATACAGATGAAACATGGATAAAGGCTCACTACAGTAATGAAACGGAATGTCAATCTACGGATGAAACTATTAAGATATATGTACCAAGCAGCAAAGGTCAAAGATTAATAATGGCATATGCATGTCGCAGACAAAATAGTCTTTTGAAGTATGGTGAACTCATTTTCATTTCCAAATCTACCGATAATCGAGACTACCATGCTGAGATGAAAGGTCATATATTTAGAGAATGGACAGAAAAGACTGTACTTCTATCATTAGATAGACCCTCCTGTCTGGTAATAGACAACGTTATCTACCATAATGTTGTTGCAAGTGAAGATAAGACCCCTATAACCTCATCTACTAAGGAAGAGATTAAAATATGGCTTAGAAACATATTCCATTTACTGAACTGCACTTGAAACCTGAGTTTCTGATGTTGGTAAAGAATGCACACAGAGCGAAGACGTTGCACATTGATAAAATTATAGAGGAGCATGGACATAGATGTAAGGGATTACCATCGTACAATCACATTTAAATCCAATAGAATTTGTTTGGGCTAAAATTAAGGGAGCAGTGAAAAAGGAAAATAAAACATTCAAACTTAATGATGTTAAACAAATTGCATATACTATGCTCTACGGCATTGATAAAGAATTCTGGATAAAATGTGAGGACCATATATTGAGAGTGGAAGAAGAATAAAGATGGTTTACGCTTCATTCAATCAACTACAATTATCGATCTTTACGATTCATTTGATTATGAATAGAACAATAAGAAGAACTCTAAACAAAGACAGGGGGAAAACGAGAACAAGTTGGATATTGATAACAGCAATATAATAGTGAATATATGAAAACAACACAGCCTATGTGACATATCTATCAATGTAAAGAAGTGATATTAATATACAATATATAGCCTAGCCATCCTGGACCACAAAACCATACTGACAATCGTTAAACGTAGTAAGCTGTTGTGATTTAATATGTTGCTGAGAAAGGAAATTCTCTCTAAAACATTTATGCAGAGTAAACTAGAAGGTGTTAGTATAGAGGTGAAAAACAAAAGGCCTAGATTGATATATTAATTACTAGACACTTAACTTCCTCTGCATTGCAGAATGAACTCAGATAATGTATTCTAAAACTGGTGTTGTGTCCACATTCTAAATTATGTATTCTAAAACTGGTGTTGTGTCCACACTCTAACTGATGTATTCTAAAACTGTTGTTGATTCCACAATCACACTAAACCATGTTTAAGAATGTCGTTCTTAAACATGGTTTAATGTTCACTGACGGCAGGTTTGTTATAATATTGTTACTATACTTTATTCGTTCATTCGGTTCTGTCAGATATTCTGTCGGAATTTGACTAATCAGCCGACCTAAAGTTCTATTGTTCCGGCCTGCCACGACTCACTCTATTACACTAAGACTGGTGATGTCTCCACACTCTGTCGTCTTTTATTATTATTTCACTAATCCTGTTGTTCTGCTACCCACCACTGCTGTAGAAGAAAAGCAAAAAAAATTTGAATTTTTTACCTGTGATTGTGAAACAGGAAACAAACACTCCAAGACTTCGGTCAGCAACTAGGACGGCATCGTTTGATGTCTTCTTTGATGTCTTCCTTCCAGCGATAATCCCGATGGCTAGAATAGCCACATAAAAGACTGCCACAGCAACAATTCCAGGTATGTTAACGGCCATATTGAAAGATGTTCACACGCTGTTAACGATTACAGTATTACTCTATATTACGTTGAACATGACATCAAAGAGCACTTCATATGAACCTAGATTCGAAAACACATCAACTTATTACATGCAAGTAGGTACACTTTCAAGTTCTCAAGAAATACTTTTAGCTTCTTAGAATTGATTGGGCTGAACATGCAGTAAAACACGGCTTACCCTCTAAGTATATATGCAAGGAACAATACAAGTGTAGGCGGAGACATATTTTTTCTGTCAAAATCAATGAATGGTTCGGGCATAGTTTTTCTACACCCATCAGAATAGCTGACGGGAGAGGTGTCTTGAGGGTTTTTCGTGCTGTCTCCAATGTGGTACCTCTTTCGAACTGTCTCCAATGTGGCACCCATTAGAACCTTATAGGTTACGCGTCTTACAATAATCTTCCATCTTGCTTGTGTTATAGCAATGATATTTGTTATATATTATATTGATTCTATTTTTTGTATATGACTGCTATTTGTTGTGTGTTATAATATCGCTGTTATTTGTTGTATGTTATGAGGCTTCTATTTGTTGTATGTTATGTAGCTCCTATTTGTTGTATGTTACACGGTTGATATGTTATATACTATATCGCTGTTATTTGTTATATGGTATATCGATGCTATTTGGTATATGTTATATCGATGTTATGTGGTATATGTTATATCACGGCTATTTGTTATGTAAGATATCGATGCAATTTGTTTGTTGTAGCAATGTTATCTGCTATATGTTATATCCATGCTATTTATTATAAGATATCAATACTATTTGTTGCCTGTTATATCGATATTTGTTATATCACTGGTATTTGTTATATAGTATATAGTAACTATTTGTTATGTGTTATATCGCTGCTGTTTGTTATGTTATATGGCTGCTATTTGTCTCTGGTTTAACCATCTACTAACGTATGTTCGTTCAATACGAAGTATGTTTAGAAGCTTGTAACTGACAAGACCGTTTCCTTCTAATTTTGTGTGCGTTCTCAAACTTCTTGAGCGTAGTGTGGAGAACGGAATTCGCTGTACTGTAAATGCCAGTTTAGCTAGAATATCTTCAACTTTCGGCCTGACACGTCTTTATTTGCTGTGTAACCTTTCATTTGCTGTGACGGATGGTAAAAATAAATTGACCAATTGAATACACGATACAAATGATGAACGTCACCTATCACGGCGTTTTCTCTATCTACAGGCATGGCTATGTACGTGCGATACAAAAACGCGGGTTTTTTTGTGTAAAAAATAAAACTAGTTACCCTCATTTCTTGTTTTCCACAGGAATATAGTCCGTGTTTTAGAATTGGAACACGATTTCCTGAATGCAAAAATTTTGTTTTGAAGGCCATACTTCACTCATGTTGACACAATTGGCTATTCATTAGTCACTCCAGCGTGTTGTCTACGCAGTGACCAATACAAATCACTGAAATAATCATTTGGACCAACAGAAGTGATACAATAAGTACATTGAAAGTCATGTGTGTTTTTGTTTTCGAAAGTCATGTTGTTATAGTGTGTGTTTTTTTCTGCTGCAGTCTACATGTATACATAACCCTAACCTTTATTCTACAATTCATCATTACTAGTTCTTGTAGGTCTACCTTCTTTTATTCTTTCGTTCGCTGTATTTCTTCCCTTATGATACATCACTTCGCTGTAGCTGTATTAAATATTCTTTCCTAAACTTTATTAACACATCACCGCAGTTTCTCGTGTTTTCTACTTATACTTCTACTCGTGCTTTCTACATATACTTTCTACATATACTTTCTACATATACTTTCTACATATACTTTCTACATATACTTTCTACATATACTTTCTACATATACTTTCTACATATACTTTCTACATATACTTTCTACATATACTTTCTACATATACTTTCTACAATTCCTTACTCTTCTACTAATAATTTCTACATATACTTTCTACATATACTTTCTACTTATACTACTACTAATACTTTCTACATATGCAATAGCGTATTTTCAATAAGAGGTGCCAATACAGCGTCGTAGATATGCTTACCATAAGGAGGGGGTTTTTACCTCAAAAAAAGTATTCGTCAATTTTCGTCATATTCCGTCATATATTTCGTCATTAAAAGTCATATTAGATTTTCTAAGGAAGGTGTTCGAACACCCCAAACCCCTCCCTTAACTTCAGTCAATAAACTTTCTCTGTAAATACCATAGTAACAATATAATAACATTATCTCAACAAACAAATTATCGAACACCATAACAATATGAACCCAACAATCTGCGCTTCAATATCAAGACGGCACCACGGCTGTAAAATAATATATAAACATCACCAAGGTATTATACCTGCTATTCTATCAACTGCATCAAGGAATTGCACCACTAATATATCAATATCACCAAGATACACCATCTAAATTAGTAGGCATATATCAATTTCACTAAGACACTACACATACTAATTTATTTTAATATTTTTAAACCATCTAAACACATCATATTACTATCTACAAGACACTAATCCTACATATAATATATAGATGTTACAAAGAAATTACTTCTGCAACTAGAAGTCTATCAATATACCCAAGACAGTAAACATACAAATACTATATATCAATATATCCCCAATATAAAACAAGTATACCAATAGTCTATCAATATCTCATCGATGCTTCTACAGTCTATCAATATCTCATCGATGCTTCTACAGTCTATCAATATCCCATCGATACTACTTCTACAAACAGTTTATCAATATCCCATCGATACTACTTCTACAAACAGTTTATCAATATCCCATCGTTACTACTTCTACAAACAGTTTATCAATATCCCATCGTTACTACTTCTACAAACAGTTTATCAATGTCCCATCGTTACTACTTCTACAAACAGTTTATCAATATCCAATCGATACTGCTTATACGAAGAGTATATCAATATCACATAGACACTATTCCTACAAACAGTCTATTAATATTTTCAAGAAACTACTTCTACAAAAAATGTGTAGATTCTGCAAAGAAACTTCTTCTACAAATAGTCCACTATCTAAAAGACACTGCTTCTACAACTAGTCTATCACTCTACACAAGACTATACTTCTACAAATAGTATGTAGTTTCAGCAAAGAAACTTCTTCTACAAATAGTCCACTATCTAAAAGACACTGCTTCAACGACTAGTCTATCACTCTACACAAGACACTACTTCTACGAATATTGCACCCATATCATCGAGAAACATTGTCCTCAAATAGTCTATCAATATCCCCCCAAGACACTTCTTCTACATATAGTCCACCAATATCCACAAAACACTACTTATACGAATAGCCTGTTAATATCCACAAGACCCCACGTCTACAAATAGTCTATCATATTCGTAAGCATATACGGATACGATTGGCCTATCACTTCCACGAGACACACTTATACGAATAGCCCATACATATACACAAGACAGTACGCCTACAAATAGCCTATCGATATTTCCATGACACTATGTCTTCAAGGAATCTATCAATTTCTTCAATACACTACTTCTACAAATAGTCTATGAATATCACCAAGACACTACGTTTACAAATAGTTTGTCAATATATCCAATTTACTGCGCCTACAAATTGTATGCCACTATCACAAAGAAAATAACGCCATCACATAATAAAGCAATATCCCAGGAGATGAATCCTGTACATAATTTATCCATATGGCTACAATAGTATCCATAACAACATTATATCGTCTTCACTGAGAAATCATATATAATGTCTATACAAACTAAAATGAGATTAAAAGATAAGAAATGAACAACACGTGTAACTTAAAATATCAAAATAAGGATCGGTTACTTGTATCTTAATCAGAAACAAAGTTTAACCAAAACTATTACATCAAACCGTAGAAGAAACAAACGTGTAAAGTTGCGGTATGTAAGTACTTATATAGAAAATAACGCTTAAATGTTAAACATTTCCCTCCGTAAATAAAAGTTACAGCCAGTCTCACCGCGTGCATCTAGTATCTTGAGAGTTATATAGCAGACTGTTATCACATTAGCTTTAGAAACCCCGCCTACTGAGATCTACCAGTCTACGTTGCTATTCCTATTATTCATATTTGTTTGTTTATTTGTTTATTTGTTTGCTTGTTCGCTATCCCCAGGAATTGCGAGCAACTTGCTCTTACTATTGTAGTGAGGGTTTCTCGGAGCTTTCTTTCTTACCCAAGAGACTTCAGCTTTCGGCTTAGTGCAAAGCCATTTTAAGAAGCCTTCTACTCCGAGGGGAGGTGACGAGACGAGCCGATAATTTGCCAGGGTTCCACTGTGCATCTTTCCCCCGACGAGGCGCTTCGCAGCCAGAAAACTGTTCCTCGTGATGGAAGACCATTATATTATCACCCTTCATGTCCTTATGTCCGAGTCCTATTTTTTGTATATTTTTTATTGGTTCTTTATTTTTTTTGCTCTTTTTGCGTTCGCTCCATAATAAACACGAAGATTATTGCCAGAGCTTAGTTACGCTGTTCCACCGTTTTGTGCCTTGTAGGTCCAGCACAGTCAATTTCGGCATGCCTTGACATTTAGGGTGGGCTACCGTAGCCTATGACAGATTTCCTATATGTCGTCCAGGCAGCGAATGTGTATTGATTCTATGCCAAGATGGTTTGTCCTCCAAGTCTATTTTGCACGATATGTTTTGCATCCTGTGAACTTGTTTCGTGTATTTAGACGTATTGTGCATGTGCACATCGGGTACGTAACCTTTTCTCATCTGCGAACCTGGTTCCGGTTTAGGACACGACAGACGATGTGGGTCCCGGCTTGATCACCCTCTTAGTCGAGGTATTGTTCACCGACTATTGAGTCTATACACATATTTAGGAGCACCGATGACTAGAAGTTTGTTCTCGAGCTGAACAGAGCTTGTCTCCTAGAACATTTGTGCCTGTCCCCATCGAGCACTGAACCTTTTTACTAATCGAGCATGATTCCGGTATAGGAAAAACTTGACAGTAGAGTTGGGCCTGGGTTGGGAGAACCGGTAACTAGAAGCTTGTCTCGAGTTGACAATACTTTTGTTCTGATTGCCCTAAAACGTTTTCCCATTCTATTTCCACATGCCGCTCCTCTCGGGCGCCGTGCTGCCCTCTAATTGTACTCAATTATTTATCCTTATGGAGTCTGACGCACCGACACTTCATATTTTTCATAAAATCTGCCTACTTCGTAACATCTGCATTGGCCGCCCTTTCAATGCTTCCTCCGAACTGCCTAGAGTCACTGTGTGTCTGCATGTGTTGACACAGAGGTGTTGGAGATATTGCCTGTATATTTTTCAGTCAATTCTCGTTTCATCTGCTGCCTCTACTTTCACGAACACGATCCCAAAAGTTTTAGCCAGAATTTGCACCAGCAGCTGTATTTCTGTTTGCAGGGTGCACCGCGCGGGAGTACTTTGGGTACCTTTGCTATCTTCTAGCTCTGGGCCATGCAATAACAATGTGGTACCTTTTGCATCCCATTTCTTCTGTATGAGCCGTGTCAACATCGGCGAAAGTCGAATTAGACTCAGAATTTATACGACGTCCTAGGCAAGAGGCTGCTTCGTCAAGGCGTCGGGGATCTGGGTTTGACCTGTGAATTTCTCACGCAATCGCCTCGTCCGCTTTTGATGACTTTCCAATCCATCGCCATGCGCTGTCTGTGATTTGACCCTTCGCCATTGCGTTTATCACCCAAAGAAGTAGGTAGATTGTGCTTTTCTCGGACGAGGAGCTTCGCAGTCACCAAAAAAATATCGTGTAAGAAAGACATCATATCCCTCTGTGCACTTGGCTACTGAACTCAATTATTTCTGTATGAGTTATGTTGAGCACCAGCGAGGTCGAGTTAGGCTAGGTTTGCTCTGTCCTCAAATCCCAAGGACTTGCGCCCCATCTACGTTGCCCACAGCTTCCAGGGTCCTAGTCTCAACACTACTTCGGTCAGAAATTTAAACAATGTGCTCCACTATGTTTGCTCAATTGTTATTTCTATGTGCAATGGGGAGATGTATTCAAAGCTTTTTTTTTTCGTACACAGGAGTACATATTCAAGAAGATGTGTATCCAATATCTGAGTCATGACTACTACTTTGAATGGGGTAAATTGTGGTGGGACATGTGGCTTCTGTGTATTTTCATGCATGAACTGCACTTCCTCCCGTCGGTCTTGTGCTGGACAATTGTGTCTTCGTTGCCACTTTACCCTTTTAAACCCACAAAGTATGCCATATCTCTTCTCAGCAATGTGCCGGCTAGCGTCGCATTGCCTGCCAATAAGTCGGTTCTCTCGTTTCCTCTAACCCCAGAATGACTAGGGTAGCATATCCATGTAATGTTCTGAACAATTAAGCTGTTCAATATGTCCCAGCATTCTTTTCTTAGCATGACTTTTCTATCTTGCGCAGTATGCGTTGAGAGTCTGTGAGTATTACCGAGTGTGTTGATGTATTAATTATCAACCAATTAAGTGCTGCTGTAACTCCCTCTATCTCCATCATCATACTCGATGTGACAATGGAATATACTGTAAATTTCTCAACGAACTTCTCGCCGTTTCTGTAAGCAATAAAATCCCAGCCACTTTTATTTGTGTTTCTGTTAACAGAGCCATCTGTATATAATTATGTCTTGTTGTTTCGAGTGTTGTTGGATGAGTTCATGCACTGTATCCTGAGCCCTGACACACGACCATTTCCGACACGCTTTATCTAGTTGTATTATTACTTTAGTCAGTGATTTTGTCTCAGTGTCTACCTCCACCCATTCCTGCCCTTTCTTATCCCTTAAAATTCACATACTCTTCGCAGTGTGTCTTCAGTCTCTGTCGTCCATGATCGGCCACGCTTCATTCGTTTTCCATTTGACTCGTCTAGACGTTGGTGTAATGTGTGGTGGTTATATTCTGTCACTTTAAGGAACGACCTAACGTGTGCTACCTGATGTCGCACTCTAATGCTGGGGAGATCAAGGAGAAATCTCATAGCAGAGATGGGTGTATCTCAAGTACATGACAGTACCGCTCTCATTGTCTCATTTTGGACTTTTTCCAATCTATCGACTTGTGTCTGTGACAGTGTTAGTAGGCCGAGGCTATAATCTATGACAGATAGCACCATCATTTGTAGATGCAGAAAAAGTACCCATTCCTGCATGTCGAAGGTCGCTATAATCTTGGTAAAACTGATCCCTCTTTTAGCCTTCTGAATCATATTTGTGATGTGTTTATTGAATGAGAGACTTCTATCAAAGATTATCCCAAGATATGTAAGGTCCTGTTCTCTTTAAATGAATGAGCCCATGCAACTGACAGCTGACAGTGTGTCACTGATCAGATTATTATTTAAGGAGTACCAGACGACCTTTGCCTTCAAGGGATTGATCACAGTGTTGTATGTTCTGTTCTACACCATATCGACAATTGATCTAGTTCATTCTGTACACTGTCAGTGATATCTGTTCTGTTCCTGCACATGTTGCATAGTAGGATATCATCAGCGTATGCTAGAACTCTACAGGTGCTGGAGGTTTGCAATTGAGCATTTCTCAATGTACTCGTATGCACATTAAACAGCACTGGGAACAGAGGGGATCCTTGTGGCAGACCAGGTGCTATTATTCTGATCTCAGACGTCCAGGATCCACACATCAGAGCAACTTTTCTACAGATTAGCACATTTGCTATCCAGCGTATTATCCATGGATTGATATCTTGGTTCTTTAGCACGTTGACAAGATGGGTGTAACTAACTCTATTGTACGCATCTTCTAGATCTATTGCAGCAACTAAAGATTCTTCTTTGTTCTGAAAACCTTTATAAACTTCATATGCCAGACTTCTGCTTTTGTGACTGTGTCTCGTCTAGGTCTGTATGCCCCTAGGTTATTTGGGAGAAAGCCTTTGATCTCTAGTTCCCTGGTTATGAGTCTAGCAACAATTCTTTCCAGAATCTTACCGTATACATTCTGCAGTGTGATGATGCGATAACCTTTTATATACGTCGAATCTTTGCCTGGTTTTGGCACGGGTATAAAATAGCTCTGTAGCCACTCCTCTGGTACTACTCCTGTTTTCAGACTAGCATTATAATCGTCTGTCACCTTAGCTAGCATATTCTCCCCAATATCCTTGAGTAAAATGTACCTAAACATTTAATCAATATAAGCAACGGAACTTATACCAATAGCCAATATGAAGTAAGAACAAATACAGGAGTGTCCAATAAGTTACAAATCCAATCAGGAATTTGTCCTATTTCCCCTCCCCCCCCCCCCCCCACTTTTTAAAATATATACCGATTACATCTGTAAAATAACAACTACCAACGAAGAAGGTAACAGGAACGACAATTTGAACGAACTACTATTTGCAGACGACCAAGTACTAATAGCGATATCAGAAGAACAATTTCATGAACATTCTCCACACACGTCAAAAATGCAACATGAAGACTAATATTGAAAAAAATCGAAATATTGACAATAGTAAAGAAATATCACTATCTCCATAGATAATCAACACCTTAAACAAGTAAATTAGTTCACTTACCTAGGAAGCATTATATCGAGTGAATGGAGAAACAGTAAAGTGATATAAAATAGATGCAACAAAACATATCAGATCCTAGGATGACAAGTATTTTTAAGAGCAAAAATGTAAACATAGAAGCTAAAGTTGCATTATAAACGATTATTATTATCCCATCACTGTGCTAATATGTGCCAAACCTGGACAATGACAGCACAAGACAAAAAAAAAATAGTGACAACAGAAATGACGTGTCTACGAAGAATATACGGAGTGTCATGAAGAGATAGAATTAGAAACGATAATATCTGGCAGATAACTAAAACAATATCAGTATTTGAACACATCAAGAGACAAATGATCAAGTGGTTTTCATACATTTCCAGATTACCAACAGGTATCATGCCACAGATGTCCATGGCACATGGACATCACGGCTGTAAAGCCAGAGGCAGGCCATGTAAAAGATGGACCACATAAATCAAAGAAACCACGGGAACAAGCTTACAAACGGCACACAAGAAGGCCATCTCCAGAGAACTCTTCTACGCCTAACGCCTCTAGACTAACAAGGGGCACATGGTATTGATAGATAGATAGATGGATGGATAGATGGATGGATGGATGGATGGATGGATGGATTGTATGTTAAATGTTGTGTTTATGCAATGCCTACTTGCAAGGCTTGTCGTAGCGGGGCCTATTTCACTGACCTAGTTTACATGTCAGAATATTCACGTCTCTTTCTCCCCGGATGACTCACATTTCACACAAGAATGGAGCACACATTATAATAAATCCGTTGTTAAACACTTCCTTAGCTTATTTATACTTCGTTTTCTATGTTTTTAATTAAACGTTCTAGGTTTAACTTTGGTTTTTGTTGATAGAATCAGTTGCTTCAGAGCTTTCTCGATTAATTATTTAATCTTACCTGTCATAGTCTTACCTAATCTTAACTTTATACAGACATATAATCTTACTTGATTTGATAAACTTATGTAGTCTCACTTGACATTGACTTATGTAGTTTTACTTGACATAGATTGCTGCTCGTATGCCGTAGAAGATCCATAAATAACAGAACAGGTTTCACTGTATACACCAGCGGTTCGTAAACTTTTTGTCGTCACAAATATCAGAACAGGTTTGGGGTGCAAAGGGAACGCATTGCTCTAGGCGGACCCAGGGTTAGCAGATAACCAAGATCCCAAATGTACCTCCACGCGGTGCACCCTGGAAACAGAAATACAGCAGCTCGTGCTGATTCTGGCCAAATCATTTGGGGATCGTGTCCGAGAATGTGGAGGTAGCAGATGGAAAGAGATTTGACTGCACAAGAGACAGACAATATCTCCGACACCACCAGTAGCACCACATATAGCGACACTGTCGACATACAGTGAAGCTAGTCAGTCCAGTCCGAACATTGGAGGGGCGTCCAATGTAAAATGCACGTAAAGGTAGATGCATGGCGAGAGACAAATATATTTCATACCGAGTACAATGAAACAAT
Organism: Meghimatium bilineatum; assembly: GCA_034231615.1. Classification (NCBI taxonomy): domain Eukaryota; kingdom Metazoa; phylum Mollusca; class Gastropoda; order Stylommatophora; family Philomycidae; genus Meghimatium; species Meghimatium bilineatum. The sequence continues at coordinate 57,366,188 of CM067320.1, forward strand.
GAAAGGGCAGAACAGCGCTAGAGAGCAGCGCGAACTGCAAATAGAAAATGAAAAGTTCCTAGGAAAGGGGAACTACAAGCTCCGTCAGCTCGAGACGAGCTTCTAGTTACCTGTGTTCCTTACAGGCAGAGACCCAGACCCATTCATTGGCGTTTGGTAAAGCAAGAAGACCTAATCCAACTCTAATGTCGAGCCTTCCTAAACCGGAAATATGCTCGCGAAGAGAAAGGGTTCCTTACTCGATGCGCTCAGGCACAAAAGGGACAACGATTTAGCCCTGGCCCAACTCTACTGTCATGTTTTCCTACACCGGAAATACACTTGAAGAGAGAAAGGGTTCAGTACCTGATGGGCTCAGGCGCTATTGGGACAAGGACGCTCAGCTCGAGAACGCCTTGCTCTCAAACGCGTGGTGTGAGACTCGAACTTGGACAAAGGGTACACGAAGTCGGTGAATGACACCTCGGTTAAGAGGGCGAAAGAGCCAGGGTCCAACTCCTCTGCTGAGTTCTTCCCCTTAAGGAAAAAGGCTCACGGATGAGAAACGGTTCAGTACCCAATGGGCACAGGCACAGCACGTCCAATTAAACGAGGCAAGTTCATAGACAGTGGAACACCTCGTTCGAGTCAGACAAGAGCAAAATATCGTCTGGGCGAAGAGTCTTCACTACGCGTGCCTGGAGACAAATATAGAGGCTGTCACAGGCTAAGGGTAGCCCACCCGAATTGTCAAGGCATGCCGACATCGGATGTGCTAGGCCTACAAGGCGCATAACGGTGGCACAACGTAATCACGCTCCCGGTGGAAATTGCACGGATATCAGTGATGGTTACAATGGAGCGAACGAAAAACGAAAAAAAATAATAATAACAGGTTTCACTGTATACACCAGCGGTTCGTAAACTTTTTGTCGTCACAAATATTTCTTAATATTTGTCTATGTAGCACCACCCCCACCCCACCAACTAAATATATGTCATTTTATCTTTTTATTATAAATGTAAATAACTCATAGTATTTCTTTGTCTTCACAGACACTAGAAAAGATCCTAAGAACCCTGACACTAGAGAGGATCCCACGGACCCCTGACGGTTCGCGGAAAACAGTTTAGGAACCGGTTGTTTAAAGTTTCTCAAACTTTGCAATATCTAACCAAGAGATGCAACCACTTCAAATAGGTTCTAAAGTATCATTGTTCAATGAAGTTTTAGGAAATATTGAACTAATGAAGGGGAACAGAACGATTGAAGCTACTTGCGAATGAGTAAATATATGCAAGAAGATAATACTTATGCAACATTATTAGCAGAATTCAACCATAACCTGATTCATGGGATCTACAGTTGGTAGCATATCATATTCATGACTAAGCTGATTCATGGTTGGTTGGTTGGTTGCTGATCCAGCAGTCCATGGACTCATGCCCATTAACCCAATAGCAATGTGCGATATATTCACGTGTTTTTTAGCTGTTGTTTTGTTCCATATAAGGTATTCCATTTATCTGGCCCTGGAGGAAGAAGCATTTTCCTGACATCATCTAGTGCTGCACATTTTAAAAAGTGGTGGTCAACAGATTCATAGGAATGAGGGCACAGTCGGCACTCTGGACTGTGTTGTGGTTGTATTCTGTTCAGGTGATTGTTAAGCTCTACATGTTGTTTGCGAAGTCTGAAAAAATGATACTCTGGTCTTTCTTTCCCAGGAGGTTGATGTTTTCTTTAGGATTTGGACTGGTAATATATTTATAGATTTCCATCCAAGTGTTTCCCATGAACCATCTGTTCATCCAATTATATTTGATCATAGATTGTAACATAATTTTAACTGTGTGCATAGTTGTTTGTGTATATGGCTGTTCTTGTTGTGCTTCCTTCTTTGCTATTCTCTGCCTTGTCATTGCCAGGTGTGTTTCAGTGGCCAGAAATTCACAACATAACAATGCTGACTTCAAAAGATGTAAGAAGCTGATTGGCATGGTCATATATTTCAACTAACTCGTGTTCATACAATGTCCATTACATTCTAGTGTTTGAAGAGCGGACATCGAGTCTGTAAAAATCACAATGTTTTGGACTTTTGATGGAAAGGCATCAAATATGCTCTTCAAGTGATAAACGGCAACTACTAGTGCTGTTATTTCAGCTTCATAGAAAATATCTTCCCGCAGGCATCAAACAACTCATCGGATGTTTAGTCTAGATATTCTATATAGACAGCATAACCTGCTTTGGTGATGGCTTTGAAAGCAGAAACATCAAACTAAAGCAAGTCCCATAGTTTAAAAAGACATAGGAAGCATATTTACGGAGGATGGCAAATTCGAAAGAGAGGTTGAAACAATGTGTCAAAAAGCCAATGTGAAAAATCTGTGACTTAGCTCACGAATACTTCAACACCCTTCAACACCCATCAATCTGCATGGCTACAAAATGACAATTGATAAACAGTATTTTTATACCAAATCTGTGTTACCAATGTCAAACATGGCCATTACCAACACACTAGCGAAAATGATCACAGTTTGCTAAATGAGATGTTTGAGGAAAGCTATAAATGTCACGAGAAGAGACTGCCGGAGAAATGAAGATATCAATAAAGTAGTAAAGACTATCTCAAGTCAAGGCTACATTGAGAGGCAGCAAACCAGATAGTTTGGTCACATCATGAGAAAGGAACCTGCGCAACCAGCCCTTCGTGTATGCAACAGCAGAAGACCGGCTACAATGCACGAGGAACACTAAAAGCTAAATGATCAGAGACAATAAAAGACACACTAAATAGACACAGACTTACCATGGCCAATGTAGCTCAAATGACCAACGTCAAAACCTCCGAATCTCCCCCGCCCCCCCCCCAAACGACGCCTAACTGAACAAGTGGAAATGACAATAGACAGACTGACAGATTAGATTAGATTAGATTAGATTAGATTAGATTAGATTAGATTAGATTAGATTAGATTAGATTAGATTAGATTAGATTAGATTAGATTAGATGAGATGAGATGAGATTGTATTGTATTGTATTGTATTGTATTGTATTGTATTGTATTGTATTGTTATGCTATGCTATGCTATGCTATGCTATGCTATGTTATGTTATGTTATGTTATGTTATGTTATGTTATGTTATGTTATGTTATGTTATGTTATGTTATGTTATGTTATGTTATGTTATGTTATATTATAGGTTATGTTATGTTATGTTATGTTATGTTATGTTATGTTATGTTTTGTTGTGTTGTGTTGTGTTGTGTTGTGTTGTGTTATGTTGTTGTGTTATGTTATGTTATGTTATGTTGTTATGTTGTGTTGTGTTGTGTTGTGTTATGTTGTGTTGTGTTGTGTTATGTTGTTATGTTATGTTATGTTATGTTATGTTATGTTATGTTATGTTATGTTATGTTATGTTATGTTATGTTATGTTATGTTATGTTATGTTATGTTATGTTATGTTATGTTATGTTATGTTATGTTATGTTTGGTGTGGTTTGGTTTGGTTTGGTGTGGTTTGGTTTGGTTTGGTGTGGTTTGGTTAGGTTATGATAGGTTAGGTTAGGTTAGGTTAGGTTACGTTACGTTACGTTACGTTACGTTAGATTAGATTAGATTAGATTAGATTAGATTAGATTAGATTACATTACATTACATTACATTACATTACATTACATTACATTAGATTACATTAGATTACATTACATTAGATTAGATTACATTAGATTAGATTACATTAGATTACATTACATTAGATTACATTACATTAGATTAGATTACATTACATTACATTAGATTACATTACATTAGATTAGATTACATTAGATTACATTAGATTAGATTACATTAGATTACATTAGATTAGATTAGATTAGATTACATTAGATTACATTAGATTAGATTACATTAGATTAGATTACATTAGATTAGATTACATTAGATTAGATTACATTAGATTAGATTACATTAGATTAGATTACATTAGATTAGATTACATTAGATTATACTGTATTTTAGATTTTATATTCGATTTTATATTCGATTTTAGATTCGATTTTAGATTCGATTTTAGATTCGATTTTAGATTCGATTTTAGATTCGATTTTATATTAGATTTTATATTCGATTTTATATTCGATTTTAAATTAGATAGATAGCGGAAGCAGTAACGTCGCACATTAATCTTTATTTCTGCCAATTTGCCACATCTCAATGATGTTACACAATGATGTTACACAATGATGTTACACAATGATGTTACACAATGATGTTACACAATGATGTTACACAATGATGTTACACAATGATGTTAGTGATAGGGGCTGTAGCTTTTGGGTTAATCTAGAGGTTTGTTACTTTTCAGGATGTGAAATAAGTGAGCATTTCTCCAGTTTTTAGCCAGCTCTCAATTTCTCATATTTATTAGTTTACGGATTACTTCTGTCTCTAATGCGCTCATGTGTATTAACATTTAATTATAAATTTTGTCAGATCCGGGAGACTTTCTTTGCTTTAGCTTCTTCAGCCTTTATTGATGTTCCTGCATATTGAAGTCATCTTCATCTATGGATGAGCAAGTAGTCTGGTGGCGGGGAACTAGCACAGTGAACCCTATCTTGACTGGGTGGCTTGACAACACTGCATATGCAGAAACCTACCTTTCTGATGGTGTGATAGTTATTTTCTGGCCATGGCCCAGGTGGACCAAAAATACACAAACTTCCAAGCACTATAATGCCATTACCAAAAAAAGCTGATTCATGGGAGCTACAGTTGGTAGCATATCATATTCAATGCTCAGCAATCAATCATTTTATTTGGCTGCCATAATTTTATAGGCAATATTTTACGTTAAATATGTTGCCATTGCTTTCTGAACATTCCAGAGTGGAAATTGTCTGCAGCGTTAATTGTATCCTACTGTACTTATCTTTTTCTGCTGCGTTCTTTATCAAATCCCTACAGATTAGCAGAATGTAGTCCGGAGAACGCAATATGTTGTGTTATGGTTCAGCTTTGCTGCGATATATGCACCTTTTGGCTTTAAATATCCGATTTCATCATGGTTTCTTAACCCTATATAGGATGAGATTGTCAACTCCGTCCCATTACGTCATCAGTCAACGTTTACACCATCTATAATGTAAAATGTGTTATTATTCTGTGATTCCCCTTTGAGCCCTGGCATCATAGAGGCATACTGTTTGGGAATTATTAATCAATCAGTCACATAATCTTTCCCCCTGGCTGCATACTTGTATCTTGGGGGCAAGGAATGTTATTGAAGTCCGCATCATCATCATCTTCACTCCTGATGGCAATAGGTTGATTTCGCATCAATTCTATCATATTTTATTGTATTTATTTAGAACAGCGGGAAGCTTCCACCTTTAATTACATGAAAATGAAAGACTTGCTGTGAAGACATGTTAAACTTCGAACAAGAAAAAGAAAATTAATGTAAAAAATTAGCCACAACTTGTGCAGTGATATACTTTCATTAAGAAAATGAAAGTAAATCATTGCACATGTTCTGGCACATTTTTTTACACAATGTTATATTATTTTAACATACTCTGTAGTTATATGGTCACTGTGCTCCTAGTTTTATAGTTTACTGCGTGGTGTGTAAACAAAATAAGAAACTAAGGATATAAGAAACAAGAAAGGTAAACTAGTAAATATGAAAATGAGGATCCCTTGCCTATATAATATATACAAACTGTTGCCGGTAGCAGGAAAGAATGTTAGTGACTTGCATTTTAGAATTACAATGGATCTTTTAATGGTACGAGGGACATTCAGAAAGGAATGCACCACATTGATCTTCTTGTGAAACGTTTCTTCAAACAAACAAAATTAATACATAATATGCATGCATGTGTCATTTAAATATGTGTATTATTCAACATAATTCCCATCAACTGGCGCTGATGTCTGCCAACACAGAAACAGGTGTATGTATTCCTTGCTTGTACCAGATTTTATCTTGATGTGTAGCCAATTCTTCCATTAACAAATCACTTCTGCGGCATATGCAAACTTTGTACTACGGTATTCATTTTTAAATGAGCTGAAGAGATAAAAATCTGATGTTACCAAATCGGAACTATAGGGTGGATGGGGTAAAACTGCACAACCCAAATTTGTGGTTGCTTACCGTGTTTCCAGACTTATGTGAGTGCGCGCAGTGTCATGAAGGAGAAACAGCTCTGTTGGATTCTTGTGTGGTCGAACTCTGCTGTTACGTCCATTGAGTTTTCTCAATGTCCTAATGTAAGTTTACGAATTGTCTGACGCTCCTCTTGGCATAACATTCACCAGAATTACATCTCCAATGTCAAAAATACAGTGATCATGAACTTTCCTTTCGAAGGATTTGTTTTGAATGTTATTTCTTTGTGATGATTGCGAATGATCCCAGTCCATTGACGTAACTTGTTATTTCAAGTTCAAAATGATGTGCTAATGAAGTCACCTATTGCGATCGGAGTGAAAAGCACTCTATATCAGCCTTAAAACGCTCCAACAATTTACAAGAAATTGTTTTACTTTGCAATCGGTGATCAGTTGTGAGACTTTGAGGAATCCATTTTGCACAAACCTTAGAAAATTCAAGATGTGTTATATCTACATTTGCACTAGCAATGCTGACTGACTTGTGTCGACCAAATTTTGAGGTAATTCACTTAGCAGCAATAATATGAAATGCTACAGAAAGATACTTCGAATATCATGAAAGAAAAAGAAGAGAAACTCAGATATTATAAATAGATTGAAGATTCCAGAGTGTTGGCTACTAAACACAATAGCAAAAAGAAAACTACACCTGTTTGGTCATATAAAGAAACACAACTGTTTAGAAAGACAAATAACGGAGGCCAGAAAACCTGGGAGGAGGAGATAGGGCAGAAAAAGAAGACAATGGACTGACAATATTAAATATAAATTAATACGTCAGTGGAAAATGCAAGCCGTATGGCCCAAGATAGAGAAGTGTTCATGGGGTTCATTGGGAAGACAACGTTCTGAAGAGAAAATGTCACATGACAACAACAACAGTGGAAATGTTTAATGTCTGCCGTCCACTGATTGCAACTACTTGAACAGGTAATTACTAGCGTACACGCGCAACTGATCCACGAGTAAGGCGCTGCAGAACTGCGCCATTTGCATGCAAATTTGATCTTTCTATCATGGCCGTGCCGAGCTAAGATGCAGAGAGAAAGCCGCATCAGGCGGCACCAATAAAAATACATTGTTGGGGGCGTAATTTCGAAGACAACCCATTTCAGGGGGAACAGGTATTTCAAAGAATTGCATCATACTGAGATAATCTACCGTACGGTCCTGCTGCCGATTCCTGGCGTTCTCTTAGCATTTGGGTCAGTTGCGCGTGTGCGCTTGTAATCGCATGTCCATGTAGTCGCTTGAAGTCGTCTAAAGTGTATATGGGCCTTAAAACATGATTAATAAATTAATAATTTAATAAATGAAATATTAAACTTCACCAAATGTGTTTAGCAGTTTAATTGCTTCTTTTTGTTTGAACGTATAGCAGATAATAAATAGTTGAGAGGACTATTTCATATTCTTATTAGATGTCCATTTTTCAACCTTATGAAATGACAACAATTACATCATGCAGTTGTAGCTGCTGTTAGTTGATGACCACTAAGATTTGTAGCAGTGGCAAAATCCTAATTACTCTGACAGCTTCATTTCTTCTTAGTTATACCGCCAAGGTATCCAGCTCTGTACATATACTCTGACCAATCATCTGGTAAATTATAAAAATATGACGAGTCAGTATTATAAGTAAATATATCATTCGCATTCCCAGTAAATGTATGATTATCTTCCGTGGTTGAGAGACTAGCGAGACAGTTTCTTCTTCTTCTTCTTTCGTTCACTTGAAACATGTCTATATCTGTAATTATGTCTCTTGAATAAAACTCGCGGTCTTTTTTTTTAGCTCATAATGTGGCCCATATACCTTTTATTCCAGTGTTGTTTCCTCTGGTCAATATGTCTACCTCAGCATTTCATACTCAGAACACTCTTAAAGTATATGTTTGGCACTCTGTGCTGCCTGTCCACATGTACACATGGCCGTGTTACCAATCTTGAATTTTGTGTACATGTAACTGGAGAGTTGGTTGTGTCCCGTTCTAGGGGTAGAATTACAACTTGTTCTGATCTGTTCATAATGTGATAGTCACCTTGTATTCGTGTTTGTGCCTTTCTTATTGACTTGATATTATGTTTCTTCTGATGGTAGGTGATTGGTACATCTGGTTGGTCTTCGGCAACACCTTCCTTAGCCAGTTGGTCTGCTTTCTTATTTACTTGATCATCTGGGTTTTTTTCTGATGGTAGGCGATTGGTACATAATGTTTGTCTTCGGAAGCACCTTCCTTAGCCAGTTGGTCTGATTTGTCATTTCCTGGTATTCCACAGTGAAAGGGTATGCACTTCATAGGTACCCTTATACTGGTAAGACAGTTCATTAAGTATTTTTGTAAGTCTGTTAGTTTTCAAGACTGGAGAGCTTGAAACACTGACATTGCATCTGTCAGGAATACCATGGGCTATGGGACAGGGTTGAAGCGAGACAGTAGAATGGCCCAGATCTAGCGAATATGATCTCGGTTGGTTTGATGTGCAGCTTGGTCTGTGGTGTTTTAGATATATCTCTGAATATTTTAGTAAAACATAGGATTGTCCATAAAATGCATCAATCTTCTGCGATGTTTTGGCACCCTCCCTCCCTGCTGATGTGCTATATGTCAACAACTATCAAGAATTCATGGACCCCTTTCTTAATTACATCTAAATATTTTCCTCCCTCCTTCCCCCCCCCACACACACAACACACACACACACACATGCATACACACACACACACACACACACACATGAACTGAATAATCTGAAGTTGAAAAATAACATAACTTATTTCATTCATCACGTACGCCCATGCACACAGACACAGAATGGTTAAACGTGCGTAAATATAATTTAAAATATTGCATTTCATTGCAACATTTGTTGTTGTTAGGATGCCAGAAATTACGAACGTTTAACTTTTACTTCTACGTGTATGAACGTTGGGGTAGTTTCTCCAGAGCTTGATTCCATACGCACAAGAATTAACTCTCAGTGATGTGATATGCTTTGAGAATAAGTCTATTAACCATATGTGGTTGTAAATTATAGGGATTTTTATGGCTGTTGGATCTTTCTACGACATGGAGAGTTAGAGTCATGAGCTTCATTGCCAAGCATCCTTTCCTGTCAGAGCTGCTCATTGCCAAGCATCCTTTCCTGTCAGAGCTGCTCATTGCCAAGCATACTTTCCTGTCAGAGCTGCTCATTGCAATCCAATTCTGGACCATGGTCACTGGGAGTGACGGGGCAGTTAACCTTGGATTTCCGCCATCCCAGGGTACTCTCCAGTTATACTCTCCAGAGACATCATGTATATCTGGTTCTGGGCTCTCCCATGGAATTGCTACTTCCAGCATAGAGTTTCTTTTCACCACATCCCATGTCCATACATGTTAAAATGCAGTGGATGCGTGACATATCCACAGTTCCGAACTTCCACAGTTGCTTAAAAAACATCTCACAATTCAAGTCTAGATTTGGATTTTATTTCATTTATTCATTTTTGTTCTTCTATCATACTCGCTCTTTTGCTTTTATTTTTGCTTTTCCCTCTTATGTTGTTTTCCTTCTTGTTTCTCTGTTTCTTGTTGTCTCTCCTTTACTATTCACATTTTCTCCTGGTATCTCTTCCTATCATACCATGTATCTCTTTGTGTAGTATATTTTTTTGGTCCTGATGAAGACTTTCTATTAGAAACGTCATCTATTTTTGAGATTGTGGTTAGTATAGTGTGCAAATATTGCACCACTTCTTATTTATTACTGGGGTTTTTTTTCTTCATATATAGCACATATATATTCGTATATATTCATCGTAAGTACCGTGTTGTCCCAGTCCTCACACCTCTAGCACGTTGTGTTGACACTGAAAATTTATCTCGTCTCCAATTGTTTTTTTACAACATGCCAGTGTCCGCCCTTCTATATAAGTGCTTCAGCAATGTATATTGTGGTAGTGTCAAAGTTTAGTTTTCTCAATACATCTCAAAGACCATCGTCTCAGATATGATCTAATATTTTGTGAAGTTAGAAATTTGTGTGAAATACACTGCCATTTTTGACAGGGTTAACTCTTCCCCACTTTAAATAAAGTTCAGCGCTAGTTATAACTCAACTATCATCATCGTTGTTCATCATCAATACAACAGCCCCCTTGGCGATAGGGAAGTGGCGGACGAAAAACTGTGGATTATAACAATGGTACTAAAGGCAGAAACACGTTGAGCAGGTCTACTGGTCTGTATTTCGTCTGTCAAGAAAAATGTTATGGAGAACTCCAGAGATATGCAAAAAGGGGGACAAAGAAAGCTGTAAGGAAATCACTAAAGACACGATTAAGACATTACTGACACGCTTTACGTAGAAACATATTTATGGGAGAGTTTTGTACAAGACAGATCGGACTGGTGTTTCAGAATCGGAAGCTGTGAGGCTGCTGCAGATGACCTTAGACACAATGCTGCTCCATAATGACGTGCGGAAATAAAGGCAAGAGCATTGAAAAGTAGCACATATCCCACAACAAGGAAGTAATTAGCTGTTTTAGGGACCCTCTTAGCTTTTTAGGGACCTTCTTAGCTTGTTCAGGGACCATATTACCTTTTTTCAGGGACTCTCTTAGCTTTTACAGGACCCTCTTAGCTTTTTCAGGGGCCCTTTTAGTATTTTGACCCTTTTCTAAAGTCATATCTGCGGTCCTGGTTAGAGACCACGTTGATGTTGAATATATTTTCAGTTAATATTCTTCTTCTTCTGCGTTCGTTCTCAAACTCCTGCAGATAAGCAGGATGTAGCCCGGAGAACGGTATACGTTGTGTCATGGTTTACAGCATTGCTGCGATATCCGCGCCTTTCGGCCTGACACATCCTACTTCAGCATGGCATTGGGTCACTTACCCTATATGGGATGGGACAGCCAACTCCATCCCATACCATCCTTAGTCGCCTTTTACGACATGCGAGGAAGGTAAACAGTGTTGCTATTTTTTTGCTTCCCTTTCGGGCCCGGCAACACAAGTGCGAGTTAATATTCTGATACTCAAGATTTATCCAACAATTTGTTTTGTTTGATCTCAAGCCAATGAATAACGTATGAAATGTATTCTTCTAATTGTCTTATATTGGCAGTTATTTTCTTGTCTATTCTTAGCAACTTACGCATCCAGTCTTTTCTAAGTGGAAATCGCTCCTGCGTCTCCCTCTTGATTTTTTTGAATGCGCAAGGCCATCTACCTAATTTATTTTCATTTTCCTCTTGCTGTCTGAAATATTGCAACAAAGTTCTTACATAAATATAGTAACCAAGTTTTCCTCCACTTTTCATTTGCATCTTTAGATGTGATAAACTATACAAGAGAATATCGTTTTAGTATCATTGTTTCTTTATATAACTTGTGGAGAGAAAATCGTATCATTGTATCATTTCTATAACTTGTGAGAAAAAATCGTGTTAGTATCATTGTATCATTATATGATTTGTGGAGGGAAAATCGTATCATTGTATCATCATTACCTGTGGATAGGGCGAAGAAGAAATTTGAATATCAATAAATTGTTTCTTCCTCCCATTACTTTTTCCGCCGTCTTTTAATCATTATACTAACACATTAGTCATTGTACTAACACTCTAGTCGTTGTACTAACACTCTAGTCGTTGTACTAACACATTAATCATTGTACTAACACATTAATCATTGTACTAACACATGAGTCATTGTACTAACACATTAATCATTGTACTAACACTCTAGTCGTTGTACTAACACATTAATCATTGTACTAACACATTAATCATTGAACTAACACATTAATCATTGTACTAACACATGAGTCATTGTAGTAAAACATTAGTCATTGTACTAACACTCTAGTCGTTGTACTAACACTCTAGTCGTTGTACTAACACATTAATCATTGTACTAACACATTAATCATTGTACTAACACATTAATCATTGTACTAACACATTAATCATTGTACTAACACATTAATCATTGTACTAACACATGAGTCAATGTACTAACATATTAGTCACTGTACTAACACACTGGTCACTGTACTAACACTCTAGTCAGTGTACTAACACTCTAGTCATTGTATCAACACAATAGTCATTGTACTACCATTCTAGTCATTGTACTAAAACTCTAGTCAGTGTACTAACACACTAGTCAGTGTACTAACAAACTCTAGTCATTTTATCAATACAATAGTCATTGTACTGCCATTCTAGTCATTGTACTAACACATTAATCATTGTACTAACACATTAGTCATTGTAATAATACATTAGTCATTGTAATAACACATTAGTCATTGTACTAACACATTAGTCATTGTACTAACACATTAGTCATTGTTCTAATACATTAGTCATTGTACTAACACTTTAGTCATTGTACTAACACATTAGTCATTGTACTAACACATTAGTCATTGTACTAACACATTAGTCATTGTACTAACACATTAGTCATTGTACTAACACATTAGTCATTGTACTAACACTCTAGTCATTGTACTAAAACTCGAATCAGTAGACTAACACTTTAGTCAGTGTACTAACACTCTAGTCAGTTTACTAACACTCTAGTCGTTGTACTATCACACTCATCATTGTACTGACACTGTAGTTATGTACTAACATTCTAATTATTGTACTCACACTCTGGTCATTGTAATAACACTCCAATCATTGTACTAACACTCTAATCATTGCACTAACACTCTAGTCAGTGGACTAACACTAATAATTGTACTAACACTCTAGTCATTGTACTAATATTATCGGAAACATACACAAAAACAAATACACCGACTTGCATCCACCCACACCACCCTTTTCTTACTAAAGTGCACCTAGAATTCCCTTTATATTGCCCCTCCCCAAAGATTAAAAAGAAATCTTCCGAAACGAAGTGAAGAGATTTTTCTAAAATATTGCCAAATCATGAGACTATAAACAATCATCAAATGATGCCCGCATAAAATAGAAGGTTTGAAATGGTCTGATACCGTCTTCTTCATCCGCGAGTCAGAAGCTGACATGGATTTTTAAAGTGAACTGTGCTGTGGGCACCAGTCCCGAGACAGGGACGCAGAATGTGTCCGTCATAGCTGTTTTAGGTGGGCATAGTTTTCTTCTTGTGGTGTTTTACAGTGGGTAGTTCTGTATGTTCTATCTTTTAGCAGATTGACAAAATTATATATATTAGTGTCGTCAATTTCAAAGTAATATTCAAAGATGGGACAAGATTGAAGGAATTTGTGGAGGACATATGCTCCGCAGAAAACTGGAAGATTTATAGAATATAGACAGAAACCACACTCTAATTTTGTTTATTGCAAGTTTTATCTATGAACAAGCATGTAAGAATGCAAATATGATTGTTATAAAATTGCTCACATATATGATTGCTGTAAAATTTCTCATAAATATTATTGTTCTAAAATCGATCATAAATATGATTGCTTTCACAGTGATAACAAATATTATTGTAATAAATTCAATCATAACTCTTTACCTTCTGGTATCATCGGAATACGGATCTGGAAAATACTTGAGGGGAACTAAAGATTGAAGTGGATCGATAGCCGCCATTTGGTCAACTGACCTGCCACAAGTAACGATTGTCGTAGTATTATTTTAAGAATCTAGCAAGATATATCTGTTTAAATATTATGTACATTATTTATCCAGCGCCATTGTACAACCATATAGCAAAGTGTATTATTTATGTACAAAAGAAAGATAACTGGCTTCGTTTTGAGGTGATACGAGTTACCTACTGCTGGTCATGGCTCAGATAAAATAATACACAATAACATTTATGCAACCATACTATTCATCATCATCATCATCAGGTGCCATGCCGGCTGGCGTAGGCGATCATGGCTCTCCACAGCTCTTTGTCCACAGTATCATGTATCAAAGTCGTGGTTGTTTCCCTGCCGTGCCAGGTTGTTAAACTGTCTAATATTTTCTCACGTTGTCGCCCTCTGTCTCTGCTTCCTTCAATTTTACCTGTTGTGACTATGTTCTCTAAACCTGCCTGTCTCATGAAGTGGCAAAAAAAAGAAGATTGCCTTTTTCTTATATTGTTGATCAAGGTCCGCTTCGCATTTGACTCCCTCAACACCTTTACATTAGTTTTAACCATACTATTACTTGGAACAATAGTTCAGTTCGAAACACTGTGCGGCTTCACATTTAAAAAAAAAAACATATTCAAGCTAAAATACAAAGGTGCTTCACATTGAAACCTTAAAAGTGTAATAGAAATTACAACAACTATAACGTTATTGTGTAACATGTCAATATTGTTGATCTTCTTATGTGTTCATTTTCAAATACCTGCAGAGTAGCAGGATGATTTCAAGAGAATGAAATGAAATGTGTCGTGGTTTGCTACTTGACTGAGATATCTGGGTAACTGACACTCTATGGAATGATACATCTAAACCTACCTCAGAAACTATTTATTGTCATTGTACAACATGCAGACGGACAACGTGGCGGCATAATCTCAGTTTAAACATGGCCTCTCCATTATACTACAAAGAATAACAGGATTATGCTTCTATTTTTGAAACGTGCACCAATAGAAGGACATCAACAAATGGAAATCCGGTATGGTTATCGTGTTACATGACTGTCCATCCAGTAAGTATGTGAGTGGAGCAGGACTTTTCAAAAAGTCGTGAGTTCTGTGTGACAGACTGTTCACGACCGAATCGCACACAAAATCTTGCCCTAGAGTCGATTTCAGTAGTTTAACGCTTCGTACAGTAATGCAGCCGATTGACTGCATTATTGCTGCACATCTAGACACAAGTCAAGGTTCAGTATATCGCAGCATCCATGATGTACTACAGAACCACAAAGTGTCTGCAAGGTACACGGCTGCTTACTCTAGAACTGGATTGATAACATCAATGAATGGTCTGGGTGTGATTTTTTTACACTTCTTCGAATGACTGAGGATAGAATTGTTTGGAGAGATTTTTTTGCTGATGTATCCAGTGTGAATAGATAAGAAAAAAGTGAAACAAGCCAAAGAACTGTAATATTTTGGCAGTATTTTTTTTCCCAAAATGGAAGACTAGACAGTGAAATAGAAAGAAGGTGTCAGAAAGCAATCACAGTGACTTACCCACTTTCACCATTACTTCTCTACCCAAAGACTAAGATGGAAATCAAAAGACATATATTATCTACAATTTTTATACCAGAACTCTGCTGCCAATGGTCTTTAGCAGTTTAGCAGCAGAGTAAAATCGTTGCATGTGCAATGAAGTGTCTAAGAAAAGCTGCAATGGTTACTAATCTAGATAAAATAAGAAATGAAGAAATTAGGAAAAGAGTTGGTATAACATCGTATATTGAACATATCGAAGGACAACAAGTTAAATGGTTTGTCACCTTATGAGAATGAACACAAGCCAAATACCAATAAGAGCATATAACAAAAGAATATCCGAACATAAAGGCAAAGGTAGACCAAGAAAACGATGGATATAAAACATCACGGTAACTTTGAATAAACTTAATGCAACCATGGAGAAACATCTGCCCTTGGAACGACAACTGAAGCTCCCACCCCTACGCTTAACGGCAAGTGTGGACACAATAAACCATCATTCACCTGCCGATAGACAATAGTATCCAGTTTGGCATCCCTACGACACTAACGTGAAGTGGGTCTCATTATTGTAATTAGTATTATGTTAGAATTGAAGAAACGACGCATCGATACCTGTCAAAAACGTATGCGGTACTTCAAGCGGAATGTGATGAGTTGGTTGGTTGCTGTCCCTAGGAATTGCGAGTGATTTACTCTTACCTCATATGTGCAGTGCAAGGTTTCTCAGAGCTTTCTTTCATACCCAGGAAACTTCAGCTTTCTGTTTAGTGCAATACCTGTTGAAGAAGCCTTCTACTCGGAGGGGATATATGTCACGAGACAAGCTGTTAATTTGCCTGGGTCATCCATTGTGAGTGTTTCCTCCAACGAGACGCTTTATATCCAGCGAACTATTTCTCGTGTAGGAAGAGCATTCCATTACCAAACTTCGTGTCCCTAGGTCCCAGATCTAATTTCTTCTGTATGAGCCGTGTTGGGCAATGGCGGCAATCGAATTATACACATGATTGATACACCTTCCTATACGAGGTGCTTCTTTGCCAAACACGTCTTGGGTCTGGGATTTTACCTGTGCATTTCCCACGCACACGCCTCATCCGTCTGTGATGGTCTTCCAGTAGAACGCAAGACGCTGCCAGTGTTTTGAATGTCCGCTCTTGCGTTTATCACTCGAAGAAGTAGGAAGATTGCACCTATCCCGGACGAGGATCTTCACAGTCGGCGAACAAATCTCGTACAAGAAATGCATAATTCCCCTTTATTCCCTTGGGTAAGGTACAGGTAAAGGCAGGTCACATGGCATCTGCCGTGGGGGATGAAGATAACTCTTCATGTACTAAGCCGCAGCAACTAATAGGTGGGGTGGCCAGTTCCATTCCTTGCTGTTTTTACCTCCCCTAACTCATGCGTCAGGTACTCATTTACAGCTGAGTCGACTGGAGGAGTGGTCCTGTCAAGCGAGAAATCACAACCCGGATTTTTTTTGTCCGGACGTGGTTTCGAACCTGGCACGCTATAACCCGATGGTAACAAGCAAGCTCACTATCAACTAGGTTATCGCGCTCCTCATTCCCCTGGGTACTGCATCAAATTCTCTCTACATGAGTCGTCTTGGGCAACGGCGACAGTCGAGTTAGACTAGATTTGCGATGTCCTCGACGACACAGGCTTGTTTTCCTTCTACGTTGCCCACAACGTCCAGAGTCCGAGTCTCAACACTGATTCACACTAAGAGTTTTTAACAATATGCTCCACGACATTTGTTCAATGTTTTTCCTGTGTACAATAGGGAGCTGTATTTAAAGTGTTTTCCATACCCAGGAGTGCATGTTCCAGTTGACGTATTTTTAATACCTGAGTAATGACTCCTACTTTGAATGGGATCAACTGTGGTGGGACATGTGGGCTTCTGTGTGTGCAAGAGCATGAATAGGACTTCGGCCGGTTGGTCTCGTACTGAACAATCGTAGCTTCGTTGTCGGCTCTATATCGTTTCATATACACAACCATGCGCTCTAGCAAGTGTTGCTTTCTCCAGATTCAATGTGTATCTTAGGATCACCATATCTTAACGCGATCTACCTATATCGGGACATTGACATAGGCCGCCCCTCCAATGTTTCTGCATTTTCTGCTGACCGAAACGAAATGTACAGAGTACAGATGTCTTACGTCACTGTGTGCCGACAGTGCTGCTATAGTATGTTAATCATTAGATAAACACCGATATCGTTTATAATCTCCGTAATTGTTCAGCGAATGGGCTTCATATTTTGCCTGAATGTAATATTTCATAACCAAGTTCAAGATTTAAGTTTACTTATTATCTTAACTGATCGGATTTATCGCATCAGATTTACCACAAAGATAGCTAGCAAAGAATAATGGCATCCTTACGCAACGACAACGAAGACGTTTGATAGCAATCATTTGAAGGAAAAGTGATGTCGACTTTCTTTTTCCTCTCTTTTAACGAGGCATTATTTTAGAGTGTTCAATGTCAATAGGGAAACTGCCACCAGCGTCACGCACACATTGTCTAGTGTACAACATGCCAATATATAAACTGCCACCAGCGTCACGCACACATGTCTAGTGTACTACATGTCAATAGGGAAACTGCCACCAGCGTCACGCACACATTGTCTAGTGTACTACATGTCAATAGGGAAACTGTCACGCACACATGTCTAGTGTACTACATGCCAATATATAAACTGCCACCAGTGTCACGCACATATGTCTAGAGAACTACATGTCGATAGGGAAACTGCCACCAGCGTCACGCACACATTGTCTAGTGTACTACATGTCAATATATAAACTGCCACCAGCGTCACGCACACATGTCTAGTGTACTACATGCCAATATATAAACTGCCACCAGTGTCACGCACATATGTCTAGAGCACTACATGTCAATAGGAAAACTGCTACCAGTGTCACGCACACATGTCTCGTGTACTACATGATAATAGGAAAACTGCTACCAGTGTCACGCACACATGTCTAGAGCACTACATGCCTATAAGGAAACTGACACTAGCGTCAAGCAAACATGTCTACTCAGGAAATCTACTGCAAATAGCATTCCTTGTGTTATACACACACACACACACACACACATACTCACAGGTCATAATTGTTCATGAATGCACCAATTCCAAACTTCCGTCCATGTACATCCCCACGACCAAACCCTTGACGAAACATGGATCTTGAGTACTCATGTCTGTCGGATGGGTATGATCTGTAAACATAAATATTAATATTATAGAAATTGATTAACAACTCTACAGTGGAATAAATC
The DNA here is from genome assembly GCA_034231615.1 of Meghimatium bilineatum. Classification (NCBI taxonomy): domain Eukaryota; kingdom Metazoa; phylum Mollusca; class Gastropoda; order Stylommatophora; family Philomycidae; genus Meghimatium; species Meghimatium bilineatum. The sequence goes on from CM067320.1 coordinate 57,384,810, forward strand.
GTATTATTTACATTACAAATATCAATATTTTCATAATTCCACAATCCACATTGATAATTGTAATAATAATCACGATGGTGATAATGATAAAATGCACAACCTGACGTGGTCATAAGTGTGTCACCTTGGAGACGTAAACATGAAAAGATACGATCAGTATTCTGCTGATACTTCCGTTGATTCATTTCATTGGGCAGAATTTTATTTGATTTGGCCCATCTTCTCTCCGAATCTGCCCTTAGAAGCAAGCAGAAATATAGATCGTGTTGTTGCATTTCTGCATTCCTGATATCATTAATGGATGTAGTGTCCTTTTAGTGTCTGTTTTGCAGAGTAACCGTAAGGTACAATTTGAATTACAAAACAACAATCATCCAGTATAACAAAGGATTTGTGGGCGTGTGCGGCGAAGTCGATAGCGACATAGCGGCAAATAGGCCGTCTATTTTTCAATGTAAATAGTGGGCACAATTTGGATATCTTCCATGTTAGCTTGCTGTGCGAGAATAATTGATAAACATATTGAAATGCATATGCTGGACTACTAAAGTCATCGCTATATGAACATCTCAACGCAATTTCTAGAACACTGAACGTATACAACATACCACTGCCGACATAGGATGTGTTTGGCCATTTGTGTAAATAAAACCGCGACACAGCCTGTCTCCGTTTTTGGTTGGGTTTTTATTTACTTTACCCTGCAGGAAATCTAGTGTGGCCATTGTCCTGCTACAAGACATATACAAGACATATATTCAGGGTTTGAAAACTAACCCTGAAGAAACAGGTTTTGATGATCATAAATTATGAAGTTATTCTCTGTAAGTTCGGATGTAAATATTTATGAATAAACCAGGGCAAGTGGTGTATGCATACTCTCAATTGATTCGAAGGATCAAAAATTAATTGCAGCACCATGTATCAATATGATATGGTAAACATATTAAACATTTTTAATACACTTATTTCACTCCCGAAAGTCTTGCGATTTCTAACACAACAGTCAATTCTGTATGAGACACCGTATGAAATTTCTTTGAGGTGACACATTCAAAACTTGTGTAGCCAGTTAACTTTAGTATCTTTTACTGTGAGATACGTTATTTTCAACCGTGAACGTTAGTTAAATTCGGTTATCATAGAAATTTTATAATTAAAACAATTATAAAAACATAATATAGTATTATGTACGTTACAGACACCCTATGTATGAACCCCCTCTGCTAAAAAGAAAAAGAAAAACAGATTAAAAAGATATAGAGGATTGACGTCAGTGCACTGGGGTTAAGCAACACACTAACAAAACGAACTTTCCTTAGAGACTGCATATTCTCAGTTGCAATACTTGGATGTTTCTCTTGGACAAACATCAATAAAGTGATAAACACAGTTCTTTATTAAAAATTGAAAACTAGATTGAAACAAAATTGCTCAGAAGAATTTTCAGAATTTCATGTTGAAAAAAAGACTACTAATATGCCTTTTCAATAGAGAATTGAAAGTAAAATAAAAATGGCTGACAACAAGGCTCTCTCCAGATAACTACAATATTTCAGTCTTATAAAGCGACACAATAACCTAGACAAAACCATAAGGCTGCCATGGTAGAGGTTGCGTGACCTCCAAATGCAGTGGAAAATTTCACTATAAAATCCCATGCCTTTGCACCATCTGGAAATCATCAGCTGAACTTTCAGCATGACCTTCGCCCACACAAGATATATATCACATAAGGTATCTATTGGATCAATTTGGAGCAGATATTCTCTTCTATGTAGTTTACCTCTCTTGTACTATATGCCCTGGTAAGGGTAGCTTGACACCGTGAGGTATTTGAACTTGATCATGATGCGTTGATTATTGGTACCCCAAATCCACATACAAAGAATATGGGTACTTTTTCATCATTGGCCAGACATATTCCATTATCTCCCCTTTGACCAATCAAGTGACCTGCTGCGTTAACTGATGCATGACATCCCATCCTTATAATACATCATTCCATAATTATAATACTACTCACACGGTCCGCATGACAGATCGTCTACCAAAAAATTTGCTATATGGAGAACTCCAGACTGGCTTCCTCAACGCCAGGGAACATAATACGCGTTTTAAAGACACTTAAGACATCACTGATTCACTTAAAAATATACATAAATTCATGGGAGAGTCTTGCAGAAAACAGATCCGACCAGCGTCGCAGAAACAAAAGTGGAGCAGCAGCTGTAGAGAACATCAAACTGCACAACTTAAAACGCGCTAGAAGAAAGGCATAAGCTGATCAATGTCCCACATACTCCTCCCACACATGCCCAGAGTGTGGTTGAGAATTCCAGATACGCATACAAGCCCGTAGATAAGGGGTTGGTTAGGGGTTCAAACCACTCGCTTAACATGTCAAAACATGACTTTTAAAACTAAGAATTCAGTTAAAAGACGGGTAAATCCCTTCCTGGTCGATGTATTTACCAAAAAAAGTCATCGAATTTCGAAGCAAAAAGCGGAAAATAAACACGAAAATGAATGAATTTTTATTTTTAAGGTAAAACCCCCTCCCCCCTTAGTGAAAACGTATCTACGGACCTGCACGCATATGACTCACCAATTACAGTCAGGCACACTGCAGACATCATCATCTTCATCCCCATCCATTTTGAGCTGAATGGCCATCGTCGAATACGACGGACCGACAACATGTGTGTATGTGAACATGAATGTATGCATGCATGTGTGTGTGTGCACACACGTACCTATGATTATATGATATCGTGGAAACGTTCCCTCCAACATTGCATCATTTTTTCTCATTTCATTCACATTTATGCATTTTTTTAGTTGTTTTTCTCATGCACTAGTAGAAATAGCGAAATTTAGTTGTGCGTGGGAAATAACCCCGGAAATATAACTGTGTTTTCCCCATTTCTAACGCGCATATGAAATAAACCAGTAAAATAAAGCGGTCTGCGTCAATAATTTTGGGATAATCTAACCACATATGATAACAATGGTAAAATGCCGTAAATTTGGGGACATACAATGAAGCATTATTCCTTTTCGACGACTACCTCACAGGGGACAGTTGATGATGGACGAAAAGAAGGGGAGATATTAAAGTATGAATGCCCTTTATTAAAGGCTAGACAGGATTAGTTCGCCCCACTAAAACAAGTTACTGAGAACGGAGAGGCATGGTTGGATATTTATGTTGATATTTCTAAAGTGGTACCCTATGAATCTGAAGGGATATGGATTATTATGTATTTTTGTGTTTATTTCATTGGTCATTATACTATTATACTATATTCTATTATTTATAATTAAAATATATGCCACATGAATATATATGTACTGATCAATAAAATGACAGTAAACTTGTGTGACCAGTTGTAAGGCACTAATAATCTGGAGAATGTGAGCAGGTCTCGTCTTGATCGTTATGTACATAGTATGCATATTAACTAAGTCCTCGGTTAGAGAAGTTTGAAAAGTGAGCAAATTATACTAGCACTACCATCTGCAACACGTGTTGGTAGAGGCGACATATGAGATTGACTTGCAGGTTGAATACCTCACTGACATAAGAGATTGACTTGCAGGTTGAATACCTCGCGGACATATAGATTGACTTGCAGGTTGAATACCTCACTGACATAAGAGATTGACTTGCAGGTTGAATACCTCGCGGACACATGAGATTGACTTGCAGGTTGAATACCTCACTGACATAAGAGATTGACTTGCAGGTTGAATACCTCACTGACATAAGAGATTGACTTGCAGGTTGAATACAACGCGGACATATATATTGACTTGCAGGTTGAATACCTCACTGACATAAGAGATTGACTTGCAGGTTGAATACCTCACTGACATAAGAGATTGACTTGCAGGTTGAATACAACGCGGACATATATATTGACTTGCAGGTTGAATACCTCACTGACATAAGAGATTGACTTGCAGGTTGAATACCTCACTGACATAAGAGATTGACTTGCAGGTTGAATACAAACGCGGACATATAGATTGACTTGCAGGTTGAATACCTCGCGGACATATAGATTGACGTGCAGGTTGAATACCTCACTGACATAAGAGATTGACTTGCAGGTTGAATACCTCAATGACATAAGAGATTGACTTGCAGGTTGAATACCTCACTGAGATGACATATGATGTAACAAAGCCTGCTGAAGATCCTTACATAGACTATTGAGAAAATCAACACTTTTATCTGCAACCTGCCTCGAAATTGCAAGACAGTCACATGAAGTCCTCCTCCAGAATAGTCTATTATTTTGTTTATATTATCATCTGAGACTTACAAAGCCTTGGGAAATTCTCATATAAAAATAATGCCAGAAAAGCAATAATATAGAGCAGAAACTAGTACATAGCTGGTATAGAGAACAAGAAGAATGTGAAGTTCTTGTTTGTGGTTTTACCATCATCAGCTGAACTAGATATATGTTGATACGCATGATACTACCTTCACTAGAGGATATGGTTTGTCATGTTGTGGAACTATCCTGTCCATTTCTATATCCTGGCAAATACTACAGTAGTCTTTAGTCGCTGTCTAGAAAATACTTCAACAATGTATCGCCAATTTGTCAGGTAATAGATATTTAGATATGTTGATTATCCTCTTTGCACACCGGACACGTCCCATGGTGCTCAGATTTTCCCTTCAGTAAATCTCTCAGGATATAACGGATGATGGTTCCGGTTCTATATTGGTCACTGCAATTTTTGAAATCTTTGTCAGGTGCTTTCTGCTACGGGCCACGCACATCCTTACTCCCAATTCGCTCATTCTCGATATTGACTCATTCATTTAAAAATCCTCTGATCGTGCGGACTTACGAAGAACAATGAGTATGTCCGCTCGGTTCACATGCTGACCATCTGTTATGGTGGCGAGGCTAGCTAATTGGTGGCCCCGTTCATTTCCAGCCACACCCGCGTTTTCATGGACAAAGATAAGTGTGTGTATTCGAAGTGATGCCCAAATATTTTAGCTTTCTCTCTAATAACTACATTTTCTGAATCATATTCATTGAGTTACTTAGTATGTACGCATGGAAATAACTTATTCCAGCCAGTTAAGTGTCTTCTCTGCGGCAAATACTTCCATTGTTAGACTGCTTATTGTTGCTGTAAAGGTTCTATTGGTTTCGTGTACTGTTCTTCCTTTTGATCTGGCAGTAAAGGCCCATGCGCATCGGTGATGGCGGAGGAGTGACTGGTCAGTGTAAATCACATCTGTGTCATCGGGATGTTCACAGATGATTGCCTTGACCTCAACTTCCACTCTCATGAGAATGTTCTCTTTACTCTCAGGCATACCACATACCAATTCTGTGAGATATTCTCGGAACATCAAGGAGAAATATCATAGCTCCACAGAGTGTGCTCCTTGTGCAATCAAGTATGATCTACATTTCATTTTAAATTATCTCCAGTCTTTCAATCTGTGTGTGCCTGGCGGTGATAGTGACACCTGCATATTCAATGACAGAGAGGACAAGAGCCTCATATAAGATTACGAGCTGTGATTGTTTAGTACCATCCGCTGCGCATCACTATTAGAGATCAAAGTCATTTGCTGGTCTTTACGATAACATGATCAACGTGTTCCCGAACACAGACTACAATCAAATCGCACGCCCATGTATTGTAAGGATGAGGACCTGATTAATTTGGGTGACATTTAGACCAAACACACAGTCTCATCAGGCATGACAACTGGCCATGAGCTAATGGCCATCATCACGGAAACAATATCAATACTGACAACAACAATATAAGAGTCGTTGCGTCGGACTACCGTGGATACAAGGGGAATTGAACTCAGGCGAGGGCCCTTTCCGCAGTTCGTGCACATTTGTCCAGAGTCTGACATCAGCGTGTTTTTTCTTCTGTTCCTTCGAGCAGCATGTTCTCCGTGGGTACGTACAGTTTGACACTGTTCAGAGAAAGATGTGCAGTGATAACTTTATATATGACTATATAGCTGGTTTAGTTGTGTATGTATTGTAGCGCATTTCTATATTCTAGTGTATTAGCATATTGTAATGTAAATTTAACCTAACATAATTGATTCTTGGCCGTTATAGGGAGCTTCGTTTACTGGTCGAATTCAGCACGGGTAACTTCTCTCGCCAACTGTTAATCCCCACTCATGATATTGCAACTATCCCCAAAGTGTGCAGCTGAAGTGATTGCGTAAAAAAAAATATTCACGTTTAGTACGTTACTATTTACTTATTGACCGTAGCAATTTCAGTTCATGTGATGAGCTGACAAACTTCAAATGTAAATTTTATAGATTATACACAGAAGAAAGCACTAACACAACACACACACACACGCACGCACGCGCGCACACACACACACACGTATATATATATATATATATATATATATAATATATATATATATATATATATATATATATATATATATATATATATATATATATATATATATATATATATATATATATATATATATATATATATATATATATATATAATCTTTCACTTAAGATGTCTCTGCATAATCTTAAAATATCAAATGGCACGACAAAACCACCAATGTGGAAGTGTTACGCAGATTTCAACTACCATCTGAAATAGATTGCGTTAGTTCGGTCACGTCCGCAAAATGCCAAAATGCCACATTCCAAAATAAGTACTATTCGAAGACCTAGTTGAAATTATGAGGTATAAAAATACCTGTAAATCCTCAATGAAAGGTTTCTACATAGACCGCAGAATCTGATAACACACTGCCGAAAGTCGGGCTGTATGGAGACATAACCTTCATGCAGATGCAGCTATATTCAGAAACAATGTTTAAAGATATGGAAGGACAAAATAAGTCTAACAGCAAACACAAATCTTCTGTTGCTGTGACATAATCGCTTGAAAATTCCATATTCCTGAGAAAATGCGCAACCGATTGCTTGTTCTCTTTGCTTACTGACCGCCTGCAAGGCACACAAGGGCATATATACATATATATATATATATATATATATATATATATATATATATATATATATATATATATATAATATATATATATATATATATATATATATATATATACGTGTGTGTGTGTGTGCGCGCGTGCGTGCGTGTGTGTGTGTGTGTGTTAGTGCTTTCTTCTGTGTGCTGTGTTAGTGCATGTGTGTTATAATTGATTCAAACGCATAGGCCTAGGACGCTACTTTTCAATTATGGTTGAAATTCGGTAATTTTTTCTTATACTTCTAGTCGACTTCAAGCCCGTAAATAGGTGGGATTTATGGTGCTCAACTCCCCCCTCATCCACTCCCTTTGGAAATCAGGGCATAACTCTTAGTACCCCTTGACGAATTTCCACAAATAGGACATTAAATTTCTCAAAAAAGAGGAAATTCCACAAGAAAATGGACAAATGATTTTTTTGTTTTGTTCGGCAAATCACGTTCCCTTACTGATGGCGTATCTACTTTCATGGTCGTCTTGTTAGTACAACGTGAACATAACATGCTCTATCTGCTTGTTGAGTCTCGAGCTAGTTTAATGTGTTGGGAATAGGCGACGGTTCTGTTAATACCACTGCCACCAAAGTCGGTATATTTATGTAAGTTCAAGTAGGAAGCATGAGGATAAATGAAAATAATTCTTACAGCTCACGGGAATTGAACCAGGTCTGTTCAAGTGAAGTTGGAAATACTGAATGGTTCAACATCGACACAGGAGCGAAACAGGGTTGCATACTGTCGCCACTGATGTTTGGAGTATCCATCGATTGGACCATGCATAAAACTGTTCTAGATGGGAATACAGTCATCAAATGGCTCAGATATAACAACTTAATTGACCTTTTCTTTGCAGATGCCATCGCAATCTTGAAATCTACTCATCAACAAACACCAAATATAACCGACAAACTCTCTGCGTATTATGAATACTCTCAGACCAGATTGGCCTCAAGATTAACACACCCAAATTAAAAATTATGGAACATACCAGCTCAGAAAAATACATCTAAGTAAACAACCAAATATTAGAAATGATGTCCGCTGACGGAAACTCAACAAACAAAATAGTAATACATGCATAGCTGTAACAGCGAGCACTTTCACGAAATTAACATATAGATATCCAAAGATCTAGAAAGAAACATCAGGTTAGTACTGTTCAACTTCTATATTGTTCCTGTATTGACCTATAGATGTGAAAGCTGGAAATCGACCTAAGCAATAGATCAAACATTAAACAGCAATGAAATCAAATGTCTCCAAAAACTTTCGAACATATAATGGAACGATTTTGTCTCAAACATTGATCTAAGATATAAAACACACCAAGGAGTGCGTATCAACTATCATAATAAAACGTAGATGTAACTACCTGGGACAGTATTAAGACTAGATGAGAATAGATTGAACCAACAAGCAATCATGTGGACACCAGATGGGAAAATAATACTTTATTTAAGATGATCTAAAACTACTCTAAAAACACCATACTTTAAGAAGGGGAAAAACAATGGATTGCAGGTCAAAACAAGAACTAACATTGCAGGCAGCGGACTGCAACAATTGGAGAATCAAAACCTCTACCCTACGTGCCGCCTGTGTCACGAAAGAAAGAAACTAACTTGTATGCGTATATGTATGTGTGCAATTATATTTTTTAATATTTTACAAGTTCATAAGTATGTGTGTGGTGTATGTGTGCATGCGAACGACATTTTACAAGTTCATATTTGCGTATGTGCAAGTGTGCATGCTGGCGATATTTTACAAGTTCTTATTTGCGTATGTGCAAGTGTGCATGCTTGCAACATGTTACAAGTTCTTATTTGCGTATGTGCAAGTGTGCATGCTTGCAACATGTTACAAGTTCTTATTTGTGTATGTGCAAGTGTGCATGCTGGCGATATTTTACAAGTTCATATATGCGTAAGTATGCGTATGTGTGGATGTAAGTATATTCTAAAAGTTCATATTTCACGAAAAACGATTTATTTACCCATGCTGAACATAACAAGACTTTCTAATATCAACCATTGGAAACTGTCAATTGAAATTTCTTTCTGGAATCGTCAGTTCTGTGAATGTAAAACAATATTCGAATAACAGTTAAGTGTCTTTCTTTTCTACTACCATCAATTACGTCTTCTATTGCCATAAATCACTTCTTCTACTGCCACTCAAGTACTTCTACTGCCACTTAAGTACTTCTTCTACTGCCACTCAAGTACTTCTACTGCCACTTAAGAACTTCTTCTACTGCCACTCAAGTACTTCTACTGCCACTTAAGAACTTCTTCTACTGCCACTCAAGTACTTCTACTGCCACTTAAGAACTTCTTCTACTGCCACTCAAGTACTTCTACTGCCACTTAAGAACTTCTTCTACTGCCACTCAAGTACTTCTACTGCCACTTAAGAACTTCTTCTACTGCCACTCAAGTACTTCTACTGCAACTTAAGAACTTCTTCTACTGCCACTCAAGTACTTCTACTGCCACTTAAGAACTTCTTCTACTGCCACTCAAGTACTTCTACTGCCACTTAAGAACTTCTTCTACTGCCACTCAAGTACTTCTACTGCCACTTAAGAACTTCTTCTACTGCCACTCAAGTACTTCTACTGCCACTTAAGAACTTCTTCTACTGCCACTCAAGTACTTCTACTGCCACTTAAGAACTTCTTCTACTGCCACTCAAGTACTTCTACTGCCACTTAAGAACTTCTTCTACTGCCACTCAAGTACTTCTACTGCAACTTAAGAACTTCTTCTACTGCTACTCAAGTACTTCTACTGCCACTTAAGAACTTCTTCTACTGCCACTCAAGTACTTCTACTGCCACTCAAGTACTTCTACTGCCACTCAAGTACTTCTACTGCCACTCAAGTACTTCTACTGCCACTTAAGAACTTCTTCTACTGCCACTCAAGTACTTCTACTGCCACTTAAGAACTTCTTCTATTGCTACTCAAGTACTTCTACTGCCACTTAAGAACTTCTTCTATTGCTACTCAAGTACTTCTACTGCCACTTAAGAACTTCTTCTATTGCTACTCAAGTACTTCTACTGCCACTTAAGAACTTCTTCTATTGCTACTCAAGTACTTCTACTGCCACTTAAGTACTTCTTCTACTGCCACTTAAGAACTTCTACTGCCACTTAAGAACGTCTTCTACTACCACTTAAGTACATCTAACGCCACGTAAGTACTTCTTCTACTGCCACTTACGTACTTCTTCTACTGCCACTTAAGTACTTCTACAGCCACGTACGTACTTCTTCTACTGCCACTTAAGTACTTCTAACGCCACGTAAGTACTTCTTCTACTGCCACTTACGTACTTCTTCTACTGCCACTTAAGTACTTCTAACGCCACGTAAGTACTTCTTCTACTGCCACTTACGTACTTCTTCTACTGCCACTTAAGTACTTCTACAGCCACGTACGTACTTCTTCTACTGCCACTTAAGTACTTCTACTGCCACGTAAGTACTTCTTCTACTGCCACTTACGTACTTCTTCTACTACCACTTAAGTACTTCTAACGCCACGTAAGTACTTCTTCTACTGCCACTTACGTACTTCTTCTACTGCCACTTAAGAACTTCTACTGCCACTTAAGAACGTCTTCTACTACCACTTAAGTACTTCTAACGCCACGTAAGTACTTCTTCTACTGCCACTTACGTACTTCTTCTACTACCACTTAAGTACTTCTAACGCCACGTAAGTACTTCTTCTACTGCCACTTACGTACTTCTTCTACTGCCACTTAAGTACGTCTACTGCCACGTACGTACTTCTTCTACTGCCACTTAAGTACTTCTAATGCTACTTAAGAGCTTCTTCTACTGCCACTTACGTACTTCTTCTACTGCCACTCAAGTACTTTTACTGCCACTTAAGTACTTCTTATACTGCCACTTAAGTACTTCTTCTACTGCCACTTATGTACTTCTTCTACTGCCACTCAAGTTCTCTTCTACCGTCAAACAAGCATTTCTTCTACCGCCACACAAGCATTTCTTTTACTGCGACTCAAATACTTCATCTACTGCCACCAAGAACTTCAATTACTGTCACTCAAGTACGTCTTCTACTGCCCATCAATCAGTTCTTCTACTGCCACTCAAGTACTTCTACTGCCACTCAAATACTTCTTCTACTGCCACTTAAGTACTTCTTCTACTGCAATCACTCATTTCTTCTACTGCAATCACTCATTTCTTCTACTGCAATCACTCATTTCTTCTACTGCAATCACTCATTTCTTCTACTGCAATCACTCATTTCTTCTACTGCAATCACTCATTTCTTCTACTGCAATCACTCATTTCTTCTACTGCAATCACTCATTTCTTCTATTGCAATCACTCATTTCTTCTACTGCAATCACTCATTTCTTCTACTGCAATCACTCATTTCTTCTACTGCAATCACTCATTTCTTCTACTGCAATCACTCATTTCTTCTACTGCAATCACTCATTTCTTCTACTGCAATCACTCATTTCTTCTACTGCAATCACTCATTTCTTCTACTGCAATCACTCATTTCTTTTACTGCAATCACTCATTTCTTCTACTGCAATCACTCATTTCTTCTACTGCAATCACTCATTTCTTCTACTGCAATCACTCATTTCTTCTACTGCAAGTAATAATTTCTTTTACTGCCATCAATCAATTCTTCTACTGCCACACAAGTACTTCTATCTCAATCAATAATTTCTTCTACTGCAAGTAATAATTTCTTTTACTGCCATCAATCAATTCTTCTACTGCCACACAAGTCATTTTCTATCTCAATCAATAATTTCTTCTACTGCCACACAAGTACTTCTATCTCAATCAATAATTTCTTCTACTGCCACTAAAATACTTCTTCTACATTCACTCAATCACTTCTACTAATTGATGCCCATTAATTGCACAACAATTTTATGCAAAATTTAAATTCTCCCCTTGTCATCAAACTGTCAAGAAACCCCGGTCACCGCTTAATTGTGTCAATCTCCCCTCCCCAAATAAACTTTTTACAGATACGTACGGGGAAAACAACACAATTTTCCAGATTTTTCACCCAAAAAAAATGGTTAATGATTAGTTTATTTTTAAAATGTGCCAACCCCTTCCACTTGTCAACAAATCATATAACTTCCACAGCCCCCCCCCTCCCCAATTATGAAAGTAATTTATGGACAGCGCCCAATGTGTTTTTCACTTTTGTTACAGAACCAGTTTTCTGGGTTTTTTTACTAGACAACTAATATTTATGCAGTGGTACAATTTAAAGAGAGTAGGAAGTATGTAAACATTCTTGCTTAACTTTCGTGTTCAGAGTGTAGTTAATATTTGATTGATTTAACTAAATATGATGAACGTGTAAAAACATTCAATTCCACTCATTTCTTATCTACGACCTTGGAGAGAACTTAAATCATTCAACGGAAGTGCGGCTATTTACATACTACATACCTTCTAACTGAATTAACTTAGGACCTGTTCGCTACGTTTTTGATGATTGGAATTTTTAATTGATCGCTATCAACATACTTGAAGTCGCATGTAGATAATTGCTAAGGCCAACCAATAGATCGCATGCAAATCGGAAACTAGTTCATGTTTACGTTTTAGTTGACAAGTCTCCTATACAGTTGATCGATCACGACCTAGATATGACTAATAAATAACATAGTGAAAACCACAGAAAACCTTAGTAGATGACTTGCCTTTATATTGAGGTTATCTTCTTATAGAAGCTTCATGGCACGTCATCTATACAATCCCGTAGTCGTAACCTTCGATAACAGTTACCATACTGTTCTGACAGGCAGACGTTGAGCTTGAACTAGTTACGGGTACGGTGTGGGTGGGCGGAACAACAAAGAAACCTGTCGCAAGGGCCAGAGTTGTGCCCTGATGTCGACGTCTGTTTAGGCAACATTGGACTCGAAACACCATCGAGTCGAATGGCTGCTGGAACAGAGGGCGGAGCCCTTATGGAAATGCCCCACGTGTCAGTTTCTAATCAAGAATCAAGAATAGTGATAACCAAATTAGAACATGCCGTACAGTCCTAGGAGCAATCAAAAAAATCGGGTAAAACCCCTCCACTCATGATTCCTGGATGAATTACACAGACCGCAGGCTATAATATCTGAAATAGGTTTGCGGGAGTGTGAGGACAGTGCTAACATGCACTGGAGATACGTCAAATACTATCATGAGGTTTCTACTGGATCTGTCATACATTTGGGTACCACATCGAATGCATCACGTATTGGCATATCATAACGCAGGCAGCGCTGAACCAAGGTTTTCTAGAAAGACATTATTGTTATTAGAAATCGGATTATCTAGAATTCTGAGGCTGAACTCAACATCGTGAATTAACTTCTGATGGTGATGAGGATGGGGATGATGATGACAAATGGAAAACTAATCAAGCGAGCAAGGTCGTGGTTGGCAGAAGCATAAAATTCGTCCTCAAAGCATGTGAATTTGAAGCATTGGAGTCAATAGAATACAGTATTTACAAATGAAATTACATAACTGGGTCAGGGTCTTAGATACGTCTACGTTAAAGAAAGAAATGGGTTACCTCTTTTTTTTTTTTTTTTTTTTTTAAAGTTCATTCTCCTGTTTTCGTGTGCGATTCTTACTTTGTTGTGAGATTTTTGTATTTTTTTTTGTATTTTTTTTTTTTGCTGACCTTTTTGAAGGGGAAAATATGTTGTTTACTGGCATGTTTTTTTATAGTGCGTTCCATCATTCATGCAACTCACTTGAACTCAATGTTTACGAAAACTACCTGATGCATAGCAACAATATTTCCTAGTTAGTCTTATACACAGCATGACCTTAGGAATATTCATATTTTACAAATTGATACAAAACGTGTTTATTTTTTTCTTCAATATAGTATTGTATAATCAGGGGGGAAAATGGCACACATTCTATATTTTACAGCAATACATAAAATTGTGGATTATAGGCGTATCCCAACTTCATATAATAGAAGGAAATATGAGATAGTTAATATTATTTCTAGAGTGTATGTAAAGCAGTTTTTATCTTTGATGATCAAATAGTCTTATGTTTTTCTTGTGGCAGTGACGTTGAAGAGGAATATGTGTATTTGATCATTCCGTAAATAAAGTGACTGCAAACAAATCGTTGTGAGAAGCAGAAACAATGGAGTACCAGTTGATTTTGTTATAAGTCTGTGATATTGTAATATATTTGGTCGATGTGAGAACAACAGAGATTGGTACATCAACTATTTTATTCAGATTCTGAAGGCTTGAAAAGATCTGCTAAGAGCTGGATAAAATGCAAACTATCTCGTTGCCAATACGTCTCTTCCTCTTGAAGCACGTGCTTTTCACATTTTCTCCAGTATTCAAAATCTATTTGTGTGAGGGAATTTCGTGTTATATTGATTACATCATTAAGTTTAAAAGTCTTATTTAGTACGGTAACTTGACCTTTGACTGCAGCCCATATAAGTTCAGTGGGATTGAGATGTGAATGGTAAGGTGGCAGCCGAAAAGAGGTATGATAAGTTTCTCAATTACAAATGTCTTCATCTTCTTTATCCGTTTCACAAGTTCTAACAAATATGGTTTTAATTTACTGCTGCAAAAAAGATACATTTTCTATTACAAACCATGCCATGATTTCTTGCTTTGTGCTTGATGTGGTCAGAGTTTTGTCTTCATACGCTACTATGTTATGATTGGAGGCATTGTCCATAACAACACATGATGACATATCCAACGCTGGTAGAAGTGAGTTCACTAATCAATTCCTGAAAAAAATTATATTCATTTCGGAGTGGTAGTCTTGACTATCTGTAGATAGTGCTTGGAAAGTAAGTTCTGCCCCACTGACAAGACCATTTGCGTTGCTGTCTGTATGACGTATTACAATGCGTTTACCTTTGCTGCTTGGAATTTCCATTTTCTTAGTTCCGCCAAGTGATTGCCACTCTTTATCAAATGTATGGTGATCATGTACCCACTATTGATCCAGATATATTATGTCATAACCTTCCATCCTACGCTCACGTATCTGCATCAGATATTTGCATTGTGCGACTATGAGGCGCGTTTTCTCACATAATATATTCTTACCTGTAATAGATTTTCGAAAAGTGTGACCGCTGCCCCTAACAACACTCCGTAATGCGAATTTAGAAATATTAATATCACAATGACTGCGTAGACGAACTTTCAGTTTACGTAGTGTTACCACATCATTTGCCCGAAACATTTTAAGTATCTCAATAACAATAACATCTTTGTCGAAATCGTCAATTTCCCTTTTCCGACATTGCTGTCGTTCATGATTTCTATATTCACTGTCCTGTTTTATCCAATGATTAAATAACAATTTATTTAAACGAGAGCATGATGTGTTCTCTTTTTAGAATTTTGTATAACGTAACACAAATTGCCCCTTCTAGCGTCTCTGTAAAAGTAACTGTACAATTGTGTAATCACATTTTGCATAGTGGTGAATTTACACTTCAAACTCATATTGTAATAAAACTCTTAAATTCATATATAAATGATCTCAACTGAACAAGATACAACAATGAAACCACGTGGAATATGCAATACACCTTTGAGTAAACTGGATTTTAGCTATTAATTTAAGATTAAATAATTGGATAATCTAACCAAAAATGCAGCGAAACTGACACTAAATGTCGTGACAATGATACTTCTAAAGCATACCCCAATATTTCCGTGATTTTCATTGGTGACAATTTTGACAACACATCACAATAACCAATTAAAAGCACGAAGATATTCATACAAAATAAATTTACTTAGTCTGACAATAACGATGAAATCTCTAAATAAACGACAAACGTATGACACCTTTCGCACTCATGGAAAATGTTATTTCCATTAAATAGCTGGTCGAAGTATAAATTCGTTAAATAGCATGAAAAAGCCAAAACATAGTTGTATTTCACAGCAGTATAATTCGATCATTGACGACGTCCTCTTATTTTATCGTGCATTTAATTGTCCAGTATATTTATACTTTGAGTTATAGTCATTAGACTTACGTAAAACACCGGTTTATATTTCGTTTCAATGGGACACGACCGACTATATCTAAAACTAGTGGGTAATGATGGGCAATGATGAGCACACAATGATGATACCCAGCATTTGATACCCAGCTTCAGAAAAATAGCTTCATATGGGCATTGAGATATTTAAATTAGGTCCAAAATATCTTTTCGGTCTAATGCTGGGTATCAAAATGCTGGGTATCATCATTGTGTGCTCATCATTGCCCATTATTACCCACTAGTTTTAGATATAGTCTGTGGTGTCCCATTGAAACGAAATATAAACATGTGTTTTATGTAAGTCTAATTGTTGTTACGTTTCACGCAGTTACCTTGTATTGATTGTTATAGCCATTGAAGAGTTGGAAAAGAAAAAAACAATAACTAAATAAGGCTTATTTCCCCTCATCTACCGGGACTGTCTGACAGATTCGGCTGTAATGTACAACATGGCGCATTCCATATATTCACAAAACCTTCATAACTGTATATATTTATAGAGAAACGGTTTTAATCTAGTACATTTTTAGGGGCAAAAAATAGCTTCCTATGGGCATTGAGATATTTAAGTTAGGTCCAAAATATCTTGTCGGTCTAGCAAGTAGTTTTGGAAAATATAATTTCAATTGAGTAACATGAATTATGAAACGAACTATAGTACTAAACGTCATTTTTTAATTTCAGAAATGTCTTGGACACGAAGAGGGCACAGACAAGGAAAGAATGGACTTAGTTGCTGGACATTGCAGTGAGAAGAAACTGATTGTTGGTTACTGATCCAGCGGTCCATAGGATCGTGCCGTTTGACCCAAACTGATTGTTAAATTAGGAGACAACACATAGGGTTCCGAAGAAAGAAAATGCTGGGTATCATACTGTACAGATCCATGCGATTTACAGAGCATGATATAAATGGAATGACCAGTGATAAATTAAGAACATATATGTTCTATGGAAATATCTGAAAGCATTGCAATGACCTTCTGGATTTCTGATGGAACAAAGAGATGGCTATTCACGGGAATATCATATGTGGTAGGTCTATGTTTGTGATAGGCCAACAGATTTCCAAACAAGAAGCTGAACTCTAGTGTTGTCAAATCATTACTGTTTTGTCTACTTATTTCTTATATCTTGTCTGTTTATATCTATTTCACTACATAACGCATTCTCCGTAGACAATTCTTTTTCTTTAGTAAATTATCAATTTCACTTTGCTGTGAATGTTCATATTGGTTTGTATCTACAAAAATATATTGTCTATCCCCAGGTGAATGATGGTTTATAATATCCACACTTTCTGTTAACCGTAGAGGTGGGAGCTTCAGCTGTCGTTCCAAGGCCAGGAGTATCGCCATGGTTGCATCAAGTCCTTGTTTGTTTAAGGTTATCTTGACGTTTTCTATCCACCATTTTCTTGTTCTACCTTTGACTTTATGTCCGGATATTTTTTTTTTGGTTTGGTATATGGTCTTATTGGTATGATATTTGGTTTGAGTTAATTCTCATAAGGTGACTGAACGTCTACAAAATCGTGTCTTTGAAATAGACATACATTCATTTCTTCTTCTTCTTGTTGTTCGCAGTTTGACGTATAGACAGCATGTCCGGTCTTCTTGATAAATGCTGGTGTATTTTAAAGCTCCTCGATGCTCCTATACAGCTTTGTGTGAATATCTGTCTCTATGGGCCATTGTTCCTCCCCTAACTGGTTTAGTGTATTGGAGTCTTGTGGGATATGTTCAACGATCTGTTCTGCCTGCACACACATGGATACAAAGGTGATGGAACCAGTATTTGTATATTTAAGTGACTTTTTATTATGTTGTGTCCTGTCCTGATGCGGAAGATAATAACTTGCTCAGCTCTGTCAAGATAGTGATACTTGTCTTTTCGTTGGTCTATTTTCCTGATAGCTTTGATGATGGTCCTTTTTCTTGGTAAGTGATTTTTTGGTCATTTTTTTCCTATGTTGTTCCATCAATTGCCAGCCTATTTGCATCCTTACTTATTGGTATGCCATCAGTGTGATGGTATCCTCTGTAGTACTACCCTTCTTTGGATTCTCACTTCTCGTATGGCTTTCTTCAGTTCTGACAGTTGAGAACAGAATTGCATCAGTAAGAAATACCATCTCTTAACATTGGCATGTGGTGTTTTTTATTATTTTTGCAGAAATATTTAGCCCCTGTACTTTCTGCAGAGTAATTGGAGTATGATTCACGTGTGTATTGTATTCATTTTTTTCTGGATATTTTTTGTAATAACATTAATATTACCTCTTCTATCCTGTGTATTTGTAATATATTCAGTTGCAATTACATACAACATTCAATGCTCCATTTTTGTTCATTATTTCTATATCTGTTAAAATGTAATTGAAAAAAAAAAATAATTGTGGGTTTTTTAATCCCGACTTCCACGTTCGATAGTGGTTTACTTATCGTGCAGATTCGGAAATGCGCAAAAACTATAAATACCATTCCATGATCCACACTACAGAGCAACTTTTCTACAGATTGGCACATTTGCTATCCAGCGTATGATTCATGAATGTATATCGTGTTCCCTTAGCATGTGGACAAGATGGGTGCAATTAACTATATTGTACGCATCTTCTAGGTCTATCGCTGCAACTACAGACTCTTCTTTATTCTGAAAACCTTCATAAACTTCATATGCAAGAGCTGCTGCATTTGTAACTATGTCTCTTTTCTGTCTGTATGCACCTAGGTTATTTAAGAGAACGCCTTTGATCTCTAGTTCCCTGGTTATGCATTTAGCAATAATTCTTTCCAGAAGCTTAACGTACACACTCTGCAGTGTGATGATGCAAAAACCTTTTATTTCCGAAGAATCTTTGCCTGGTTTTGTCACGGGTATAAGATAGCTATGTAGCCACTACTCTGGTACTGTTCCAGTTTTCAGACTCATAGGCTGTTTCTATCGAAACTGTAGTGTGAAACCTATGTATCTTCTTCTGTGTTCAGCACCTGTGGTCATGTTATATTGTCCGGCTTGCCGTAGGACGAAGTATACTGTCTTCTCCATGTCAGAGCGGCTGTCCCATAGCTTTTGCCTCAGGTCTGTATCCCCTGGTCAGGTTTGTTGTCTCTGCTCTTTGTATGTTGGGCAGTCCTGAAGTATGTGTTCCAGAGTCTGGGTTCCAGACATGGACATTCATCTTTGTATGACATCCTCAATGGGTAAAGGTGACACAACAGTCTGCAGTGGCCTGTTCTTAGGCGAAATATTGTTGTCTGTTGATATCTTTGGAGGTGATGTATTGTATCATGTTTGTCTTCCATTTCCATTTATTTCTTCCACTTTGCTGTGTATTTGTTCTGGATTATTGTTTTTGCTTCTCTGTGTGACAGTGGGTCTCTGTGTTGCTCCATTTCGCTTCCTGTTTTTTGACAGGGAATCCTGCTTTCTCATTTCCCTGATTCCACAGTGTGATGGTATCCATTTAACGGCAATAGCTGATGATTTTTGTGATATCTCATGTCTGATGTTGTGTAGAAGGTTTCCATTTCTATTGCTCTGGATTGATTGCAGTAGGGATTTGCAATCTGTGAGTATAGCTATCTTCTTTGGTCTTGGCAGTCCTAGTTCGGTGAAGACTTTCAGTGCTTGATAGAGTACAACTGCTTCTGTTCTAAAGTTAGAGGAGTATTTCTCGCTTGGAAAAGCTTCTGATAATGTCTTCCCATCTTTGAGTCTTATAAAAATTCCACCTCCTCCAGTCCTTACTACTCCCTCTGCCGATCCATCTGTGTAGACATGTGTCCATTCCTTTGGGGTTGTATTTTATTTCTATCATCTCTAGCGTCAATGCTTTTAGTTGAGGTTGAGTCTGGTATTCCTTATTAATTATTCCAGGAACCTGTGTTATTATGGAGACGTTTTGGAGACTATTGTCTGGCTCTTCTTCTTCTTCTTCTTCTTCTCGTTCGGAGTTTGACATGTTTACACAGCAAGTCCTGTTTTCTTAATAAATGATCCTGTATTTGAAAGCTCCTCAGTGCTCCCATACATCTTTCTGTGGATATCCAGCTTTGTGGGCCAGTGTTCTTCCCTTAACTGGTTTAGTGTATTGCAGTCTTGCAGGATATGCTCAGCTGGCTGTTCTGCCTGCCCACAAAGGCACTGTGGTGATGGGACCAATCTTAGTCTATTTAAATGGATGTTTAATCAGCTGTGTCATGTTCTGAGGCGGAAGATAATAACCTGCTCTGCTCTGTCAAGATAGTCGTAATTGTCTTTTGGGTGGTCGACTTTCCTGATGGCTTTGATGAGGGTCTTCTTTTCTTGGTAGGTGATTTCTTGGTCTTTTTGTACCTGTGTTGCTCCATCCTTAGCTAGTCTGTCTGCCTCTTCATTTCCTGGTATGCTACAGTAGGATGGTATCCACTGTAGTAATATCCTTCTTTGGATGCTCACTTCTCGCATGGCTTTCTTCAGGTCTGGCAGTTTATTGCTGTCAAGGGCTTGTAGGACAGACATAGCATCAGTAAGAAATACCACCTGCTGGCATTGGCTTGTATTTTTAATTATTTCTGCAGCAATGTTTAAAGACTGTACTTCTGCAGAGTAGTTGGAGCAGAATATTCCAGTTGGTGAACATGTGGATTCATTTTCTTTTTCTGGATATTTTATGTACACGCCCACACCTCCATTATTTACTGCTCTGGTTGCTGATCCGTCGGTATATACTTGCATCCATGCTTCTCTGGAGTACATATCTTCAATCATGTTGCATACTATTGTTTACTTTTGAAGATTATTCAGTTCTATCATAGTGTGGTAGTTGTTTATGGTGGTTCTGATAGTGAGATTTGGGTATTGCTCCCACGGAACTGGAAAAAGTGTTGGTGATATCTCTCTTGTTATGTCTGGTAGTTCATCCTTATATTTTCTGTTTAGTTTTTGGATCGGTGTATAAAACTGCTCCTCTTCAGTCTTCCACTGGCTAGGTCACTGTGTCTGGTCCTCATTGGATGTGCTGGCATGCTCTTGTACTTTTCTGCATGTACCATGGTCTTAGTGTCTCGCCTGTATGGTAAGGGGGTGATGCCTGTAATTTTTTCCATTTCATTTATGGAAGAGGTCTTCATGGCACCTGTGATACGATGAAGTGCTTGATTTTGTACCTTGTTCAGGGCTTGTAGATGGGAGTTGGCTGCTGAAGTCCATGCTGTTGATCCATATTCTAGTACTGGTCTAGTTGCACCAGTATATACCTTCTTCAAAGTTGCCTCATTGGCTCCCCAGTTTGTTCCTGCCAATTTCCTCAGGATGGCAAGTTTCTTTCTTGCCGTTGCTCCTATTTTCTCAATGTTAGGCCTCTTATCTAGCGTAGTGCCCAAGTACACCGGCTCGTATTCTGTTTGGATATGTACATTTCCGAGTTTTATCTCTCCTGCTTTGTCCTTATTTGAGAGTGTGAAGAGTGTTGTTGAAGACTTTTCAGCATTTATCTTTACCATATTTTTATCTGCCCATGCTGCTATGTTATCTGCTGCCTTTTGTATTTTTTGTTGGCGATCTTTAGATGTTCTTCTACACACCACACCACCAAGTCATCAGTATACATTGCAGCTTTTACACCTTGTGGCAATTCACAAATTATATCATTTATAAAGAAAAGAAACAGAGTTGGAGACAATACTGAGCCTTGAGGAACTCCATGTTTTAGGAGAACTATTTTGCTGTTGTATCCTTCCATGGTGACTCTTGCTTTCCTATTGTGTAGGAAGGACAGGATCCACTTGCTCATGTTGCCCCCTATTCCGTTTCTTTGCAGCTTTATTATCAGTCCATCTTTCCAGACCTTGTCGAAAGCTTTTTGAAGATCTATCCACAGGGTGAAAACTTTTTTCTATTCTTGAAATGCGTCTTCTATTATCTGGGACAGGAATGTTATTTGGTCTTCTGTGCTGCTACACTCTCTATAGTCTGGCTCTTCAAAATCCGTTAGTGTTTGAATTTCGTTTGGGAGATTTGTGAGGATATCTTTATGGTGTTGATGGAGATGGTTGGAGATGTGACAGAAGCTGGCTGGTTCTCTTCAGCATGCTTGTGGTTGATCGATAAATGTGTGCATGCATCGGATGGTTTGGCATGAGCTTAATTTTTTCCCTCTGCTCAAGCACTCTTTCTTCTCTTCTGTCATCAGTAGGCGGATGTTTACGTGTTTTTTAGTTTCATGGATTATAGTTATTTTCATCTCTCCTGAGATGGGTCAAAGTCCTGAATTTTGTACTTTAGATAGGCTATCAGTATTTGTTTTTGATGCTGATGCCCAGGTTGTCATTACATATTCTACCACAGGTCTGACTGTATCCATGTAGACTTTTCGGAGAATACTTCCATTTGCTCCCCAGCTTGTGCTTGCAAGTTTCTTTATCAAGGATAGTTTTCTGGTTGCTTTTTGCTGTGATTATTAGGTGTAGGTAAGTCGCTTGTCTAGTTTGACACCGAGATATGTAGGGTTCTCCACATGTGCTAACCCACTTCCATTTTTTTTAAAGAATTTCTAACAGATCTATCCGAATATACTTGACAGTGAGTTGTCGTTCACCCTTGCGGGAATTCCCGTTCAACAGTGAAATGTTGTTGGTATGTGTGCTAGGCGGGAATTTCATGATAATTCTTATAATGAATTGTAAAAATCGTAAATTATACCGACTTTCATTAGATGGACTTAACACACATAATTTTCGCCTTTCCTGTCAAAGAAAACACCGCACAAGACAACCGTAAATCTCTATGCATATAGCATACCGCTCCTCGGCAATGTGTATATTCGGAGTATTGTTCACAGCATGAGCTGGTGATCCGCCATTTTCACTGCATACAAACGTTCTCAGTTATATTGTTGACAAATTTCGGCTTGCGTTTGTCGCTGATCGCCTTCCTCATTGTACTCTTTAGTTCGAGCACAACGTCGGCTTGTCGGAACAACATAGTAACTGTTATTGAAGGTTACAACTACGGGATCCACAGGAAAAAAAGAAATCACAACCGCATTAGAGTAATTGTGACCACTCATGACGCCATCTTTTACCGGAAACCAGGAAGCTAGAGCTTAAGCCCTCACAGTTCGTGGTCGGGCACGGCGTGGTTGGCCGGACCAACAAAGAAACCTGTCGCAACGACCAGAGAAGCGTCCTGTTGTCGACGTCTGTTTCGGCAGCATTAGACTCTGAACACCATCAGGTCAGAAAACGTGGTCGCCGCGGTATGAATAACAGAGGGAGGAGAAGGAAGGAATTCACAAAGAAAACCGATAGAATGCGGAAACATGACATCAACATTGGATATTGGAACTGCAATAGTGCTAAGCAGCGCGGCCTAGTTCTTGAACGTCTCCTGTATGACTTCGACATCATGTTATTACAGGAGACACAGGCTGAACAGTTGAAATTTATGGACTTCGTGTGTAACGTCAATCCTGTAAGCCCAACACGCCACGGGCAAGCCATTCTCGTTAGGCAAGGAATACCACACACACTATTGAATTTATCAGCGTGGGATAGAGAAAACAGAGAGCTGCAGGGTGTGCAGATAACATTCCAGGGTAGAAGGTGGAACATCATCAACGTCTACATGGGAAATTGCTCCCATATCAAGCCTGACGACTGGGAGTTCATCAGCGAACTTGAGCATCTCCCTGGAGAAATGTTACTGGTTTGTGGGGGATTACAATGCACGAAATGTCTCTTGGGAAACCCAAACAACAACCATCAAGGACTGGCTTTAAATGAAGCGCTACTCGAGACTGATCTAGCTCTTCTGAACTGCATGAGCATGACTAGATTAGCAAGCAAAGATACAGACTCTGATTCCAACACTGACCTCGCACTGATCTCAGATAATGGAGCGACAGATGCGAGATGGACAGCTCTCAAATATAATGGAAGCGACCATCTGCCATGCGCCATAAGCTTCTCGAAAGGGCGTCAAGACAGACTGATCAAGATTCACCACCCTTTTAGATATGCGCGCATGAAAGAATCAGTGCTTAGCAGCTTGAGAAAGAAGGCATGAGAACGCAAGTGGGTGAGACCTAAGATCCAACATCCCCCATGGTGGAATAAAGAGACAGAGGAAATATGGCTACTCAAAAAGCAAGCGATAAAGGATTGGCAACGCATAAGGAAACAAGCAAACACCACACTCAGTGATAGACTGGAGGCGCAGAGTGCAATGAAGAAGACAATCGAGTCTTTTAAACAAGTTGCCGAAGTAGCAAAGACGATGTGTTGGAATAAATTCACCGAGGAGGTCACGGCGGACAAAGCATTGCACAAGTTTTGGAAACTACATAGGTTAATGAAGCGGAGAACAGAATCGAAACCCAGTACAAGTGTGAGGGACGACACAGGGCAGACATTGATATCAGATGATATGAAAGGTAGATCTTTCTTTGATAGATATCTTCAACAAACTAATCAGGGTGACCTAGATCAGCGCAAAGAAATGCTGCATATCCTGACATCCATCACGGATTTTAGGGCCAAAGACCAGCTTGCAGATGTTAAAGAAGTGCAACTGGCTATTAAGAATGCATCCGATGGCGCTCCAGGTCCGGATGGAATCAGGTACAGCTTACTCAAGGACATTGGGGAGAATATGCTAGCTAAAATAACAGTCGACTATAATGCGAGTCTGAAAACAAGAGTAGTACCAGAGGAGTGGCTACATAGCTATCTTATACCCGTGCCAAAACCAGGCAAAGATTCTACGGACATAAAAGGTTATCGCATCATCACACTGCAGAATGAGTATGGTAAGATTCTGGAACCAGGGAACTAGAGATAAAAGGCGTTCTCCCAAATAATCTAGGTGCATACAGACCTAGACGAGACACGGTTACAAATGCAGCAGTTCTTGCATATGAAGTTTATGAAGGTTTTCAGAACAAAGAAGAATCTGCAGTTGCAGCGATAGACCTGGAAGATGCATACAATAGAGTTAGCTACACCCATCTCATCGACATGCTAAGGGAACATGATATCCACCCCTGGATCATACGCTGGATAGCAAATGTGCTAATCTGTAGAAAAGTCGCTCTGAGGTGTGGATCCTGGCCGTCTGAGATCAGAACAATAGCACCTGGTCTGCCACAAGGATCACCTCTGTCCCCAGTGCTGCGTATACATTGAGAATTGCTCAATTGCAAACTCCCAGCAATTGTAGAGTTCTAACATACGCTGACGATATCCTACTATACAACATGGGCAGGAACATAAGAGATATCGCTGACAGTGTACAAAATGGACTAGATCAATTGTCGATAGGGTGCAGAGCATACAACGCTGTGATCAATCCCTCGAAAGCAAAGGTTGTCTGGTACTCCTTAAATAAAAATCTGGTCAATAAAACACTGCCAGCTGTTAGTTGTATGGGCTCATTCATTGAAAGAGAACAGGACCTTAAATATCTTGAGATAATCTTTGATAGAAATCTCTCATTCAACAAGCACGTCACAAATATGATTCAGAAGGCTAGAAGAGGGATCAGTGTTATCAAGGTTATGGCGACCTTCGACATGCAGCAATGGGTACTTTTTCTGCTTCTGCAAGTGGTGGTGCTATCTGTAATAGATTATGACCTCGGCCTACTAACTTTGTCACAGACGCAAGTCGATAGATTGGAAAAAGTTCAAAATGAGGCAATGAGAGCGGTACTGGGGTGTACTAGAGATACACCCATCTCTCCTATGAGATTTCTGCTTGATCTCCCCAGCATTAGAGTGCGACATCAGGTAGCAAAAGTTAAGTCGTACCTTAAGTGACAGAATACAACCACCATCCATTACACCATCGTCTAGATGAGTCAAAGGGAAAACAAATCAAGCGTGCCAGATCATGGATGGCAGAGGCTGAAGACACTGCGAATAGTATGTGAATTGGAAGAAATAGGAAAGGGCAGTGAATAGGTGGAGGTAGACACTGAGAAGAAATCACTGACTAAAGTAATAATACAACTAGATAAAGCGTGTCGAAAATGGACGGCTCAGGATACAGTGCACGAACTCGCCCAACTATACTCGAAACAACAAGACGTAATTATATACACAGATGGCTCTGTTAGCAGAAAGACAAATAAAAGCGGTTGGGGTTTTGTTGCCTACAGAAATGGCGTGAAGTTGGTTGAGAAATATTCAGCATATTCTACTGTCACATCAAGCATGAGGATGGAGATAGAGGGAGTTACAGCAGCTCTTAATTGGTTGATAACTGATACACCAACACACGCGGTAATACTCACAGACTCTCAAAGCTTGTTGCGCAAGATTGAAAAATTTATGCTAAGAAAAGAATGGTGGGACTTACTGAACAACTCAGTTGTCCAGAGCATTACATGGATATACTGTCCTGGTCATTCTGGGGTCAGAGGAAACGAGAGTATCGACTTATTGGCAGGCAATACGGCGATAGACAGCACATTGCTGAGAAGAGATAAAGCAGATTTAATAAAGGCAGTAATAAATTCATTTCAAGATGCAGATGATGTCAATGAGGTTGAGAACGTACACATACAGAGAATGTTAGAAATGGGAGTTTTCATAGGTGAGGGGAGGAAAAGTAAATGTTTTTGGAAAGTCCTGAAGATCACACAATCAACACCTGACCGGAACTATGAGTCTACATACACTGGGATGGCTGCTGAAGCGGAGGGCGGAACACTTATGGGAATGTCCCGCGTGCTCTGAAGCCAGTTTCTAATCAAGAATCAAGAGAATTAGAATTTATTTTTCTTGGTGGTATGAAAGTGAGAAGATGGTTGTCAGTTTTGTAGAGGTTGATCTGGACTCCCGTCAGATGCCCATTCACTTAGGGTGTCAAGTGTGATCTGCGTTTTTTGCAGTGGATAGGTTGCCTGCCACACTCCAGGCAGCAAAATAATCTGCATGAAGGGCCTTTGAAATATGATTGACAATTTATCTCCCATATCATTGATGAATACTAGGAAGAGGGTAGGAGAGATCACTTCTCTTTGAGACACTCCTTGTTGGAGAGTAACACGTTTGCTTAGTTTACCATCTACTATTACTCTTGCAGTGCGGTAGCAGAGGAAATATTTTATCCACCTGAACATTCTTCCAGAGGCAATTACATTTGGCTGTGTACATGTTCCATTCCAATCTACCACTGAATGCAACTTCAAGGTGCTTAGTTTATTCTCTCAATGGGAGCTCTCCATTTATTTTGATGACGTCAGCATATTGTTTAGGAGATTTTGAAGAACAAGGTATTGAACTTTGTGCTGTTGTAAACACACCATCTATTTCCTTACCAGGTTAAGATGTATCCATTCATCTATAAGTACATATCTTATCAGGGTTATAGGCGTACCACATTTATGCTTCAGCACAGAGTTCTACATTGATTTATATTTTTAGTGATGTGGATTAGTGAGGAAAAAACACGACCTATCCAGTCATTATTTTTGTCTATCCATTATTTTCTTGGTCCCCCTTCTGCTTCTTCCACCTTCGGCTGTTCCTTATAGTATTGTTTTTTGACAAGGAATCATATCTGCATACACGTTCACACCATCCAAGTTTTCATCATTTTATTAATCTCTATTTTATTTCTTATGTACACATTTGTCTTGCGCTCTTTATATGAGATGTGAAGAATTCGTCTGTAACATTAGGGTGAATAAACCTTTTTTGCAGCAGTTTCTTGATCATTATTGCATGTTCTAGACAGAATTTATTATTTTTGATGTGTTGATATATTGGAATATTTGAAAAAGAAGACTTCTGCTCCCTGTGAAGCCAAGCGGCACATATGGATAGAACAAAACAAGACAAGAATATACTGGAGCAAAGTGGGATAATTTCATGGTAAGAGAAGAAAAAGATATTATGACAACACTATGCATGAAAAAAAAATAGAAGATATCGGGCCGAGATATCTAGCATGACACTAGCAACCATAGTA
Organism: Meghimatium bilineatum; assembly: GCA_034231615.1. NCBI lineage: Eukaryota > Metazoa > Mollusca > Gastropoda > Stylommatophora > Philomycidae > Meghimatium > Meghimatium bilineatum. The sequence continues at coordinate 57,412,907 of CM067320.1, forward strand.
TCATGCAACCCACCTATTTAACTTGTCTGCACAATAAATTATAAATCGTCATGGTGCTTGTTAAGTTCCCCCAGGCAGGAGCAGTGTTGCATTTAGAACCTCTATATAATCCACCCCTAGCTACTGAAAGTCCCTCTTCTCTACCTTGTGGAGTCAGAAGAGGATAGCGACTGGTCAACAAGACAGGACAACAACCCCTCTAAACATTATGCACTGGAATGCAGAGGAATTTAATTAAAAAACAGAACTAAAAAACACCTTTAACCAGAAAGAGATTAGAAAATATTAGGAAATACAGGAAATATTACAGGCAACAAAAATCAAACAAAATATTTTGGACATATTAAAAGACAACACCTAGCAGAGTGGAAAACAAATTGCTGGTCCACAGCAACAAAACATTTCAGAAGCACTGGGTTAGGAGAACTGATTAGTTAGTTTGTTCCTTTGATGTTAAGGGCGGCACATAGGGCAGAGGTCATGTTTCTCCATGCCTTGTGGTTCGCTGCAAGCTGTTGTAATTCTTTGGTGGTGTTAATACCCATTGTCATTGATTACAAATTACTAAACTGATTACAAATCATTACAAAAAAGAGAACACAATAATTTCATCTGAATCTATTTAATTCAAGATAAATGGCATCCATACATCGAACTCAACTATATTCTTCCTCCAATATTTTCTCTGATTCTATGGTCCTATATTTGGTACAAGACAAGAAGTGCCTACACTACAATTTTTTTATATTATGCACAGTTTGATTCCAACTCTGGTATATATGCACAGTTTTCGTTGTGTCACTGAAATTACATCACTAGTAGTCTGTTGCCATGAAAACAAACTGGCTAATTTAATCAGAAATGTTTGTTTACTAAGCTTGTCAGCCACAGATAACGATGCTATACATTTGTCACTCAAGGAATGCTGCAACATGAACGGCCAGGGTCATCCAATGACCGTATATTACTACAGCAGTGGAAGGACTCAGTGAAAAACTAAATGGAACGTATTTATGTGTGTGTTTGTGTATACTGCATAACACAGCTGCCAGGAGGCGCATCAAAGGAGAAAGAACGATCATGGATGTTAGGGGATTAGACCTAACACTAATCATAACCCGCACCCTCCTAAATTCTATACATTTCTGTCTCTTCTCCCCCCTCCCACAAAAATATGTCTACTGTGCACTAAAAATGGGACAATATAGTTTGTTTGGTTAAATAATGTTGGTTCAGTTTTTTCAAGTTTATGGTGTGTTTCATTAATAATGTAGGCCCATCTTCTTGTATTATCCACAACCTCTGTTAGTTATTTGTCCACAAAAAGATACTTTGTTTACATGTGTGAAAGTAACAGATAAGAATAAACCATTCAACTGTTAATAAGGTCCATTCAACTGACAGCAATTCATCTTGCAACTTATGTCCAAATATTTTCTGAGTTTGGTCAATCCACATCTCTTAAAAACAGATATTTTCTTGATGCATATTGACCACACGTGTACAATTTATTGACTCAAGATGTGAGGCGATTTTTTTGTCTGCTACATAGTCCTGGTTTGAATCTCATCTGATACCTTCAGGTTTGTTCAATAATTCTACAAAGTTTCCTAATAATATTGTTCACAGGTGCTTCAGTTTTTTTTAAAAATAACTTGGGATAATCATGGGAGCTATTGATTCACATGCTTTGATGGGACTCACTGCAGGCAGCACGTTACTATACTGAAGGGATGGTATACATATGGAGGAGACCAGTGTACAATAAAGTATATCTTTTATATCTTTAGAGCCCTCTATTTGTTAATAAATTTGATGTTACCTTCAGAGTTACTGTGTTGCTCATATCCTGCTCACAAACTCTGCTTCTAGTACAGTGGCCCTCTTTAGTGCATAGTTTTATAACAATTTTCCAATTTAACACTTTCTAAAATTCTCAATTATATTTATTCTGTATTATTTATACTGTATATAGCGAATTTCTGTTATTACATAATTGTATGTTGGTCTGGACAAAATTGTTATCATGGCATTTGACTATTTTTGGTACAGTACAAGTAGATGCCACCTCATGTTTAATATTTCCCTTATCAATGTTTGTAAATTTCATGTTCATCATTTGATAATTGAAATATTTATTTATTGGTGTTGGGTTAGGGTTAATTATGTAAAACACATCTATCCTAACCCTAACCCTAAAATAAATAAATATTTCAATAATTAAATGAACATAAAATTTACAAATATAGACAAGGGAAATAACTCAACTATGTAGCAGAATCTATGTGTACTGTACCCTATTTTTTCAACAAGGCCATATCTGTTCATAAATAAACAAATAACTGATCAGCATCAAGGTAATATTTTTCTCTTCTAATCATGAATATTTTCTTCATACTGCTTTTCTTGCATTTATTTCAGTGAAATATGTCCAATTGAATAAATTCATATCTCAAAGATTTCAATGTCATCTTCTAATTCCGCATGTAGAATATCTTAGGAACTTTTCCATCAGACCAGCCATATTTGCTGTGTAGACATATTAAACAGCCACCATGCAACAGTAAACCCATAGCAGATGACATGCTTTTATAATCAGGCGTTATGCGTATGGAAAACCCCACACCACTTCATCTATACAATTCTGTTACACCATAAGTTGATGCATAAGGTTAAAGAACTCCTGAATAATCAAAATCTATAACATCTGAGAAGTCACTGTTTGAGCAAACAATTTAAATGACCAGTTTTTTAATTTCTATAAATAAATACACCAAAACCACATGCAACAAAAGATATCATACAAGGAGGAATACTACAAACACAACATAAGAAATGATATAGGGAGTACCACTACACATAACAAAATAAATAATACAGTGATGATCACCACATGCAACAAAAGAATTTATACAGTAAGGACCACTACATACAACAACAAAATATTATACAGTGAGGACCACACATAACGAAAGAAATGATAGTGAAGACCAATTAAAATGGCAACACAATGCATCTCTGGATTACAGCCTGCTGGAAATCTAGTAGACCCAAAGTTCTGCTAAAAAGAGATCCAGCAGGAGTTTAAAGATGAACACATTTCACAACTGATACCATGGTTTATATTATACAACTAATCTAAAATACATTGTCAGTAGAAATTATGTGCGGGCACTGCGCTCACACTCCATTAGACATTCCCTGACTAAAATCCTGGCATGCACAATACTTCTCTTCAATCTCTCAGTGGAGCTTCTGTTGCCTGCATAGGTTGGTCTGATATCTCTGCCCATGTCCTCTATGACGGCTAATAGAGATGCATATTTACTCTGATGATGATGCATCTGAGCAAGGGGAGATGGAGTAGGTGGTGCCTGTGTTACAGACTTTACTGGAATAACAGATGGTCCATGAGGAGGTTGCAGCTGTCCTTGATTTAAAGGAGGTGTTACTCTAGCTAACGGTGGAGTGGACCTAGCTAGAGGTGGAGTTGCTCTTGAGAGAGGAGGTGTTGCCCGAACATCAAGCGAAACTTCTGATCGTGGTGTGCCAGGATTGCTGATGCTTGGTGTGGCTGGAGAACTGCTATGGCGTGAGTCTGTTCTGCTTGTGTCTTCATCTGCCATGACCTTATAAACCATAATTTTTAAAAATTATTTACATGTTCAAAGTGTTTCTAAATTGCTAACTAAAAAAGCAAAGATGTGTAAATTGACATAATGATAGTTTATTGTCAGTGAATATAACAAGGATAAATAATTATGTTACCATTAATGTAAATTTAAAAAGTAAGTATTCATGAAACTGATATGAACAAGGATACTTTCAACATTGCAATCAAAGAACCTTTATTAGGAGACAGCAACAAATTGCAACAGATATGTACGTTAATGTAGTTATAAGGTTTCTTGATAAAGGGCCTATGGTTGTAATGTCAAAAATATCCTTTCACTGTGGAATACCAGGAAATGAAAAAGCAGACCAACTGACTAAGAAAGGTGCTGTGGAAGACCAATCAGACGTACACATCACCTACCATCAGAAAAAAACAGATGATGAAGTCAATAAAAAAGCCACAAACACCAACACAAGATGACTATCATATTATGAACAGATCAGAACAAGTTATAATTCTACGCCTCAGAACGTGACACAATCGACTCCGCAGTCACATGTACACAAAGTTCAAGATTGGCAACACAGCCATGTGAACATTATGTGGACAGGTAGCACAGAGCGCCAAACATATACTTCAAGAGTGTTCTGAATATGAAACATTGAAGCAGACATACTGGCCTAAGGAAACAACACTGGAATCAAAGCTCTGTGGATCACTGTATGCACTAGAAAAGACAGTGAGTTTTATTAAGGAGACAGAATTACAGATATAGACATGTTTCAAGTGAACGAAAGAAGAAGAACTTATACTTATTACATTTAGATTTACATTAATGCTAACATATAATTACTTGTCCTTGTTAATATTACTTTCAATTTGTGTCACTATGGTCCTTGTCTGGTTTTCCAGAAATTCTCTAGTATCTTGACTATTAGACTGTTTATACTACTGACTTTATAATCATCAAACAATAAATTAACTACATTAATTAATGTTATTCATTTCAGAAATATCAAAGTTAACAAAATGCTGAAATTTATTTAATTTACCAGTAACTTAAATTTAGTTGGATATCTCAAACAAAATGGACTCAAGGACATGACTGTATGTGGATTCGTTTTATGTACTGTCGCTCTCAACAGATTATCCACTAAACATGATTGCAAATGTTCACTCTTACATACCTTCCATAGCTTAAAGCAATAATCCATAGGGCTCACTGAAAAAACATGCACCTGTCAGCAAGACCTGACTACCTGGATCAAACCCACAATCTTGTAAGCACAAGGCAAATAACTTAACCACTCATCCATAATTTGCTAGGACCCAAGAGGGGAGCAACGAATAGCAACACTGGTACCTATCACACGTCATAGGAGGTGACTCAGGAGATTTTGGAGTGGAGTTTGCTGTTTCATCCAACAGAAGGTCAGGTGACACAGAAACAATGCTGAAGTCATATGAGTCAGACAGAAAGGTGCAGATATCTATGTGAAGATGTATTTCACATATTCTGTAGTCCGGACAACATTCTGCTAATCTACAGGAATTTGAGACTGAATGTAGTGTAAAACCTAACCATCATGCCAGACATAAAACATAACTTTAATTTGAAAATATCACATAACTAAACAGATCTGATGCTAAATTAAGATACACACATGCCTTGTGTGCTGCCAGGGACTGAAAGAGGAATAAAGTGTAGCAACACTATTTACCGTACCTTCCATGCATGTCAGACAAGGCAACTAAGGAGGTTTTAGGTGGAGTTGGTTACACCATCCCACATAGGGTCAGTGGGGATCCAGAAACAATGCTGGTCATATGTGAGACCAAAAGGTGCAGATATCACAGCTATGCTGTAAACCATGACACACCAGAATCCATTCTCCGGACTTTATTCTGCTAATATGAAGGAATTTCAGAATGAACGCAGACGATATTATTAAAAGACAAAATTAGGAACAGAACAAAATCATAGACTTGTCACCTAAAATCACTGGAGTTCAAAGATAAAATATATAATAATCTCATACTAATATTGCAAAACATGACATTGTCTTAAAGTAAAAATTAATATAGTGTAATCCCTCTATAGGCCTAATGCATCCTTTTATAGAAACTGCAGTATCAATATTTTTTTTAAAAATGGTATGATTATTTTCATAAACTGGTGACTTTTGCACTGGGTAAAACAGATGTTGAAAGGTTAGTTTATCACTCATCTGATCATAACGTCACTCTGTACACTTCAGTAAGCGCTCTGATCTCCTATTGTGTATGTATGTACATGGTAACTGACTGTTCCGGTTCTGAAGGGCCTATTTGTTGTATAAATAACCAAACCGTCAGGGGATATTGTAATATCATTACATCAACTTAGTATTTGTCACTTCTGCATTTGTTGATAGCTCTTCTTGTGATTTTGACTCTTCGATGTTACTTTACAAATTACATCCAGGTCCTGCATTCTTGCCAAGGAAAACCATACCCAGAATCCTCCACCTGGCCTAGCTTCTTGATTGCATTAAAAATATCTGTGGGGTCCAGCGAAGTAGGCCTACCATTTGTCAAAATTTACATGTTGATGGCTCCTGTGGCAAGCAGGCTAAATCCTCCAGTGCCATCTCCCTGGCCAATCTCTAGTATAAGTCTCCATTGTGACCTTTGTTCTACTTTCGAGGTATTATCTAAGCTTTGCAGTGTTAGATAAGTTGCGTAAGGTTATAGATTTTGGAGAGGGTGGGTTAAAACGGTTAGAATTACTTTATAAATTATTTGGGGGTGGGGGAATTAGAATTAGTGTTTAGAATTAATAACTAATTCTCTAAGAATTCTCGTCTAAAGCGTGAATCGATATGAATTAAGGGAAATCCGTGAAGTTGATGCTATTTTAAACTATTTATTTAATTTATATTATACACACTACACAGTGACACACCATTTTAATTTTCGACTTTTATTCCACATAGTAGGCCCCATGATAAATAAGCATATACTTGTAACTTTAACTTATCGAATTGATATTAATTAGGATTAGGCCTACTTCTACTTTTAAATTACTTTTGCCTTGCTTTTGATTCCGAGGGTTATTCAATCATTTAATCAATCATTATCTGTTATCAATAATAATTTTTTATTATTAATATTATTCTAAAAAAAATTATAGGCCTGCAACCAAAAACTACATACATTTTTAAAAAATATTTTTAAAAATACATTTATGTGTATATCACTTACAAATTATAGGCGTTAAGTACTTCCTGAAAGTTTGTTTAAAATACTTTCTGTCCCACAAAAAACAGACATACACAACGATGGCTTTATATTTCAAAGAATAATTAATAAATAGATCATCTAGTGTTGCCACTGACGTTTTACAAACAACCAAGTAAAATAAACCCAGAAAACCCAAGACTATATATATTGCATATAAATAGTTCTAAATAAATATAAATTACAGTACAAATAAAAAATATGAACAGACAACATCAAGGAGTAGACAAAAAAAGTTTCCTCACTCATCCGCATCGTTGAAAATAGAAATCGATGGATGACTCTGTGTGCTGAAGCTTCCAATGTGGTACCCTTACGTCCCAGGTGGGTTACCGGTATATATAATAAATATATACATAACATATAATTAAGGCAAATCAAGGTAGTTGGTAATATGTGATCAATCACCAAAAGTTTTAGTAACACGATTGAAAGGCTTACGACAAAGGTCACAAATTGTGTGTGCAATTCGATCGTCTTCATATGCCTTTTTTATGAACTTTATTCTTAAATCGTGAGGATTTCTTTATATTTTGGGTAAATTCTAAGGTTTTCCTGGGGAAAAAAACTCGGATTACGAAAATGCGGCCTAAATTAACCCAAGCACCCCAGATATTTTCTCATCATCATGTGACATAGGCCCTATTCTTTTCAGAACGTGGTCTTCCTTATGGATTCTCTGAATACTCCGTGATTCTGGGACAGTTGACATGCCGCAGCTAGAGACGTGTTTAAGCAATCTTATATATCACTACACCAACTTCATCTCAGGTACCCTCTTCTGCTGTCGTTAAGTCTGTCTTCAGCTATTAAGCTTTCCATGATATTATGTCTCTTTGTATGACACCCCCTCCCCCCCCCCCCCCCCACAAAAAAAATAAAAAAAAAAAAATAACAACACAACTTCATTTGCGACGTCTCATCATCATCATCAAGTGCAGTCTCCGCAACGAAGGTTGGCTGCAACGGATCTCCGTCCCCTGTCTCTTATCTGGGTGGTGCACTCTGTTAGACTAATAATTATAGACTAAACGTCTAAAGATGGCATATTTAGAGGTTAAAAGAAAGATGTGGCAACACTGAGAATTGCGTTACCATTCATACAGCGTTGCCAATGAACTCGTACCTAAGAGTATTAGAAAGCGCTAAACATTTTTTGACAATTAATAAAAGGTAAATTGCTGCTGTAAATTGAGAATACTGTATGCTTTCAATGATCTTCACAATATTCTATCAGCAGCAACAGCTGTAGATCTAAATAACATTTTCATAGAACATATTTCCAGTAGCATTTTATGGCTGGGAAATGTGGACATTGAATGAAACAGTGGCAAAGAGAATGCCTACCAGTGAAATAAGATGCCACAGAATAATTTTGAGAGTATTACTGACTGCGAAAAAATAAGAACATATCTGATAATAACCATAGAAATTTGAAGTGGGTTGGCTCCTGAACAATACCATAACATGAAAGCTGATGTTTTTGGTTATATAAAGAGATATAAGATCATGGAAAAATTAATAATGGAATGTATGTTCTTGATAATAGGGGTAAGGAACACCTGAAACGGTGACTAATAAGAGATTTATCAGAGTGCTTCTTCTTCTCGTTTGTAGTTTAACATGTCTACACAAGTCACATTTTCTTAATAAATGCTTATGTATTTGAAAGCTATTTCAAATAATATATTGTATATTTCACTGTATATTTCAGTGATGATACATCGTTCTGTGGATATCCGTCTCTGATGGCAATATTTCTCCCTTAACTGGTTTAGTAGTCGTATTGCGTGATACCATAGTTGCTGGTGCGCCTCTCGATCTGGTATCGTCGACTTCAGTACCAGTTGTGGCCCAACGAATTTTAGTTCCCATCCTGAGTTGGCTGAACTAAGCCCTATCTCCACTTCAAAGAGTTGGCATCTATGAGGAATCAGAGTGCTGAAACATGCCATTGACTGCTTCTCGTCAACGCGCCTAGATTCGTGAAAAAATTTAAACATCCACAAAGATGACAACGCTCTGGAAGAATATATCACCTAAATATGTACTGAATATGTACACATAGACATTTTTAAAAGCTACACTTTGTGAAACACATCGATGTTGTTTGTGAAAATGACATATTCTTGATATGGTATATGTGAATATTACGTAATATGCACAGATGAATTATGTTTACAGTCAGAAGATTATACACAAGACTCGAACAACATGCATCCATGGGGCAATGCTAGCAATGTGATACACATCATTATCACTTACTTGCTAGCAACATCCCACCGCCCCTCCCCCCCCCCAAAAAAAAAAAATATAAAAAATTCACTTCTACCTAGCCCTCGCAAATTAAATTATAGGCCTACAATCCTGTGTACTCGTGGGACTTATAATTTTCAGAATTGACGCTATTTATCTTTTTCCGTGATTTTCATTGGTATCTTTGCGAATGCGTTGTGTCTACAACTAAAGCTCACGAGGAAAATATAATATTTAAGGATGATTTCGATGAGTCCAAAAGACTGTATAAATGGTGTCGGACACTGTGTTCCCATTGTTAGAAACAAATTTTGCCAATACCACCCTAGAAATGATCGAGAACGAAACACATAGCCTACACACGTGATATACAAGTTATCTATATTCATGGACAAACGCATACACACACGTTATACGAGTAATGGAGATTGCACGTGAAATCACAATCACTAGCCAAACAAGAAGTATAAAGCTGACAAACACAATAATCATGTATACAACAAGTTAGGAATCATAAAATATGTAGTGGATATGATTACTAAGTAGATCGCTTTTTGGAAATGTTATTGATAAAAATCAAAATGATATAGGGTCTATGCAAGACTCGAACAATGCGTCCACGAAGCAGCGGTTGTCAGCAATGGGGCACAAATTATTTTTTAAAATTTGAAACGAATAGTGACATCGTAAACACTGATGTCACTTCATGGTTTAAAAATGACTAAACCTCAAAAACATTCAATGTCAGTGAAAATAATATGACGAGTAACCAGTGTCTTTTTGGAGGATGGGATATTTTTTGGTACACACAATTTTCAAAAATGACATTGGATTGACTATATTATTTCTAGTTGTCTCCCTGGTGTTCTAATTTATACATTTTCTGAGATCTACCGTCAACAACTATTTCTCCCACGTTTTTTAAATTTATTTTTAAAATTTTAATTTTGCAACTTTACATTATATGGATTAATCTCCCATGTAATTGCATCAAATCCTTACAACTACTTTCATCTTGTTGATGTTGAACATAAACTGTTCAAATATTATCTTTGTTGCATTAGGTCTCTTAATATTCAATTATAGGCCTAATATTGAACATTGGTCGCAATGAGCCTCCAACTTCTTCTGTTTCGGAACACGATAGTATTCTTTGGTCAATTGCACTTTGTCCAGACCCTTGTTATTATTCACCACTAAACTTTTTTGTTGTTGTTGTTGCTTGCGTCCATTAACTTTACGTCCCATTACGGTTTACAATAAAACATTACGTCCTTTTGTGTCCAAACTATCCTGTCTTCTTTCTATTTCAAGCAACATGTATGTTTTAATTTATAATGAAAGCAATGTATGTTTTCCCTAATTGCTTGTCCAATAATGTTGAACATCATACAGCAAAACGTAAAAGACGACAAAGTCCACCGATTTATTTTGAAACAATTCATAAAAATTTGCTTATTGTTCTCATGAATAAAAAATTATTGAGACTAACGGGAACACAACATCTACAGCGTAACAACCGCCTGAACAGAATACAGCAACAACACACTACAGAGTGCCGGCTGTGCACTCATCTCAATGAAACTGTTGACCACCACCTTTTTGAATGCCTAGCGTTTCATGACTTCTCCCTCCGAGGCCAGATAAATGGAACACCTTATAAGGCACAAAACAACAATTCACAAACTCATGTATAGGGATGTATAGTGACATAGGGAGCCTATATCACGCAATGTCATTAGGTAAAATAGCTTTAGTTCATGGAACGCTGGATCAGCAACCAACAATACCTTCTTAATTCATCATGTGACATATTCTTTCCATAACGTGGTCTTCTTTATAGCGTCTCTGAACACTCACACTTTGTATGAGTTGACCTGCCGCAGTTAGAGACATGTTTAAGCAATCTGATATATCACTTCACCATCGTCGTCTTGTGCGACCTGTTCCCCTGTTGCCGTTAACCCTGCCTTCAGCTACAATATTTCTACGATATTATGTCTCTTTATATGACAAAAATAAGCAAGCAAATAAAAAACAACAACATAAAAACCAATAACACAGCCTTCTTGCTATGACCCACGTTGTTGAGGAGTCAGCCCTCTTCGACGTTTATTGATCTTAACACTTCTTGATTTGTCTTTTTAGCTGTCCAGGGTACCCGTCAAATTCTTCTGTAGCATCATAATATCATTACTAGGCACATTACTCTTGAATTTTACCATTGATAAGGTCTATCATCATCATCAGGTGCCGTGGCGTAGGCGGTCATGGCTCTCCACAGCTCTCTGTTCACAGTATTTATGTATCAAAGTCGTTGTTGTTTCCTTGCCGTGCAAGGTTGTCAAACTGTCTAATATTTTCTCACGTTGTCGCCCTCTGTCTCTGGTGCCTTCAATCTTGCCTGTTGTGATTATGTTCTCTAAACCTGCCTGTCTCATGAAGTGGCCCAAAAAAAGATTGCCTTTTTCTTATATTGTTGATTAAGGTCCGTTTCGCATTTAACTCTTTCAACACCTCTACATTAGTTTTTCTGGCAGTCCATGGTATTCTCAGCATTCTTCTGTAGAACCACATCTCTGTTGCCTCCAATCTCCCACTTTCCAGTTTGTTTATTGTCCAAGACTCGCACCCATATGTTAGTATAGGGGTTATATAGTACTGCAGAACTCTATTTCTCACCTCTAATGGCAAGGTCTTATTGCATAGTATATTTTTCATTTTTCTGAATGTTGTTTTTTCCTGTCCTATTCTGCATCTTATTTCTGTTGAACTTCTTCCAACTGCTGTAATCATTGTACCTAGATATTTGAATTGGTGGACCTGTTTTAATACTATATCATTCACTATGATCTTGCAAGGTGTGTTATTTTGTTTCTTTGAAATAACCATTACTTCTGTTTTCTTGATATTTAGGAAGAGACCTTTCTCTTTACTTTCTGTGACTACTACTTTAATTAAATTTTGAAGGTCTTCCTCACGTTTTGCAATCAGAACAGTGTCATCCGCATATCTCAAATTATTTATATTATGTCCTCCCACTGATAAGGTCTATATATAATACAAATAAAATCCTTACTTTATCCAATATCCACTAATTACTTTACCGCCAATTAACAAGTAAGCATTAAACCTACCGTTGGGTAAAAGTACCTCTAGTCATGTTAAAAAATGACAACAAATAATATTAAACTTGGAAAATACATACAAAGAAAACTCCTACCATGGCAACACTGGTAAGGTCCCATAACCGTATGAATTTCCGGAAGATGCCTCTTTCTGATAATAAACATGATGGCGTCAGTAATTCATTGCGAATAGAAATATAGTAGGACGTGGGAATACATAACATACTATTTGGATATACTTACGTTGTTCATTTTTCAGTCCTTGTTTCTAATGCCTTATAATTTTGTGAAGCGAGAACAATACGATTGGTATTTTTTCATTTAAATTTGTCTGCATCGTTTGAATCACAATTGTTCTAAATGATTATTTATTTATTTCATTATTATTTGTTAGTTTATCAGTTGGCGAAATTCGTTGAGTCGGTTGACCTAATATATTTTAATTAATAATGTCAACTAAGTGTTAATATAGTTACTAACTGTTACTAGGGTTGTTAAAAAAATGTAACCTAGTTAGTTGAGTATGTTGTGAAGTGTCGAGCGTGAGACAAGAGAATTACCGTATCCGATATTAATAGAATTATTAACTTAGACAGACATGATGCCATATGATATATAATTATAATGAATTGAAAGTCATTTAATTTCATTAATTTATAAAATAACCAGGGCTTAAACTAGACAGAATATAATAATAGTTGAATATCAAACTCAAATAACTTTCAAGACAGTAGGTTAGTAGGGCCTAAGTAAGTAAGTCGAGTATGATTGAATTGACTAGTATTATTAACTATGATGAGTGACTACCCAAGTACTACACTATGCTAAGACCAGGCACATGTTAAAAACTGAATAATTCAGTGAATTAAATGGCGCAAGTAAAGTATAAGTCTTCACTGTGACCGTTGCTCTAGTTTCGAGGTGTTTCCTACCCTTTGGGTGTGTTAAGGTTAGGATCGGATAACTACAAATAGTATTTAGAATTAAGACAAATTTTATCTTAACTGGACAGGTGCGCGCCCCTCTCAGCACACAGAAATAATGATCGAGTAGTACAAATCATTGGAAAAGAAAAAAAATGTGTAAAATCTCGTCTTTGATGAACATCTTGTTGTGAGTAGCTGACGACATGCGTAGCTGTTGATGCGCACTGGGCATACGTTTTACGGAAATCCTTGATGTTGGCTAGTTAAAAATGTAGACTTATTCTTTACTTTTACCAATTAAATGTCATTATTAGATTATTGTTATATTGTTGCTGTCTACTTCGAGAAAATTCAAATAAATTAGGGCCTATCCTTTTCTAAAACTTAGTCTTTAGACCTACAAACTTTCTTTAGGGTGTAGGCTTAAATATGAATCATTTTTTTCATTTGTCTCTAACCACACATATACTCTTAGCCTCAATTCGATTAAAATTGCTTTTAGGTCTTCACTGCACAATAAATATCACAATTTTATATTTTTAAGTAGCTGACATCACAGATTTCTGTGCAACATCAATCAAATTGATGGATGCAGTGACGTCACATCACCAGACACATGAGAATTTTTGAGAATCACAACTGCTGCACATGCTACTTCTAATCCTAACCCTAATTCTTTGAGAATGTGCAATCACACTACAAAGGTTAAGTAATACCTCTCAGTAGAATATAACTAGAACAAAGGTCACAGTGAAGACCCAAAAGAAATTTCAGGTAGGCCTATTATAATTCACAGTCTTGTCAAGTCCTTTGTGGTGTGTCTCTTCTCCATGTATACCTAAGTCTCACTGTTTCCTTTTTTCCCCAGTGGACTCCATGTCATTGATCTGCCTATACCTATAATATATCTTTTACTTATTCATTCCAAACATACGTCTTCAATAAGGCACTTTTCTTCAGTGTAACCTTTCAACCATGAAGTAAAATCTGTTTTTGTTATATCAGTGTCCTAAGTACTGCCAATCTAATCGCCTGTATACTGTTTTATTTTCCAAATTCTAATAATAATTACCACATTAATGTAAATGCTTAATTTTAACCAACTAGTATTTGGCTTTGATTCTCAGAAATGCTTATTTTGAAAAGTTAGTTTTTATATTTTGTTTTCTTATTTAAAAAAAAAGGTAGTGATAGTTAGCTATGTACTGCATACAATACTTTGAAAAACAGACTGAAATTAACAGTAAATCTGTGCTTGTGTGAACTTTTCATGAGATGTGATTTCAAAATGTGCTTTGTGACTCTATACTACAAAGACAGATACCTCCATGGATATGATTCTTAGGATTTATTAATTATTTAGTGTTATTTATTGATAGCTGAAACTCATTCTTGGTTGTTTAATCTGACCATGGCATCTGATTTAACTGCACAGTTTATTAATTGCTTGAAGAAACCACCAAACATACGCACAGATAAAGTGAGTATAAATCAAAACTTATATTTTATGTATTTGTTATAAAGTCTTTCGCCACATCTATCTACTTCTAAGCACTACATTTCTTTAGTTTTATTTTGTGTATATGCTGTTGTTTCTTTCCATTTACAGGCCAAACGTTTGTGCTTTGCATGCTAGGAATCTTAACTAAGTTTAACTATGCATGTATCACAGGGTTCCAAGAGGGGGAGCAAAAAATAGAAACAACATTGATCTGTCATTTATGTTATGAGAGAAGAATAAGGAAGATTTTTTACTCAAGTCAATTTGACCCCCAAGAAAAGGATTATTAGAAAATCGCAACTAACTGTAAAACACAATGCAACCAATTGTTCTCCAAACTACACCCTGCTGATCTATAGAAGTTTGCAAGCAAACTTGAAAAAGAAGATGACCATAATTCATTTCAAAATTGTAAAAGGCAATGCACTAAAGCTGAGTGACAAGTGGAAAATAGGTAAATTAAAGTGTTCCTAACAGTAAAAGTGACATACTATGTTAGTATGTAATTTTTACTGTTGGTAATAGTAAATTACCTATTTCTATTCATACTCGCATTTGCCCCATGTTATAGCATCCCTTATGTTTTCAGCTTGGTTTATCCCTAACACTGTTGTGATTTGACAAACGTAAATGTCCTAAACAGGGCGGGGGCCAATCAACAAGGTTGACGTGCTGGAACAAGATGCCACAGATCAAAAGTCGTTCGTCTGTCTATGAATTTCTTACATGTGTTGTTCTTGAATGTCGCTAGTGGCGAAAAATGACGTCCTGAACTGGATAAGTTGGTGTACAGTGCAGATATTGTGGCTCTACAGAAATCACAGTTGGGAATGAGAAACCATCTCCAACTCACCGGCTTTCATAGTTTCCACAATAGGTGTCAATTTGGGCAAGTAATTATTGTACGAGAAAGCATTGATGGTCGAGATAGATATGTCTGAATGGGATAGTGACAACATTCAACTGCAAGCTGTTAAGGTATAAAACGTGCAGCACTCTTTCATGCTCATCAACGTGTATGCATGCAACACCAGCCTGAACATGCAGGGCTGGATATCTCTATGTGAGATAGTAAAGGAATTCAGAGAAATCATTTTCTGCAGGGATTTTAATGCAACAGGTAGATCTTGGGGCATTACTGTCTCTAATCAACAGGTAAGATATCTTAAGGAGACTTTGATCGATATGAATTTAGTATGCATAAACGACAGGCACATGACAAAGTTGGCTGCTAGGCACAGCGATAATGACAGTGCAATTGACTTAGGCTTAGTGTTGGCTGATTTTGCACCCAGATGTAGATGGGATGTACATCAATGCAGATTCCATTTGCCATGTGTTTTGTTGGTGGACAAAGGAAGAAGTAAACAACAGAGAGTTAAAGTTAAGTCTTTCTTGTATGATCACAGCGGATCATCCATCGTAAGCAGAATTAGGAAGGAAAAACGTAGGACACATACCACCAAGGCACATGTGTGGAATCAACCCCCTGGAGGAATGATGAGGTTCAATGTGCATGGAAGATCAAACACAGCACAGTTGCAGAGTGGCAAAAAGCAAGGAAAAAAGTGACAGCACAGCCAGATCTAGTTTTGCAACTGAAACAGACCAAAGACGACAGGGTTAAACAATTTAAAGATATCACAAAATTTGCAAAGGAAAACAAAGTGGGAAGACTTTTGTCAGGAGATTGCTGCATTTTGTCAACTAGAACTGCTGCAAGAGGAATTAGAAAAAGCACGGACGGAAGTGGAAAATAACCCAAGCCAGGAACATCACAACAAACATCAACACGCAAAAGCTAAATTCCAAAGAGCTAAACTAGAAGCTAGAAGAAAGAGCTGGAAAGAGAAAACAGAATCCTTAAATTTTGAAAAGGATGGAAGAAAACTGTGGAAACTGGTCAAACAACTAAATGATGAGGGAACAGGAAGAAGCACAAACATAACACTCGTACAGAATGGCAAAATGATTACAGGAAAGCAAGCAGTAAATTATTTCGCTAGGATATTTGCTCAAGACTGCAATATTGAAATTAGTCCAGAGAAACAGCATACAGTGCTGAGCGACCCAAAAAGTAAATTGGAACATGCTCAGACTAGAATCAGTGATGAAAACAGCGCAGATGAAATTATGGATACATTGTTCACATATAGTGAATTAGAATTAGCAGTCTCTAAACTAAAGCTAAATAAGTCCCCAGGAATTGATGAAATATCAAATGAAATGATAAAGAATCTAGGAACAACAGCCAGAAGGAAACTATTGGACATCCTAAATATTAGCTGGACTACTGGGAAAATACCACAAATCTGGAGAGAATCAATTATGGTCCCTTTGCTTAAACCTGGAAAAGATGGAACAACACCAACTAGCTACAGACCAATTAGTCTTACAAGTTGCCTGTGCAAAACAATGGAGCGCATCATAAACCTAAGACTAAATTTTTACCTGGAAAGTAGAAAATTCCTTGCACCACAGCAGGCAGGTTTCAGGCAATGCTACTCCACAGAGGATCAAACCACATACCTCTCACAGGAAATTGAGGATGCTTTCCAAGACAAAAAATCTGTTTTAGTGGCATGGATTGATTTACAGAAGGCCTTTGATAAAGTATGGAAAGAAGGATTGCTTCAAAAAATGAGAAACTATAAGATATGTGGAAATATGTACAGATGGACAAAAGCCTTTCTTCACAATAGAAGAGCCAGAGTACAAGTAAATGGCAAAAAAAGTAAGAAAGTATTACTACGCCATGGAGTGCCTCAAGGAGGAGTTCTATCACCCACTCTTTTTCTCATATTTATCAATGATCTAATTGAAGAAATACCCTGTGGAACTAAGGCAACACTATATGCAGATGACTTGGTTCTATGGTGCACACATGAGAGCGCCATGGTTACCACAAAAATGCTTCAGAGAGCCATGGACATTTTGACTAATTGGGCTGACAAATGGTGTATAAGTATCAATATAGAGAAGTCAGCAACAACCCTTTTTACACTTTCACCAAAACAAAGAGCAGGAAACATCTATGTAAATAAAACTATCTTAAAGGTAGATGACCAACCCACATATCTTGGTGTAACATTTGATGCCAAAATGACATGGAAACATCATATCAGCAAAGCAGAAACAAAGGCTAGAAGGAAGATAGTTATACTAAGAAAACTGAGTGGGACAACTTGGGGAGCTAATGAAAGAATTCTAAAAAATGTATACCAACAAGCCATTCGACCACACTTGGAATATGGTTCTACAGCATGGAGTTCATCATCAAACACTACACTACAAAACCTAGATAGAGTACAGAACTAAGCACTTAGAATCATTACAGGCGCAATGAGATCCACACCAATCATAGAAATGCAGAATATCGAAGGGATGCAGTCATTGAAAGAGCGTAGAGATACTAAAATTATAATTCATGGAGAAAAGTTTCTTTCCCACCATAGTCACCCAATGAAGGAAAGATTCCAGAATCTATCACAAGGACGGCTTAAAAGAAGCAGCTTCATACACCAGGCCAAGCGTCTACGTAGACAGGTATCGGATCTACCAGAGGTAACAATACCACTGACATCTCAACCAGAACACACCCCATGGGAAAAACGGACATGCCTACCAGTGACCATCCAAACAACAGTAGCAGGTGTGCATGGGGATGAACATCAGAATAATCTGCAGAAAAGAGTAGCAGCTCTCAGTTTCCTTGATGATGTTTACCCAAGTGATCTATGGACCAGAGTATATACAGATGGATCAGCACAGAATGCAGTAAAAAATGGAGGAAGTGGTGTATATGTAGAATACCCAGATGGCACCACTGATACCACTTGTATACCAACAGGGAATTACTGCAACAACTATGACTCTGAAGTCAAAGCTATTTATACAGCTGCAGAGAAACTGTTAACATTGGAAAGGACCTCACACCCTATTGTAATACTTACAGATGCAAGGTCAGTACTAGAGGCATTACAATCCAATAAACTTCCAGAGTTAAAAGAGGTATTGTCCATAGTACAAAATAGGTGTAGAGTTATACTGCAATGGATTCCATCACACTGTGGAATAGCAGGAAATGAGAGAGCTGATCAACTCGCCAAGGAAGGTGCTAACATGCAGCAACCGGATGTACCAATCAGCTATCACCAAAAGAAATCCATGATAAAAGCACAACGAAAGCCTAACTTACCTCCACGGGATGACTACCACCTACTTAGCAGACAAGAACAGGTCATCATATTTCGACTGAGAACTGGACACAATAGACTAAACAGCCATATGTATACAAAATTTAAAATTGGCACAACAGCAAAGTGTAATTGTGGACAAGTCAACCAGACTTTAGAACATATCCTTCAAGAATGTGCAAACTATGACACATTAAGATGCACATACTGGCCTTCTGATACACCAATGAATGTTAAACTTTATGGTACAAACAAGAAATGGAAAACACTGTCCAATTTATACAAGAAACAACACTGCAGATATAGACATTATTAGCGAACTAAAGAAGAAGAAGAAGTCAGGAGATTGCAAATGAAAAGTCACTAAAACTTCTGGCGCCTGAATAAATCAATGAACGACCCCAGGAAGCATATAGCAATCCCCAATTTCAAAAGCAGAGACTTAGTATGGCAGAAGACAGTTGAGAATAAGTGTGCAGCACTGCTGACTTATTATAAGGCACAAATTAGTCAGAGGAACTTAGGGAATTACAATGAAATCATGAAAACAGTCATAGACATGTGAAATAAGCAAGTTATGGAAAGTGATAATGCAATTACTCTTGAAGATATCATGAAAAGATTATGAAACTCAGCGCGAGGCCAGATGGCATTAGGTATGATGATCTCAGAGGCAGGTCAGACGAGGACCTTAAGGAGCTGGTAATGTTGTTCAACAAGAACCGAGCGAAAGGCACAGTAAAAGAAGACTGTTTGCATAGTTACTTAATCCCACCTTGCAAGAATCCTGCAAAGATACAGGGTTTCAGGCTCATAACCATGCAGAATACGATAGGCAAGTTGTTGGAAAAGATTGTTGCATGGAAATTGTCCTTACATCTAGAGAGGAATAACAGACTACCCTCAACATTGGGAGGCTATCGTCTAGGTAAGCAGACTTGGCACAACGTCGTCGCATTCGTGCAAGATATGTTTGAAAGTTTTGACGCATGAATGGAGACACGCATTGCTGCAACATTCCTGGAAGATGCTTATAGCTGAGTGCCCAAGATTTCTTGATGACCATAATACTTCAACTCCAAGTAAGTCCTTTTATTGTCAGATGGATTGTCACGACACTTGTTTAGAGAGAGCCAAGTTGTTCCTAAGTGTGGGAGTTGATCTTAAGCACCAACAGTCAAGCCTGGGACTACCACAAGGTCTATGTGCCCATTATTATTTAATGTGTATACAGTTCAAATTACGAGCTGTCAGATTGCAGGACCGGGGAGAACTATGTCCTATGCTGATGGCATCTTGGTATATAGACAGGGCAGAGATAGAGAAATGAGCGCAATGAATTTTCAGAAGAAGCTTGATCATATAGGGGAGTGGTGCAGTAATTCTGGAGCTTTTGTTAATCCATCAAAAGTATAGATAACATGGTTTTTTCCCATAAATAATCACATAGTAGACACATCCACGCAATAAGTTACCTTGAGAGAACCAGCACAATGAAGTACTTTGGGTTTATGTTGGACCAAAGTCTGAGTTTCAAAGATCATGTTGACCACATCATTGTAAAGGCTTATAAAGGTCTTGCGGTGATGAAAATTGTGGCTGCTGCTCAATGTGAACAGAGGCTGCTAATTCTGCTATATCAGGGATTGGTAATGGTGGTGGTAGAGTACACTGACGATTCGGACACTGAGTCAGGCTCAAACAGAAAGATTAGATAGAATCCAGAACAAGGCAATTCAAAGCATTTTGGGGTGTACAAGAGATACGTCGGCACAGGCTTTGCGATACTTACTTGATTACCCAACTGCAGAGCAAAGAATACAATTGTGCAGGGCACAGGACTACCTAAAAATCACAGCTGATAAAGAGCACCCTCTATACCATGAATTCACAAAGCAAAAGATAGTTGATTTAAGAGGAGAAAATCCTGGATGGGTCACGCAGAGGATATTATACAGTGTGGTGCAGATTGGAGGATGTGCTACCTGGTGTGAAATGGAGTCGGGCGCCCTTAGATTGTCTGACAGCCTTCAAAGTAATAATAACAATCAATCGAGAATGGTGTCAGACAGTGGTGAAGTCAGAGTTGCTCGCTCTGATTGGTGAGAATTCCAGGGAAGGTGATGATTGGTTGGTTGGTTGCTGATCCAGTAGTCCATGGGCTCTTGCCCTATGACCTAATGGCATTATATTGCTGGGAAGTCTGTGGATTTTCGGCCCACCCTGGGACAGAGCCAGAGAATAACTATCACACCTCCAGGAAAGTAGGTTTCAACCTATTTACTGCTCCGAGCCACTGTAGCCAAGATAAGGTTCACTGTGCTCATTCCCCGCCATCAATTGGCTACTGGTTATGCCAAACTTCTCTATTGCTCCAGGCATGCAACCAAATGTTCAAGTCAAAAGGTTTGTCACATCCTGGGTCACTGTGTCTCTATGATGGGTTTTAGCCATAGGAAAAAAACAGTGCTGTCAGTTTTCTCCTCCCCAGTGCTGCACAGTACATCTCTGGCTCCCTCCCAACCACAGAGAGGGCATACATATATATTAAGATAAACATGAAACACATTTTAACAACAAAATAAAAGTATAATTGTATAGATGACGTGTCATGAAGCTTCTCTAAGAAGATAACCTCAATATAATGGAATGTCATCCACTAAGGTTTTCTGTTGCATGAGTGGTATGTCTAGTGGGCCATTGGTGAGACCCACAGACGCAACCACATGCGTAAGGGAAGGTGATATGAATATATATAGAGATGGGTTGGTTGCAGGGCCAGTCTTAGGCCATTGCAACCTATACGGCCGCAGTGGGCTTTGCACTTAATAGGCCCATAAATTCGTATTAGAATTTATTTTATTATCCTCTTCCCTACCCAGACTGGGCCCCGCAATTGTAAGGGCCGGCCCTGGTTGGTTGAGAGACACATAGGTGGGGGAGACCATCAGAGAGGAATGTGGTGTATCCGCTCAGATGACAAGCAGCATGACAATGGAGATTTTGACAGTAACCAAAAACCAATGTGAAACAAAAGTTAAATGGAGATTAAATGGCTAAAGCACATTCAGTGACATGAGGAAAATGCTAACATCTAAAGAAATCCCATACAAACTAAAAATGAGAATTATAATATTACATGTATTCTACAATGTAGGGCTCAGAAACATGGGTAATAAATAAACATATAAATGACATAATTGATGCCTTTGAAGTGTGGATATATAAAAGAACTTCATGGAAAGAGAAGAAAATGAACACAAAGGTTTAAACAGCACTGCATATAGAAAAGGACTATGAAAGGAAATAAAAACATGCAAATACAATATTTTGGACATCTAAAAGATGCAACACTTTGTTGAAGACTAATTGAAGGTAGAGTTGAAGGTGGGGGGAGAGCAAGAGGTAGGCAGAGATATGAGTGGGAGGGAAACATCACAAGATGGAAATGACGCTGTCTAGAAGAGTGTGCCACCAAGGCAAGATAAAGAGGATGTTGGAGGTTGATTGCGGAGATGTCACTTGATGATGATAAATCTTCTTAATGGATGCTCTGAGCACACGTTTCTAGGGCTTGTGATGACCAAAGTAATGTTATACAGTCAGTGATGTTTCTAGTCCATCATCTTTATCCATTTACTTGCAACCACGCCTGCCAGTGCTAATTTGTGTATACTATTACCGTATGTCTTGTTATATGACCAAAACACCCTTTTCAATGTTCATAACACTCTTTGCTTTGTCTTTTTCACAGTCCATGTTATGAATGATAACTTATAGTTAGATTGTTATAGATAATAATGTGAATACATAGAAAGGCAGCAGATCAAGTGGTTTGGCCACATGAGAATGTATCACGACAAGTTGCCCGTGCAGGAATATAACCAAATGAGATCAGGGTACCAAGCAAGAGGAAGACCACAGAAAAGATGGATAGAAAACATCAGGGACATCCTGAACAAATACAGCCATTGCACAGCTGGGGCCACACATCTGGCTCTAGAATGCAAGCTTGAGATCCAATCACCCCTACGCTCAACAGCAAGAGTGCATAGCAAACAGACAAAAAACAATAATGTGAAGGCATTTCTCAAATACTGCAGCATAGACTCCAAGCTCTTGGGAAATCGTAGTTATTGGCTATTCAGCTGGTATGGTCAGATTAGTGCAGACACTCATGTGTAGATGGGGACTGAATGGGAGCAAAGAATGGCAACACTGTTACCTGCCACACATGTTGTAAGAGGAAACTAAGGAGATTTTTGGGAGTGAAGATGATGAAGTAATCCCTTTTGTGCAGGTAGCTCTTGACAGTCATAGCCTTTATGACAAAAGGACAGGTTTTCCTCATTTGAGTAACAGAGGTGACTCCTAAACTTGTATACGGTTTTGTATCTCAGGCATGATTATGTTAGGGGAGGGGTTTGTGGAAACTGTTTAACCTGTGGCAACCCATACATAAAATTATGCAACTTCCCTCTTGAACCCGGCCAGATTTTATGATTTTTCTGGATGTGTTTGATTTTTTTTACATAACGTTTTTATTTATTGAGTTATTGATTTAAAACATCAGTGAATATATGCACATGTCTTTGGCCAATGCCGGCCTGCTTGCCCAGAACAGAGAGGAGTTCAGAGTATCCATGACGAAGACACCGTTCTGGAAAGAATATGTCACTTAATATATATTGATTTCAAATTTGGAGAAAATAGAGATGATGATATAGTTTGGAGGTGTTGTTTGTTTGTGTGTGTCAGGGTTATGTTGTGGACAGCTAACATGCACAGTGTAGACAAACACACACATAGGACGTAACAGTTTTAAGGTCATCCATAGGCCTGTATGTAGAAAACCCAGCTCCTCAATTTAGTCGTCATAAATAATAGCATTTAGATCACTATTAAATATGACTGACATCTTCCTCATTCACCATACGTTGATCTACAGTGCCTGCAAAACTGAAACCTTAAAAATCATCTTCATCTGAATCATCATCCATGAATAATTCCCGAACAATGGTGCCACTGAATTTAGGTCCCACACAGTTTCACTTTCAAACATGAAGTCCCAATAAAATCCATGCTGCTGCTCCACTACTGCTCTTTCAAATGCAGCAGCAAGCTCAGGGATGATCACTCTAGCACATAGTTATTATAAGAGCATGATAGGAAATTAACATGGAAGATTGTTGTCCATGACTGCAAATGGCTACCTCAATGTGACATATGTCAACATCGGATGTACCCGGTATATGGAAAGAGGAAAAATGTCAACATAAGATTGCTACAGGTTAATCACTGAAGAAAAGCGTTCAAGCACGTCAGTATTCCAGGATCAACATGTCCTGCCAAGAGTATAACATTTTTCTTGATCAACATCATTTTTTTGGGCAGACATCATTCTTCTGTCAGATCTGTTGAGAACCATCTGCAATGAGGGTAACCTAGCATTTCCCTGCTACTTATGAGTCAGCTATACGCATGTGGTTGCGTCTGTTGGTCTCACAATGTCCTACTAGACATACCACCCTTTTTTTTCCTATGCTATTTTTATCTTTGCTTGTGGTGGAAAAATACCAGTTGCATAATAATTTTCGTTATGTTTGTTACAAGGGCCTGATAGAGGAGCAAAGAATAACTGTTACCTGCCAAGCATAATGTAAGAGTTGACAAATTAGATTTTAGCATTGAGTTGGCTGTCAAAGTGCAAAAGACAAAGCACTGATATAAATCACTGTAAGCAAGTGACAAATCTGCCTGGCATAGATGATCTTGGACCTCCACAATTCCTATCACTGGTGTTAGCTATGTTTCCCTTGAATATCTCCATTTACTTGAATGCCAAGATCACATCTTAGAACTGAACAGATCACAGCACACTACCATCTTCAGACTCCCTCACAGTACACTGTAGACTACAAGCATAACTCCACAAAATATAGGTTGTCTATATTTACCAATAAGGACCTGTAGACTCCTGAAAATATCTTGCAGACATGTTCACTCTTTGGCGACCTGAGGATAAAATCATAGCCTCAAGATATGTTACTAGAATAGAAACTGTGGGGCAACTGTAAAGACCTGTAGATGACTGAATTCATGGAGGCAACCCATCTACCTATATAAACTGCAATCATAGGAAACTGATAGCTGAAGAAGAATGTCATAAATAAAACACAATTACAAAAAAAAATTGTGAACAAATGCCAGATAAAACTATACAATTTATCACTTACCTTCCAATTTCATCAGAGTACTAGTACAAATGAATACAACATTAAAGAAGTAATTCATGTGTATTTTGACACATGAATACAATAAATTCAAGCATGTAATAGCTTGTATTATTATTCTTTCTAATACCATTTTTGGTTTAAAGAAATACTATTAATCAAGAAGTTTAAAATAAAACTACCAATACTGCTCAGAATTCTTATTTAAAGTATTCATTTGTATTTCATGTTTGCTGTCATGGTCTCATCAATGTATCTACTTTGAAAACATTTTATATTTGAATATGTGATCTACAGTTGTTAGTCTGTTAATCTTTGTATTTGTATTACAGGATCTAAGTATAATATATGGGTATCTTCACGGAATGGAGGCTCTCTCTGGAATGAGGGAAAACACACTAGAAAACTTGTGCTCTATAGTTCGTTATGAACATCATGAGGCCAATGATATCATTTACTAGTAAGTTTTAAGAACTTCACAATGATCCTTAACTTATTCATTTACTGTATTATTCTCATATAGATTTCAACATTGGTACCTATAGATTTGGTCATGCTGAACAGTTCAAAGGATATGGACAAGACAAGAAGAGACATATCTGCTTTTTTTGGAGAAAGATTTTACCTTGACCCAGGAACATACAGTATTAGTAAAAGCTAGCTATAGGAACATTTAGCAGTATTTCTAACAAGATACTAGGAGCATGCCAGGATTCAATATCAATGTGAAAATAATAAACAACCTTAGATATGCAGATGACACTGTTCTTTTAGCAGAAAGTGAACATGAACTACAAATACTAATAGATCAAGTCAATAAATCAAGTAATGAATATGGACTGGATATAAATATCCAAAAAACAAAAACCATGATAAGCAGCAAACACACAGAAGAACAAGAGCTACACATAAACGTACATGGTGAGAAACCTCAACAAGTAAAACATTATCAATATCTTGGTCACAAATGATGGCAGATGTGAAACAAGTTAAAAGGAGAATAGGAATGGCTAAAAGTACTTTCAATGACATGAGGAAAATATTGACATCAAACTAAATTACACCCAAGCTAAAAATGAGAATGATAAAGTGCTATATATATATATATATATATTAATATATGGCTCAGAAACACGGAAAATGAACAAACTAAGAATTAATGCCTTTGAGTTGTGGATATATAGAGAATAGGAAGAACTTCGTGAAAAGAGAAGGAAACGAACAAAGAGATTCTAACAACACTTTCTATGAAAAAAGAATTACTGGGTAAATAAAGGAAATGTATATATGGCCCTTTTCGTCTTGAAGACGGTAATTCAGCAAAAAAAAACAACAATCAATCTATTGAGTATTTTCTCAAATCTGAGAGGCTGTTATTTGTTTCTGCTTCTTTCTTATCATGTTTTTGCTAAGCGTGGGTGGCTTATATGGTGAAAGAGCGTGCCGATTTTACACTAACCCTTGCTCGGTTCTGTTGATGTAGTCCAGGGGAAAGGCAAAGAAGATACACTTGGAAACAAGCAGGATTGCAGGAGATTCCAGAGGATCATCTGATGCGACCATCAACTGTATTAAGGTATGGAGGTTTTGTCAGGGTTTGCTCCCTTAGCCTAAAGTACTCCCGTACTAACCCCCTAAGAGTGGTGGGTCTGATTGGCGCTTGTAAAGCTGCAGAGCCATCTGCTCTTGGACAGAGTGAACACATTTCAGCGGACACAGTTGTAAAATAAATGTTGATCGTGACTTCGAAGAACAGGAGCTAAACATAAACATACATGGCGCGAAACTACAACAAGTAAAATATTATCAATATCTTGGACATATAGTCACAAATGATGGCAGATGTGAAACAGAAATTAAAAGGAGAATAGGGATGGCCAAAAGTACCTTCAATGACATGAGGAAAATATTAACATCTAAAGAAATTACAAAATTAAATATGAGAATTATAAATTGCTACATCTATTCCATATTAATGTATGGATCAGTAACACGGGCACTAAATAAACAATTTAGTAGACAGAATTGATGCCTTTGAGATGTGGGTTTATAGAAGAATAGGGAGAACATCATGGAAAGAGAAGAAAACAAATAAAGAGGGGCTAAAAATACTTAATATGAAGAAAGAATTACTAAGAAAAATAAATATCAGGCAAATAAAATATTTTGGACACATTAAAATACATGACACATCATTGAAGACCTGACTTGAGGGTAGTCAAAGTGAAGCATGCAAGAAGTAGGCATGGAAATAAGAGGGAGAGTAACATACCAAGATGGACAGGTTACAGTCTAGCAGAGTGCACCACCAAAACAAGATTTTGTTTTGTCTCTGCTTGCTCTTGTCCCACTGAGCACTTCTCCTATTTCCTTGACAGCATTTTCCAGCCATTAGTCCCACAACTGCCTTCATTCTTGAAAGACACTAAGCATGCCATAACCATTTTCTTCTTCCGTCCAGTTGTTTTCTGACAGTACCTATCGTCTGTTCTTGCTTGATGTCTGTTCTTTGTACACTTCTATACCCCATGCAGATGGTCTCAGGGCTCTGCAGTTCTTTCTAGACAAGAGTCCCCATCCCTCTCTATCCACTTCTACTATTATCCGCCTTGCTGAACTGATGCTTAAACTCAACTCTCTTTAATTTGATGGAACTTTTTCGATCATATCAGCGGCGTTGCCAATGAAACCAAAATGGGACTTAGCTATGCGTGGCTGTTCATGGGACATCTTGAACATCTAGTTTGGTCTACCTATGATGGCCCGTTCTCATCTCTTTTCCACAGATACATTGACGATGTGATAGGTATCACCGACATGTCCGAAGTGGAGTTGTCTCGCTTCATCAACTTCATCGACAGTTTCAACCCTGCTATTCAATTTACATCTAATATCTCCACTACTTCTGTCAACTTCCTTGACATCATTGTCACCATTCATCCCCTTTACCATAGCACATCCGCTTACTATAAACATACTGATGCACATGGCTTTCTGCTCTACACTTCTTCTCATTCTCCCGCTAGTACTCTCAGCTGCGTCACTTATGTAGCGATTACGACGATTTTCTCGGCAAGTTCTCTGAGATGATTGAGTTTTTCCGTAGTTCCCTGATATCATTCTTTCGTTGGCTTGACTCCGTGTGCGCCAGTTGTCTCGCCTCGATACCGTGACTAACTCTCATAGTTCTTCCTCCTCTGATAGGGTTGAATTTGTTCTACCTTTCAACTCCATAAATCTTCTGTTCGACGCATCATGCTTAAACATTCTCTCTTCCAGTCTGATCCTGACACCCGTGACGCTTTCCACGACTTACCTCTGGTGGCTTATAGGCGCGACAGATATCATAAGGACATCTTGGTCCATAGCCACCTTAAGTCTTCTGTTCCCGACCATTTTGGCACTGTTCGTTGCTCACGTGGCCATTGCTACACATGTCCTAACATGGTTCAGATGTGCTCCATTTAATTTCCCAAGGTCACTTTCTCCATTGATGAGGCATTTTACATGTGAGTCCCGTAAAGTCATTTACGTGATCATATGTAAACGCTGCGACAAACAGTACACCGAGGAAACCAGCTTAAGATTGAGCGATCGCTTTTGTAACCACCTTCATGCATCAATCAAAGAACACCCACTACACTCCTGTGTTATATAAACCTGTGTTTTACGTAAGTACACCAAAACAAGTTACAGAGGATTTTGGAGATCTGTTGCAGCCAACCTTCGTTGCGGAGAAGGCACTGCATGATGATGATAATTGTGACCCGTCTAGCGAGGCAACGCACACGTTATAACGTTCCGAGCGAAGATATTCATAGTCCGTACCACGAACAAAACATGACAGTAGGTAACCACTGGGTATTGAATATTGTGTATTCGATACTGCATCAATAAGGTGTGAAAACAGCTACTCTCCATACATAGAAATAAGAAGAGAGGTAAGACAAGCATGCATTTTATCACCAAGCCTATTCAATATCTACACAGAGAATATCTTTAAAAATATAGAAGAAATACCAGGACTCAAGATCAATGGGAAAATAATAAACAACATTAGATATGCAGATGACACTGTTCTTTTAGCAGAAAGTGAACATGAACTACAAAGACTAATAGATCAAGTCAATAAATCAAGTAATGAATATGGACTGGATATAAACATTCAAAAAACAAAAACCATGATAATCAGCAAAGACTCAGAAGAACAGGAGATAAACATACAGGGAGAGAAACTACAACAAGTAAAACAGTATCAATATCTTGGACACATAGTCACAAATGATGGCAGATGTGAAACAGAAGTTAAAAGGAGAATAGGAATGGCTAAAAGTACCTTCAATGGCATGAGGAAATTATTAATATCTAAACAAATTACAAACAAGTTAAAAATGAGAATTATAAAATGCTACATCTATTCCATATTAATGTATGGCTCATAAACATGGACACTAAATAAACAATTACCGGGTAGAAGACAAAATTGATGCCTTTGAGATGTGGGTATATAGAAGAATAGGGAGAACATCATGGAAAGAGAAGAAAACAAATAAAGAGGTGCTAAAGACACTTAATATGAAGAAAGAACTACTAAGAGAAATAAAGATCAGGCAAATAAAATACTTTGGACACATTAAAAGACATGACACCCTATTGAAGACCTTACTTGAGGGTAAAGTCAAAGGGAAGCGAGCAAGAGGTAGGCAGAGATACAAGTGGGAGAGTAACATTACACGATGGACAGGTTACAGTCTAGCAGAGTGCACCACCAAGACAGGAGATGTTGGAGATACGTTGCAGACAACCTTCGTTGCGGAGACGGCACTTAATGATGATGATGATTCGATACTAAGTGAAGCGCATGACTGGTTAGAACACCATTCTCAGACACCTGAGGTCTAACTGGATTTTTTTTCGGAGGTACAATCAAAATCCTTCCTGTACATGTCGCGGCATCTGCTATGGCAAAGCGGCCTTTATTTCCACAGCCCATAGAAAGCCTCCCTGCACTCCTTCACAGGAAAACATGCAGCAATGAAAGATACTACGGTAAGTGTATTGGATACACATACTTTTTTTAAACATCATTTTTAACAGTCCAGGCGTGCACACATAAGAAAAACTTGTAAATATATCCCAGATAAGACAATAAATATTTCACACAAATCCTGAAAACATATCACTAGCTGGTTAACATTTGCAAAAGTTTCAAGTGTCTTATTGTTTCATCGCGTGATAAAAAAAAATATTAAACAAAGTATTTTGTACATATTAAAAGACATGACACCTTGTTGAAGACATTACTTGGGGGTAAATTTGAGGGGAGGCGAACAAGATGTAGGCAGAGATACAAGCGGGAGAGAAACACATAACATTATAGGCATGTTACAATCTAGCAGAGTGCACTATCAAGAAAAATGACGGGATGTTGGAGGCTCGTTGCAGTCAACCTTCATTGCTGAGACGGCACTTAATGATGATGTTATTAACACCTGTTATGCAATTGGCTAGGCCATATAAATGTTCATCATCAGCAGGTGTCATGCCGGCTGACGTAGGCGATCATGAATCTCCACAACTCTCTATCACTAGTATTACCGTATTAGGCTCGTTGTTGACTCTATGCCATGCCAGGTTGTTAACTGTCCCAATATTTTCTCACGCTGTCGTCCCATGTCTTGCCTTCAATCTTGCCTGTTCTAACTATGTTCTCCAAATCTTCCTGTCTCATAACGCGGCCAAGAAATTAAGACTGTCTTTTCCTTATATTATTGACTAAACTCCGACTCATTTGACTCTTTCAACACCTCCACATTAGTTTTTCTGGCAGTCCATGGTATTCTTAGCATTCTTCTATATAAACAATATCACTACTGCTCCAATTTTACTCAATATCCTGTATAGGAATGTTAATTTGTAAAAAAAAATAATTTGTAAATGACTAATTTTTAAACTAATAAATTAATTAGTAATTAATTTTCAGTGTTATCATGTCAACATATGCTTTCTATAACGTTTGTTTGGAAGAAAAAAATAGAGATGGTTTTAAAAAAAAACAAACTATTCTTAGTGATGGTAATTAATGGTCTATGTTTCTCAACACATCATTTCTATGTCAACACATCATTTATCATCAACCGCATCATCAATTGTCGTAGCCATCACCGCACTCAACATTGCAAAATAATGCACATAAAGAGTTTCACTTGTTGTTAGCAATGTCATAATATGAGACGGCACTGCAACATTCTGTAGTATTTGCTCTTTTATCCAACAGTCACTGAACAGTCTCCCCCAAAACCTTTTTAGTCACTTCTTACAACATGCATGACAGGTAACTGTTGCTAATCTTTGCTCTCCTTTTGGGCCCAAAAACACACAGGCGAGATGATTCTAATCAATTGGCTATTCCATTAGTATTTCTTATTGGGAGGGAAGAATGCTGAAACGGTCTACAAGACTGACTTTATTGTACTCAGATTTCCATGTGCTATATCTCTCAAAAGAGAAGCATACTACATACTGAGAGTACCATTCATATCATGTAACTCTATAGCTTCAAGCGAGAGTACCCATGGAATTATGGGTACCTAGTTCCCATTAGGGCAATACTTAGGACAATTATGCACATGTAAGAAAGACGCTGGCATTGAGCCCGTGACCTTGTTAATACAACTCAAATCTTTTCTAACCATTGTGCTGTGTTCTCTAAAGAATCTTCAATGGGGAATAAAGGGACACAAATGTAGTACTTTATAGCTAAAGGAAATCCATTACTATAGTGCATTTAGCATTCGAAATGTGTTCACTTTGTTCAATGTATTAGCTAACTCTCCAAGTATTTTACAATTGTCAAGATTCCTTAGAAAACATATCTTGATCTTTGACCTTCAGGTTGATTTTATAATTTAGTGTATCCTTTTTATACCTTTTCTTCCCTCCAGCGAAGGGCAGGTAGCATCCTGTTGGTACATCTTGCTGTCAGGCTCAGTGTTTATAGAGGGATCTATGTTCTTACCACGAAGCAGGTAAGCTAGACATTGCAGCTTTATTGTGTGTCTGTCCTCTACAGTTGTCAATTCTGTAGAACATTGTGTGCACGCATAGGACTTGTTAGTCATTTAAAAACGCACTATTAACTTTATTGTTTTTTATTACTTATTGTTAGTATTATGGTTGAGTTTTTGGTCATCGTCGATTACGACGGACGGACATCATTGTGTGTCTGTCTATGTGCTACGGAACTATTTCGTATTGCAATATGTAACATAATGTTTCTGTCATGTATCCAGTTATATCTTTTGGTTATCTTGCATTGCTTAATATCTCCTTATTTTAAAAAAAAAAAGTACTGATTTCTTTTCCGATAGTAATGTATACATATCCTCCTAGGGGATCTTCCTAGCATAGTGGTTAAGCTGTTCGCCTTGTGTTCAAGAGGTCATGAGTTCGAATCCGGCTCGTGTCGTCTTGTTTTCAAGGTGGATTTTTTCTGAGATCCCTGTGGACTATCACTTGAATCTACAGAGTTACGTGCTATGAGTGGTACTCTCGGCAGGCGGCATGCCGCTTTGTTGAGAGTGACGGAGTACATATGGGAAACCGAGTACAATGAAGTCAATCTTCTATGACTTTGAACATATCCCCTAAATAATCTGAAGTTTTAAGCATCTCAAATTTTCTGTCATTTCTTTTTATTTTATTGTCTTCTTTTTACCATTGCTGCATTAAACAATTTGTTTCTGTATTTCTCAATGTTGTTGTACACTCTTTTTTTGCTTTAACTTCCATATTTTGTTCTTATTTTTCTGTGTTATACTCTTATCTGTAACATGTCTATATCTGTAATTCTGTCTCCAGGATAAACCTCGCTGTCTTGTAGTTCACACAGTGGACCATAGAGCTATGATTCCAGTGTTGTTTCCACTGGCCAATATGTCTACCTACGTGATCTTACAACTTTACCTTTACGTTCAGAATAATAACTAAATAACATTCTGCTGTTCTGTCTTGTGGATGTTTGTAATTTCCTGAGGAATCTACATACCTGTGTAACTTTTGTAAAGGTGTTTCATCCTTGATCTATAATCCAGGGTTTTGTTGGGCAAATACGTTTAGAAGACTTGGTACAATTGACATTACTTTTTTGGGTTGCGTGAGTTCATAAAAATGCTCAGTTAATTAAACATGGTTGACAGGTGATGTCTAATGGATGTATCACGGTATAGCCTAAAGACTAGGTTAGTAGAATAAAAAGCGCCTTGTTAAACTGTTGGAGGTTGTTCTGTGCTACACTACTTAACGTTTTTTACTTACATGACCAGACAAGTGAAATCAGGGCTTGTCACTAGTGAAATATATCAATGGCTTTAATTCATCATCAGTTTTCTTATTGAGATTCCACTGGCAATATGTTTTATTTTGTGAGGCACTTTCTGTTCCAGTGTACAGCATACTTTTCTATACAATTTTTAACTCCCTATGGGGCATATGTATTCAACAGACCACCATTTTCCCCCTAAATTTAGCAGTTTTTGTTTGCGAAGTGTACTCCTCCCCCGAATGTGATTATTAATTTGATTATTTCCCTTGGCAATGTTTGCCAATTGGTATTTATCAATTATTCATTTGTTTTAGTGTTTAGGAGAGGTTTTGTTTTACATAGCTAGTAAATAAGTAAATTTCTATTAAATATAAACTGACAAACATCACAAATAATCACGCAAAAAAGGGGAGGGGGGGGTTTACACATTCCATACAAGAACCAATTTGGCTACTACTTCCAAATTGTTCCATATTTTTTTCCCAGCCTTTGTTTCTCTACATTCAATTCTGTCCTCCGGGTACTTATTGAACTTCCTTTTTTCCCTCTTTCCTTATGGGTTTCAGAACAATGCATGTCTTACACTGCTTTCCTGTGGTCAACTTAATGTATGCCCTATCCATCTTCAGTACTGTATTCATAGTTCCTCCTTCATTGGTGTTTGGTTAGTTCTTTGCATGAATTTCTAATTTATGGTCTAATACCATATCAATCTTTTAGTTTATGCAGACATCCATAGATGAAGGTTGGTAGTTTTCTGATTGTCTCTTTTTTGTACTCTCCATGTTTCCGAGCCATACAACTGTAATGATTTAACACTTGAGTTAAATATTCCTAGTTTTGTATTTGATAACACCTTTTGATTTCCATATATTTTCTATTGCAATAAAGTTCCCTCGTGCTTTTTGTATTCTTGTCCTACCATCTTTGTCTGTTCCTCCCTCTCTCTGTCACTTTTGCTGCTCAGGTAAATATATTATTCTACCTCCTGTAGGGTTGCTTCACTTAGTGTAATCTGGTTTCAATTAACTGCCTTCATTCTCATAATCTTTGTCTTTTCTACCTTACAATTAGTTCCTATCATATGTTCCAAAATAGCAGAGTTAAGATAGTTTGTGATGAAACAGAGTTCAGATAGTTTGTGATGAAAGAGTTCAGATAGTTTGTGATAAAAGAAATGGTGCATCAAAGTGTGCTGCCTATCATACTAGTTGATAACACTGTTCATCTAAGACAGTGTTTCTCAAACATTTTCATGTCATTGCCCCCTTTTTATTATTATTTAAAACCAGTAACTACATCCACATTTTTTTTCCAATTCAGGCTCTTTGTTACTACACCATATTAAGCAACTGATATCTTAAATATTATTGCATATTTTTTGTTTTAGTGCACTAAGTCAAAGAGAGGGAATGCACACTCCCTTGTTCTCAAACAATAAATTGACTGGAAACCTAATGACCTTTCACAAAAGCATCCAAAAAGTATTTTTTTTTGGTTAAAATCAACAGCAACAGATGATATTTGAACCAGATCTATTTAGCGGGCACCTATCCGCCTCACACCTTGAATCAACACATTTTCTGAATTAATTAATCTACATAGATTCCCAGTGCGTCACTCAGCAAAAGTTTTCTAAAATTAAGTGGAATATATTTCTTTTTTAATTTTAGAAAAAACAATCATCCTTGAGTGAAGCCCTGCTTACAACCATTTCCCCATTGTAAAATAGGGTCAGGCCATATCTTTTGTAGCCATCTTCTTCCCCAACTGCGCTATGATCTATCCTGCCATTTTGATTGAATGAATGTAGTTTTATCAGTTCTCTGAAATCTTGTCTATGCTGTAGATAATCCTGGTTATACTGACCTGCCGCGTAAAGGAAGATAGGTTTTGTTTTTCTGTAATTTGAGGTTTTTCCCCTGACAAGGAGGAAGACATCATAGAGAAAATAAATCTTCAACTGCACAGATAAGACATTCCAGTGAACAGAAAAATCATTATCTTATAGACAAGTATGACGCCATCTATATCCTCAAAACTAGTCACTCTAGTATATCTGTCTTTTCCGCACGCACACACAGCATTATTTGTAGATATATATATATATATAGAGAGAGATAGATAGATAGATAGATAGAGAGTAGCATTCCATTGATGGTAGTAATTTTGCTGGAATTCTTATCTATTCATTCTCAAACTTCTACTAGTTAACATGATCTATTCTAGAGAATGGAATATGTTGTGTCATGATTTACAGTTTGGCTGCGATATCTCTACCTTTTCTGCCTAACAATCTAACTTCAGCATTGAGTTTGGATCACTTTAACTAATTGAAGTGTGGCTTATGGTCAAGAGGTTAGAGCTTTAGGTTCACAACCATATGTTTGCATATAGTAATTTTCATTCAGCCTTTCGGGTTAGAATTAATGGCTCGGTGAACCAGATTGACATGTGGGCCATACTTTGCCCACCCTATATTTAGACTACTAGAGATTCATTATTGGGCAGTACATTATGTTTTGCCTGAGATAGGACACACCATACTGAATGATATGTACATGTACAGAATGTGACTGTCTGCGATAGCACTGTGCACTTGTGGAACAGATAAAAGAAGACTCTGAACAAATCCCACAGAACGGTTTCCATTATGAACAATTGAGACTTATTGTCCTAATGGTTCAACTGTACAAACCAAAGATATATGGCACATTGAGAGCTCGTATATCCACTAATTGTGCACACTTCATCTCTTTGGGAGTAACATCCGTTATTCATAGATATCCTATTATAGTCTGTTATTGTTCTTTTTGTTTCGTTTTGCCATTATCCCGCGATATTATGTCAACTTTTTGCTTGTTTATTTTCAATCCGACCTGGATTTATCCACTCTAGTCATTAATATACGAACGTGGAAAGTGTTTTTTCTTTCTGTGTGTTATGTTATTGATAAATACATTGTGGCAGAAACATCGGTTTTTATGTGTTATCAAGTGTATTACCATTGATTCGCGAAACTTCATTACCCTGTTACAAGTTTCGCCTGTATGAAATAAAAGAACACAAGACTGCAGTATAGTCATTCAGAAGACGTCTGCCACCAAGAAGCGAGCAGAATACAGTGGACTCCATCTTTTGGCTGAAGTCTAGTAATAAGTCTCCACTGTGACATTTGTTCTAGTTTCGAGGTATTTTCTAACCTTTGTTGTGTGATTTGACAAGGTTACGGTTAAGTACTTAGAGTATGGTTAGGATTAGAAATAATATTTCTTATGTGTGCGCGCACCTCGCTCCGGGTATAGTGCGCAGAAATACTGAGCGCTCAGTACAAATGGTAGGAAAACTTTAAAAAATATGTAAATTGGGAAGAAACATATTATGCATAAGTTCGTCTGTGTCTACAGTTGAACTCAGTGATTGTCGGGATGTGACGTCACGACAGCCATTAATTTCATTGGTCTTACGTGAAAATCTGTGACGTCGCTAGTTACAAATGTCAACAGTGTGCTATTTATAGCACAGTGAAGACTTATTCTTTACTTCTACCCATCGTTTATAACATATTTTTTTCCCCAAATCTCCAGTTATTTTTACCCTCATTTGTTGGTACTGTATATAGGTAATTTCTAATATTACATACATATTTGTCGGTCCACACCAAGTTGTTATAATGGTGGAATACCACACATTATCAATCAATTAAATGACATGCCGACTGATTTAGGTGATCATGTTCTCCACAACACTGTATCTTAAATAAAGTGATAAAGGTCTATGACAATAAATTTATCAATAATAAGATCAATAAATTGATTTGGCGTCTAGTTTTTGATTTGTGCCACAGCGATAACCCACCCAGAAATGTCTCTCTTTGCTTTCCATGTCTCTTCTCCTTTGATCTTTCCGATTGTTACTAAAATGTTGAAGTTTTACTTTTCCCATCATATGCTCTAAAAATCTTGATTGTCTGTTTATAATTTTCGCGATAATTTGTCGTTTTACTCTAGCATGTCTGAGAACTCTTTCTTGGCTGTCCATGGGCATTTTCATAATTTTTCTTAAAAACCACATCTCAGTCGCCTCCAGCTTATCTTGGACACTTTTTTGCTGTAAAAAATGGAGCTGGAATTGAATGTGTTTTCTATGTGTGCTATTTGTTAAACGGATTTCATCCTGAAAGCAACAGCAAACTACGGAAGTAATGTGCACAGAATCATGCTTTCACAGTATATAAAGTTATATAAAGAAAAATATATAACAGTAACTCATGCCACATAGTTGCCATGTTATTTGGCTATACTTGTAAAGCCCATATAGCTAATACTACCCATTCCATTGGCCGCTGAGTTACATCCCAGCTCCAAATTTTTTAGTAACTTTTCCATCTGTTATTCATCATGTATATATGTATGTGTGTATATATTCTATACTATATTCGAACCATGAGCAAGATTGACCGAGTTGTGTTTGTGAGACGGACCTCCCTTCCATCGAGTTGACATTCAGCCAGAGTACAACTAAATGTATAACGACAGAGTATAATGACATTTGTTATTGCTATCCACATTGGAAGAGAAGCAGAGAATAACAACTGACCTGCCACGCATATCGTAAGAGGCAACTGATAACATTTGGGAGTTGTGTTTCTATTCCATCCCATAGAGAGTTAAAATATCTCAAACGCCATGCTGAAGTCAGATGTGTCAGACCTAAAATCGCAGATATCTCAGCCTATCTGTAAACAGAGGTGTCAGGCTGAAAAGTTCAGCTATCTCAGCCAAGCTGTAAACAATGACAACACATTCTTATCTACATCCTGATAATCTGAGGGAGCTTAAGAATGAACGCAGATCACAAACCAAAGGTTAAAGAATTCCCGAAAACAACACCGCTTACTCCGTGTTTGAGCCTTCTGATTACTAGCACCCAACCTTGACCCTATATTTCTTTCCCAGTCCTGGCAGGAATGAGTCACCCCATACACATTTCTGTGAGACTTAAGAGATCATTGTGGAGGTGGGGAGGTCTGACATAATGGGAGTTTCATTGCACGGATATTAATTATAATTTTTTATTTTTTTGCATGTTTCCTTGCAACTCCGTTTGACGTACTTTGTCATAGTTTCATGCGTACGTGCTTACCCAGAGTTAACGTTTGGATGTCGTTCTGCTAAAAAGGAATAGTGATGTCATCAAAAGATAAAACACCAGTGTCAGGAAAAACCCTATACTGGAGCAACACACGGCAAATAAAAACATCAACGGAAATATGTATTACGTGTTAATTGTGACACTGTGATGTACCTGTAAACACAAGATAAATATTACATTTGAGATGTTGATCTGGAACCCAGACTCCGGAACACTTCAGGACTGCCCAACATAAACAGAGCAGAGACAGCAGACCTGGCCAAAGGATACAGACTTGAGTCAAAAGCTATGGGGTAGCCGCTCTGACCTGGAGAAGACAGTGGACTTCGCCCTGACGACAGGCCTGACAGTATAACATGGCCACAGATGCTGAATACAGAAGAAGATGTGGAGCTGTGGCTTGGGAACTGGTTTTCTTGTCGGTTGGTCTAAGTTCGAATTTACAGTTCTTTTTTAAATGTGAGGCTCCTACTTCCTATGTTCAATGTTGTTTGTTAGAGCAAGCTGTTTCTCTAGAGCTTTATCCAGCAGATTACATATCTCATTTGTATGCAATACCATGATCACATGACGCCAACTCACATGGGGTCTATGGAAACAAGTATAGAACATCGATGTCTCATAGTTCGACCTAGTTTAAGGAAATTGGTGCCATATTTTCTTATAAAGTAAAGGTGACAGGCGTGATTCTGACCAAATTTCCATATGTGTGGTCAACAAAAAAGTCTGTGTCCAACATGTCTAAGAAATATTTCCCTACACATTTCAGTGTAAACATTTCACATTTTAATTTATTTCACGTCTTTACTTTATTTTATTTTACATTATGTTTAGTTTGTTTTCTCTTTACTTTGTTTCTTTACTTTATTTAACTTTGTGATTTTATTCACTTTTTTCTACTTAACTTTGCTTCATTCTAGTCTATTTTATTTTCATGTTGAAGTTGTAAATGTGCACGCTCTACATACTTGATAGGAAATGATATATTATTATTATTATTATTGCTTAAAAATGTTTGCATGAGATTAATTTAAAAAAATGTTGTCTGTTAGAAAAAGTGGGTTAAAGTGTTAACAGAATGAATTGTACAGCTGTCGTACATATGGTATATGCCGGTCGTATAAGATAGACTTCATTATGTAGAGGTGAAAGGTTAGAATGTGAGCCGGCAATAGGAATTTGAGATATTCGAAAGACTTTCTGAGGCTGTGAGAAAATGTACAAATGGGTGCAAGTGCGTGGTGAAAATTGTATTTCTAGACACCACGGCGAGTCGGGAACGAGGAATGGAAGAGTTAAACCGAAAGTGTGAAAGATGACCGAGAAAACACATTTAAAATGAGCTGAAATTTGGTCAGGTCGACGTGTGCACTTGTGGACTGATCATATCCTTAATAGTCTGCTTTGCTAGGAAGGCAGATATACTATTGATCTACCTACACAACGGTACTTCTTTATATTTGGAGCTAATATCCGTGACCTGATCCGGACCATACAGTTGATAGTAAATTCTGGTTAGGATTGTTTTAAACATGGTAGAAGAGCGACATATAACCCATATATAAAAAAAATAAAGACCTTGGCGACTGGATTACCAGAACTGCGACATCCACAATTTGTTATGGTTAGAAGCTGTGATATAACTGAATTAAACTAACGTCCACGGTTGAAATGTTGTACATCACCATAAGAGATTCATTTAAAAATTAAATTTAGTAAGAACGACGTAGACATAGGCCATGACTGTCTACAATAAGACCCTTAAACTAAATTAATTAGGACCCTATTCGTTATGTTTTTGATTATTGTCGGGATTTCGATTGGTCTCTATTTACATGGGATTACATACCAAAAATAGCTAAGGCGACTCCAAGTATATAAATAGTGATCAGCCGAACCACCAACAAAGGATCCCCGTCCGGTCACTTGACAATTCTAGATAACAAATCTTACTGGAGACAATACATCACGGTGATAGTGTAGGAGAAATTAAAGCCCTATTTGTCTGGCACTCAACTTTTAACTTAACCATGAGTTCGCCGTGATAATGAACAATTTTCTGGTGTCTGCGCGGAGGATTATTCCCAGAAGGACTGGATTCGAACGTACATCAAGATTACAACCACAAGAAAGTGCATAACATAACGTTTATCTCCAAAATATAATTGAAATTATGCTTGGACTACCTTGCCGGATATATTCGCGCATACAGAAAAACTGAGAAATGTCTTACCTGATGTTGATAGACAAAACAAGACCATATGGAAGTCAGAAGTTACATGCACTTTGCTTATCACTTGAAGGGTGTTGTGTTATCTTGATGGAAAGCCCGCTAGTTGATACGCTGATTTAATTCTTTAAATGTTCTGTCTATTAGCAGAAATGAGAAATGTTAATTAAAGCAAACGTTCGGTCACACATTCTCTCCCTCCCTATCGCTGCCACCCATGGTTCAAACATTAGGTTCGTGTAATATGAATATATTTATATAATTCTATGGTAATGCTGCTGATATTCTTCTTCTGAGTTCGTTCTCAAACTCCTTCAGGTTAGCATGATGTAGTACGGAGAACGGAATGCATTATGCTTGTAACTTTACTGCGATATCTAAATCTTTCAGTGACATTCGACTTCAGCATGGCTTTTGGTTCACTTTGCCTCTTCCTTTTTTCCCTCTCGCCACACACCATAAAAATATACCTTTTGTTATGAGTAGGGTCTGCTCAAATCATTGCAGAAGTATAGTACACTTCGGAGGTACTAGTTCGACAACGTGTTCTTTTATGTTGTGATGGTCACAACTCTGATATAACCAATTGGACTCTCGTCCGCTGCTGAAAACGGCATCCATAACAAAAGAGGTAAATTTTTATTTTCACTTTCCAATCATTCGAAGATAAGGATAGAGAGATAATACCCGAATGAAGGCCAAAAGATGAGTTATCTCGCACGTGAACACACCATATGACATTTATATGTGATATGTTAACGTAAACCCTTCTCGTTGCCTGGTGAATACCTTCTTTATTGTACGTCAGAGACACTCATAATTTGTGCAGTTTCACACTGTTGCACAAGTACCCTCTTGTTTTACACCCTGAGGGAATGGGTTGATAGAAGACAGACGTGCAGGAATGGCAACAATTTTTATTTAAGGTTTAATCGAGTCTCTCTTCAATATAGTTCTGTGGACTAATCGGGAATCATCCTTCTAAAGTCATGCTTTTTTAATACTGTTCCAGTGATTGTCATTGGTCACTGTGTATATTTTATGTCTACATCCAATGAAAATCAAAGAAAAAGTCACATATCGTTACTCTAGAAGGATGATTCTCAATGCGCAAACATGACTATTGACTAGGAAATCTACTGTCAGTGAATTCGGGATTCAGATACTGTGGATGAATGAATGTGCACAGTGCTTCCTACAAAGCATATATAGTAAAAGGGAAGTAAACAGCGTTGCGGATTATGTTATTGATCTTATTGGAAAGAAACTTGCTAACGAAACAAAAAATGGGCCCAGAAGGGGGTTTAATTAGGGAATTAGAGCCGACTTTTTTTAGTGGAGCCCAAGACCAAATGATTACAGTGATACCTCGATTCATAATTGCTCGAGTTTAAACCAATGTAAGTACATGATTGTAATCTTTGTAATGTAGATAAAAACAATTCGTACGTACTGCACGATCTGGCCACAACAACGGCAAATCGATTTAATTACCACAGCTAACATCGTACTTTTATTCCACAACAGGAAAACATGATGCAAGGAAAGTTGTTATTTGCAAGAGGCATGGTCTTTCAGCCTTAGTTTCGAGTAAATCTAGAATATGCCAGCGCGTATATCCATTAAAAACCCATCTACAATGTTCAGTATTGAAACAAACATGTTCTAGGTATAAATTACGTCAACTTCTTTATGCCAATTTTTGACCCCCTACCCAGGAGTCGGGAACCTTTTTGTCTGAGAGAGCCATGATCACCACATATTTTGAAAAGTAATTCTATGAGAGCCATACATTATGTTTAAAACTAAAAATTCAAATAAATGTGTGCATTTTGCGTAATTTCAACCCTAAAAGTACAATAATTATGTCTCTGAATTCTTTTTAATAACGTTGTTATGTTGTTGCTAATCAATAATGAGTATTTCTTACCATAAGTGACTTTATCTTATTTGTAGAATGAAATATTGATATGCAATTAATATGTATATTAAAGAAGTCTAAAGAAACATTATTTTTATATTCAAACATTTGTCTGCGAGCCAGATGCAGCCATCAATAGAGCCACATCTGGCTCGCGAGTCATGTGTTCCCGACCCCTGCCCTATCACTCACTCTCTGTCAATGTCAATACACCCGTCAAAAAAAAACATAAAATAGTTTCTGAGTCTTTCAAACTCTATCCTTTACCACGTTCTAATTATAGCGATGGTTACCCGTACTACCCCGCTTACCTTTTTTTTTTCTATGGTAGCTTTTCAACAATAATCAGTCGTTTTGGTTATATGCGTTCGAGCAACTGTTAAACCTCTATAGATCGAGAAACAACAAATAAATAGGTTTGGACACCTTATGAGAATGAATCAAAACCAACTACCTACAAGAGCATATAACATAAGAAGATCGATATTCAAGGCCAGAGGAAGACCTAGAAAAAGATGGATAGATAACATCAAAACAACGCTGAATAGATACGGATTCAACGCAACC
Organism: Meghimatium bilineatum; assembly: GCA_034231615.1. Lineage (NCBI taxonomy): Eukaryota > Metazoa > Mollusca > Gastropoda > Stylommatophora > Philomycidae > Meghimatium > Meghimatium bilineatum. The sequence continues at coordinate 57,456,237 of CM067320.1, forward strand.
AAGACGTCACATGTGGCCTTGGATAGATAACAGCTAAAGCTTCTAGTCACCACCCCTACGCTTAACAACAAGTCTGTATATCTTGACCGTCATCCACCTGGCGATAGACAATTAAGCTTGTACTGAACAAGTGCGAAAATGCACCTCTAGTTTCACTTTTGCTAATTCTCATGCATTTTTATACATCACCTCTGTTTTCTTAAGTGCAATAATGAACATTCTGGAGTTTTGTCGTGTTCCATTTGCAACAGTTACAATTTGTCATTGTTTCTGTCGAACAAAACAGTCTTACAGTATATGCTTACCTGTCATTTAAGACTTGTCACAGGTGCAGGCTTATATCAATGCAGTTTTTAGTTCGATGAGAGAAGACACATCTGTTGCCGAGTGGACTGAGCTGTCTTAATATAGTGACTCACTTCATATCTCCTGAAGGGGCGAAGAAGCAGCATTAGATAACCTCTATGATCAATTTTTCAGTTTTCAACTGAACACGAATACTTTCGACAGTGGTTGGTTGCAAGTGGTTTCTGTATTCAGAATATGTAAACAATACTTGTATTTCTGTATGTAGTTTTCTATGCGTGTCTCTCTGGGGAATGAAGGGGAGCAAAGAATAGCATCACTTTTCGGCTATGCACGTTGTAAAGGGCGGGCAAGGAGGTTTTGAAGTCGACTATCCCATCCTATTGAATGCAAAGTGAATTAAAACGTTATCGGATGTGTCCGACATATGGGCGAAGATTTGACAATCAAACTGTAAACCACGATACAAGGTATTCCGTTCTCCAAACATCAATCTAATACTTCACAAGACTGGGTACGAGCACAGAAGATAAGAGTCCGCATTTACCTTACAAACAGTGATATTGTCGTCGGACACTAGTGGTACTATGTTTAAGATACTAGATCGACAGTGTGTTTGCTGTCCCTAAAGGGGAGCAAAGAATAAACACCGTTTACCTTCCATGCATATTGTAAGTGGCGACTAAGTAGATTTTGGGTGGAGATAGCTGTCCTATCCCGTATATTGTCAAAGTGACGCAAAAGACAATGCTGAAATCGAATGTGTGAGGTCCAGAGTCGTATATATCACATCTAATCTGTAAGCAAGATACTGTAAATACACACATTCCGTTTTCCGTATTACATATTGCTAATATGCAGGAGCTTGAGAATTATATGGATTATTCTTGTATGGATGTGAAGCATGGACGGCAAACAAAAAAGCTCACTATCAGTTGGATAGCTACTCAGATGTGTTGTGTGTGAAGAAGGTTAAATTTCCATGGGCAGCTAAGAAAACTAATGTAGAAATTTTCAGAGAATGATGGAATAAAAATCAAATTTATAGCAAAAACTAGTTGGTTGGTTGCAAATCCAGCGGTCCATGGGCTCATGCACTTTGATCTAATGCCATTAAATGGCATTATATTGTTGGGATGTCTTTGGATTTTCGGCCCACCCCGGAACAGAGCCAGAGAATAACTATCACACCTCCAGGAAGGCAGGTTTCAACCTATGCACTGCTCCTAGCCACTGTAGCCAAGATATGGTTCACTGTGCTCATTACCCCCCCCCCCCCCCCAAACCAATGGACTACTGGTTATGCCGAACTTCTCTATTGCTCCAGGCATGCAACCAAATGTTCAAGTCAAAAGGATTGTCACGTCCCGAGTCAATGTGCCTCTATGATATGTTTCAGACATAGGAAAAAAACAGTGCTGTCAGTTTCCTACTCCCCAGTGCTGCATAGTACATCTCTGGCTCCCTCCCAACCACAGAGGGTACATACATATATATTCAGGTAAACATGAAACACATTTCAACAACAAAATAAAAGCATAATTGTATAGATTACGTGAAACTTCTCTAAGAAGATAACCTCAATATAACGGCATGTCATCCACTAAGGTTTTCTGTTGCAGTGGGCCATTGGTGAGACCCACAGATGAACCACATGCGTGAGCAAAAATTAGTAGACAGTCATTTTTAAGGCATGTGTTGAAAATAGCAACATTTCACCATTACCAACTAAACTTAAATAACTACACAAACGACTGAGTTGTGAAGAAACATGATCGCCTACGCCACATGTCATGTTACTTAATTGATAGTCGATGGACACAGGTCTATTACCATTTCAGATCTACATATTTATTTACGGAAACAGATAAATTACACGGTTGAATGAAGGGATTTTACACATTTATAGGATACCAATAAATTTTCGATTGAGAATTCCGTTGACATTCTCTTGCAGAAAATTGCTTTATGAAAATTGTACAATTTCAGCCACAGTTTCTTCTTCTGCGTTCGTTCTCAAAATGGAATTCGGCTGGATGTTATATAACTTTATGGAGTGGAACATCCACGCCACCTCCAAATTCTACTCATTAGTTGTCTCCTATGACATGTATGGCATGTCCCAATTTTGCTATGTTTGCTCCTTTTCGTTGTCTCTGAAACACATACGTACTGTAGTTTTTCTCAGATCAGTACCTAATTAAAACTTGCGGACTTCTACTGCGACGACAATCGTAGCCGGTCAATAACACTTGCATTATTTGTCGAAATGCCAGTGATGCTTTGTATAGAGATGCGGGCCGGCAGACTTATTAGCAGGAGATCATGCTGACACAGACATAAATGCATGCATATGAAGAGAGGACAGACTTATATAGTTTCACTAATATAGTGCAGTTTTCAAATATCTACATACACGTCTGAAGAGTTACTTATGTCCACTTGTGTATAACCAAAGCATTCTTCAGAATAGTATTGCGTGCAGATCTTAAACAGCGTCAATTAATGTGGCTGATCGATTTTTCTCTTGTATTTCATTGTCTTTCGACACAAAGTATGCACAAATTGATTAATAATCAGTCGCTTCAGCCAACATAAGTGACATGTGTTTGGTGTCTGCTCTCAAGACTGTTCTGGAGAAGTGATTGGCCTAACCACCACGATACTTGTGTGATTTAAACAAAATAGAGTAAATAAGATATGTTATCATTTTATTTTGTGTCATTTGGTCTAGCAGATTAATGTACGGCATACATTTTATTAGTATTATCTTTATGTAGATACAACACAATGTTTGCTGTCCATAACGCCAAATCATTGGTGTAGGCAAGTAGTACCGGACGAAAGTACAGTATTAATAATGTAACTATGGCTTTCTGACAGCTCGTGGCAGCCATCAACCTTACCTACAGAGTATAATTTGCGCATCGACTGTGCTCAAACAGACCACCGCCCATTGTTTCTTTCTATTTTCTATGTACTGAAAATCCTTTTTAGTTGGAAGAAAGGTTATTTCCGTCTAAGAAAATATTATTCCGTAGAATTGAACTTGTGTTTCTTGCGTCTATTGTGAGGACATTTTGTTCATCTGCATCTTGAACGATTTCATTCTGCTCAAAGATTTCAGAATCTCGTCGTACTTATTTCGTTAATCCACTAACATCCATTTTGTCGATAAGACACGACATGTGTATCTACTCTGTGTGGAGATACTCATTATAAGCGGATTTGAGTTGCTTAAGGCTGCTCGGTGGAGACGTTTTTCATTTGTTGCGCAAACGGCTCTCGTGATCGAAACTCTCATCACATTGTAGGCGGTGGGTACCCTTGCGTAACAGAGAATTACTTCCTATGTTGTTTACATTAGAAGACTTGCTTCTAGTCATGTGGAATCACCGTAACTGTTGAATAATATGCGACTGTATCACTTCACCAGATCATAATGTATGATCTTTACCATCCATTCCCGTACAGAGGCATGGGACTGTTGAACCAGTTTATGTGATGCAGTCTAGTTGATGACGCACCGATTTTTCAATACATTTGACTACTGATATTGTTCCAACAGTTCTTGTAATCTCTTCATTCCTCACATGATCTCTTATTTTTTTCTGTTTGCTGCCTCTCTTAGACATTTAATTTCACACGTAGTAAGCTTTCTTGTTATTTTATTAGTGTCTGACATTTTATTAATGTCTGACATTTTATTAATGTCTGACATTGATAGTACAATGTTGGTATGAAGATTGGATTTATGAATTACCGTTTGGTTTACATCGGGATATATGTGTGTTTCAAAATGTTGTAAGTTCATAATTTATGTAGCTGAATTTTTGAAGTCTTGTCTCGAGCACTCTGTACATTCTTCCGTCGTGTGTAAAAATGATCCCAAGATATTTAAATTCCTGCATTTGTTTCAGTAATTGATAATTTGTCTTTATGTTGTTTGTATTGGGATCTCTGCCTATAGACATTACTTGTTTTTTGTGTTTTTTTTGTATAATTTTTTAGAAGAGTAACAGCGGAGATAGAAAAATGCATTCAGCTCATTTTCCATAGATGTTGACAGCGTGTATTCGATTCCTAAAGCATTGGCCAGACATTTAGCACAATTCTGGTTTATCTAATTTATAAATTGTAATGCCAGGGAGATAGCCAGTTTCTGTCACACGTGTAGGTGTTATAGCGTCTTGATTAGTTTTCACTAACCCTGGATATTAGCAGTGCTCAGTCAATGTTGTATCCCTGTATTTCACACGAGAGAGATTTGTTGTCCATTGCATCACAGTTCAGAAAAGTGACTAATAAGAATGCGATTAATTCGAAGCTCACAACAGAGACCTATGCAGCTGGAGATTAAGAAGATAAAATTGTGATGGATGAATACATACTCAGAAAACAAAGACATATAGTCAGACATATGCTTAGACTGAAACCCACATAGTTGAAGAGGAAGAGTAAAAAGGCGAGAGAATAAACGGCGAAGAAAAAAAAAGGATGAAGTCAGAGAAATAACAATTATGACACAGAAGAAGACGATCCAGAATATAAATCAATAAAGATCATATGTGCAGTCACGCCCTTGTGTTTCCGGGGCCCGAAAGGGGAGCAAAGAATAGCAACACTGTTTACCATCCACGCATATCGTAAAAGGAGGTTATGGGATGGAGTTGGCTGTCCTATCCCATATAGGGTCAGTGACCAAAAGCCATGCTGAAGTCGGATGTGTCAGGCCGAAAGGCGCAGGTATCGCAGCAATGCTGTAAACCATGATACAATGCATTCCGTTCTCCGGACTGCATCCTGCTAATCTGCAGGAGTTTGAGAACGAAAGAAATGTGCAGTCATATTTTCCACTGAAAAGAATAATGCTTAGTGGTAGTAGAAGTAACAAGTACACTAAAGTGACAAATAATTTCCAAACCTATGTTAATAAAGAGTTGTGGATATTCAAGATTGCCAACGCTAGTCGGCACCGCACCTGATGATGATGTTAATATTACTTTGAGGCAACATTCAAGTAGGTAGATCATCAAAACATTACAGACTTTAAATTCAACGTGGTATAATTATCGTTGCAATTCAAACACAAGTCAGACATTTTAGAGACCCATACACATTGATCAGTTGTTCATTATACATGTGTTAGATTATGTCGCCTTGTTGAAGTTAGTTTTATTGATCCCGCAGCTTTAAAAAAAACCTATTGATCATTACCAGCTCATCAAAGCGTTGCGAGTTTGGCACTGACTTTTTGCACCGATTGGACTGTAGCCATTGAAATTCAGGAAGTGATTTATGAGATAACTGATCAAAGACATTGTATTGTGCATGTTTCTATCGGAGACGGGCGATAAACTCGAAGCTCCTATATGCACGTTGCTAACGCCTGAAGTTACTCTTGAGAGCGAAAGGGGAATACATTTGATGAGGCCAGCAGCAGAGAAAGAATACGTGATAAATAGTTTTGTTGTTTGTGTATTGCAGTTTTGTAAAAACTGTTAATAGTAGCACAATTTGTTTCGTTTTATGGTTGTAAATGTTTTATAATTCTCGTGGTGGTACAGTTGTCTGACACAGAGGAGGTGATATTTACAGCTCGCCTGTCTCACCAAGATAGTGGATTCACATTCTGCTATCAGCAGTTGTGTATCCGGTTCCCTCAGAAAATAGTGACAAACTACGGAACATAAATAACACCAAGAAAATATCTACAGCAAAAAAGTGCTGGGTTGATTGACACCAGGAATATATTATGCTGCCAATTTCTTTTACAGTCGTCGTTGTAGACTTGTAAAAATTGTAAGTCGTTTTTTGTAGTCACCACTACACAGATCTTAAACTGTTGTCAACCTCACCTATAGTTGGCGACTATTATGGAGATCAAGAAATTATTCAATATATTTTTTTTCTGTCAACCACGATTATGTCACTAATACAAGCGTGGTCTGTAACATCACGATACTCTTATGTTCATTCCGAGACCCAATATTTTCACGTCAGCAGCCATATTCATTATCTGTGATCGGGTTTTATTGTGTGACGTTTTTGTTTAGCAAAGTTGATCAAGCCGAGTCCTTCGTCAATACTGTCCCATGGACTCGTCCTTCTAAAGTGGCGTAATTTGAGTTCGTGCGATTTTACATTGGTCACCTTGTGTGATCTATTGTCTGTCCCCAGGTGGAAGCTGGTTGATAGCATCCGCACTTTCCGTTAATGGTAGGGGTGGGAGCTGTACGTTTCTGTTCAAGGCCAGATGTGATGTCTGAATCGTACAGAGTCCGTGTTTGTGAAGGGTGGTCGATATGTTATTGATCCATTTCTTTCTGATTCTTAGCACATTGTATAAATATTAGCACACGGGCTCTCTTATGTACTTGCGAAGTCTGTTGTTTGTGTCGTTAGCGGATGAAAAGTCAGATCAGTCAGAATTGACACTATATGTAACTAGTCTACAGGACCTATTTGGAGAATAATTTACTTTTGTAGTGGTTTGCAATCGTGGGTTAGCCCAGTTCTTAAACATTACCCATTCATCTACCTTCTCATGCTCATTTCTCAAAACCCCATATTCTCATCGTTTATTATTGTACATCCAGTCCGATATTGACAATATATAGAGCGGTTTTTTTATTAAGCCGATGTGGATTCCCCGTAGTTTGTTTTGCAGAGACACTCGTGTGGGATAAAAACTACTGTAGACGCGTATCGTAAATGAATCGGTACTATTCTGAAATGATGTCTCGCTGTATTTTATATTTGATTAAGATATTGACTCATCTCATGTTCCTGATGCTATCATTTCTGGTCTCCTGGCAACATTTATAGTCTTTAGTATATTGTATATGTGGTTTCCCTTATGGATCATGTGGGCGATGTATATCTTAGGTTTTAGCTTATTCTCAATTTGGATTTCTAGACTTTCATATGAATAAGTGACAATGTACTTAACATTAGTTTGCGTCGTGTGTATAAATAAAAATAAATGTGACTTTAGTAACATACAACTGCAACATTGAAAGAAACACATTGACTACTGCCGTGACCACTAACAAATGCATGACCTTAGCTCATTGGAAATTATCCTTTAAGAGTGTTGCATTTGACTTTTTGTGATTTTTTTCTGGTCACTGTGTGTGCTGTGTGTCGACAGCCAATGAAAATAACGGAAAAATCAAACTCGGCACTTTAGAAGGATGATTCCTAAATGAGTTTTCAGATCTTATATTTGTCAGTGGTCACGCTACTGAATACTTCACATGGAAACCTCCCGTCCACTCATCCAATTTTTCTGTCATTCCAAGGACAACTAAGATTAGTAGTGGTCAACCTGTTCCGATTCCTGGGTCAAATGAAGAGTTGTTCGGCCAGTCATTTGCGTCTTTCGAACTTGAGAACACTGAAACAAACAACAACACAAATCTGCCAAATATATATCCGGATATAGTTATTCCTCATGGAAATGTTGACATGCCATGACACTCGGCAATGTAAGACGTGCTTCCACATCATTACCAAATAAAATAATGAGGGTTATAACGAACCCTTGGGTGTATCTGTAAAAGTTTAGTGAAAACTCTCTCTCTCTCTCTCTCTCTCTCTATATATATATATATATATATATATATATATATATATATATATATATATATATATATATATATATATATATATATATATATATATATATATATATATATATATACATTGCCAGCCGAAGACAGATGTGTCGGGTCATTGGCGCAAATAAAACGGCGACACAATGCATTTCCATTCTCTGCACTGCATCCTGCTGGAAATCTAGTATGGACCATGATCCTGCTATAAGGGAGATCCAGTGGGAGTTTGAGAATGAACGCTGAAGAAGAAGAGTAAGAATATATACTTTATATAAAAAGATATGCAGTCAGTAGTAGTACCTTGATTGTTTAAAAACTTGGACAATTTAACTTCCTTGTGTGTGTTGAAAAATGCTTATTTCCTGCAAACGTCAACACACGTTGATGTGTAAAAGTACCACTGCAACACGATCGAACAAAAGAGGTACGAAAATACAGTGTGTGTCATAATAAATGCAGAAATATGAAGCACGTGTAAACATATCGTTACCTAAAATGTATTGATAAAAGGGGAAAAAAGGTGTAAAAACAAATATGAAACAGATTGCTAATTGTTAAATACGTTTTCGTCGATAATTTGCAACATATTAAGTATAGACTTTGAGATGTTAAGGGGGTATATCGGGTATGGGTAATAACATAGAAACAAAACAAATATTTTCTTGTTAATGTACAAGATGAAATGAGAACATTGATAAACGTTGTTACTGCATGTTTTCCTGTTACCGGTGCGGTGAGGATTTTTATAGGCAGTGGGAACAAAGACCTATTTGCCTTATCAGTCGCCATGACGTACGAAGTAAGAATTTTAATGGTATTTCTGAAAAAGAAAAAAACTACTCACAATCGTAGTTTAATACGATACCACATGGTTAGAGACAGCGTTATAAAAAAATTAATGTGCCAAAAAATAACGAACAAATATTTATGTTTGTAGGGAATATCATTATATGTTTAAAACTGGTAAAGAAGAACATAATATGATATCATTAATTTAGTATATATGCATAACCCTAATGTTCTAGCTGTGATTAGAACTGCATTAGTACAACTTGACTTGCAGCCTTCGGGATCGAATAAGGAAAATGTGCGAACAGTGAGTGAGCTATAAGAAGTATTAGCGTCTTTCGAAATTTGTTAGGCGAGATTGACCGACTATAGACTCGATCGATTTCAGATTAAATAAGACTCATTGGTTAACACATGACTTCGTCACAATTCTTGCTGATTCGATTGATTCATTTGTTTATTTGCCAATTTTTATAGTCAACATTGAGGCGAAAAACACGATAGGTCGGATCAATCTTGGACAATAATTCGATCGTGGGTTATGGCACGTCTTTTATTATTAAAATTTTTGTCATAGTCCTCGACGATTCAGTCCTGTGGATTCATAGGGTTCATCCTTGTGAATTGATTTTCCGTGACTTTTCTGTGATTTTCCTTGGACTCGTTGCGTATAAATTTTGATGACGGTCAATTAAAATCACGGAAAAATGCTAATTTCGTCACTTTAGAAGAATGATTCTTCATGTTCACATTACTTTATTATGGAAGGCCTATGGTCATGCTATAGTTTTGCATGGTCTGCCCTGTAATCAGTTCAATAAGACCACAATGAACTGGATTAAGACTCGATACTCCCTCCGAGAGATAAAACACATTTTGGGTATGCTATGTGTTTTAATATTATACCGTTATTAGTCCTTTATCCCCTGTCGTATTATAATTTGACTATTGTAGTACCGTGACGCTACGGAGAAGTGAATAATAGTAACGTCACGAACTGTCATGCGTATGAGAGTTGCAAATAGAATTAATTACCCATTCCGAAGATAGTCAAAGTCACCCACAAAGGCAATGCTGAAGTAGAATGTGTCGGACCGATAGATGCATCATGCTATAAACCATGGTACAACACATTCCGTTCTCCGGACTACATCCTGAGAATCTACAAGAGTTTGAGAACGAACGCAAAAGAACTATGGTCGGACAAGGATTTGTTACATTTTCACCAAGCTGATTTTAATGTACAATTTGCACTGGATCTGAGCTAAGAAAACATCACTGGGACTTTCACTTGGAACTGTAAGGGACGCACAAAAAAAAAAAAACATGTTGACCCCATCCCTTTCATACTGCCATCTGTGGGCGCATTGGAAACGGTATGGGGCGCTCTGTACTGTCACATTTATTGGGGTATTGTGAGCTGCATGTTTGTTTTAATGGTTTACTCAACGATTGTGTGTACATACCATAATTGTAGACTGACTTATATAGTGAAAAACATTGTAATATGTAAAACTACTGTCCATATACAATTTTTATTTGATAATTCTAGAAATTGGTTTGCTCAACATTGATGGAAATTATTATTCAAAGTGTCGTTAATATGCTTATGAGGGATGTGAATGTTGGGGGGGGGGGGGAGATCCGTTTTAAAACCTTGTTCCTGAAAGGAGTGCTAGTCAGTGTTGAGTAAAACCGATCTAGAATGTCCCAGTCATGACTATCGACAATAGAAGGCCAACTTGCAGAATCCAACGTTTTTATATGTGATGATTTTGATTATTTTCATATGCTTTTATTTGGTCACTATGTATATACTTTATGTCTACATTTCCGTGATTTTCGTTGGTCACTGTGTATATACTTTGTGTCTACATTTCGATGAGTTTCGTTGGTCACTGTGTATATACTTTGTGTCTACATTTCCGTGATTTTCGTTGGTCACTGTGTATATACTTTGTGTCTACATTTCGATGAGTTTCGTTGGTCACTGTATATATTTTGTGTCTCCTAACGAAATACACGGAAATAATCGAAATCATGACGTGAAAATGCTTATTTTTATTGAGCCCATTGGCCTTCTATTGTCGATACTCACCATGCAGTGTTCTATAGGAAGACAATGTTATATAGTGTTTGAGCGAATGAGAACTTAAGACCAACAAAGACAGAAGAAATACATCTTGTAATATTGTTTCATGTCTGCCTCATACCTATTTCTGATCAGTGTTGGATTTCTTAAACAGGTAGAATATGCCTATGAGCCCTACACACGTGTGTCACCCATATAACCCAGACTGTTTTGTGTTGATACGTTTCTATACAATTAAAGAGCAGGCAATCTTCATATCAGCAAGCTAGTTGTCATCTTAATTGAACAGTAAGCTCAAGTCATCGAGCGGGTTAGAATTGTTGGCTTTGTTTATTCTTGGGTAATTGTCAGCGTTACCCAGAATAGACATCCTTCAATCTTCGTTAACCTGGCGAATGATGTGTCGTTTAAACAATACTCTACTATGTGGCACATGCCATGCGTCGTTAGTTAAAGTGCGCACTTAAGACGTTATAACTGATAAAGCATTCATCTGCGTACTTCTGAGTTGAGTTATATCTGCGAGCTGTCTACGTTTGCTGGATGCGCTTATTCTTCCCACTCTGTGCCGTGTTTTTGTCCCCAGGAATTATGAGCCATAAAGCTCTCGATTCCTATGAACATTTTTTAAAAGACTAACTATAGCTATCAGTTATGTGCAATGCTTTGAGAAGAACCATCCTGATTATCTGCATAAAAGTAAACATAAAAGTCTGCTTTTCACCGTTTTGTTACAGACATAAAGCCACGTAAATGTGCTGTTCCACCCATTTGTATACATGCATTCAAACACATACAAGTCTGTTGTTCCAATGTTTTGTACGCAGGCATCCAACCACCTAAAAGTCTGCTGTTCCACCGTTTTGTTACAGACATAAAACCACATAAAAGTCTGTTGTTCCATTGTTGTGTCGCAGGCATCCAACCACATAAAAATCTGATATTCCACCGTTTTGTATGCTCGCATTCAACCTGGTAAAAGTCTGCCATTTTACAGACATCAATCACATAAGGCCGATGATCCAACATTTTGTATACTAAAAATCCATCCACGTACAAATCTGCTGTTCCGCCGTTTTGTATGGAAACTTCCAACCACGTAAAGGTCTGCCGTTTTTATATATACATCCAATCATATAAAAGTCTGCTGTTCTACCATTGTGTATGCAGACATCCAAACACGTATAGTGCTGTTCCACCGTTTTGTATGCCGATCCCAAATTTTGGTTACCTTGGATTTTTCTGTTACGTAATGTCTGCAGCATAGTCCATTTGTGATATTACTATTATTTTCGCCGTTTTTTTTTCTCTGTGTTTGTATTTTTTCTTGATAAAGACTTTAGTTTAACATTAATTTAGTCTGTCTTGTATACTGTTATCTATATTTTTGTTCCCGTTAGGTGTGCTTCGTAAATACTAACTTGTGTGTTTTGCGTAAGTAAATGTTGTTATATAGTTTTACTGCAGTCTCACGTATTATCTAAAAGAGACAACATACAGTCTGCTGTTCCAATGTTATGTATGCAGGCATGCAAGAACATAAACGTCTGCCGTTCCACCGTTTTTATGCACGTATTCAACTTCATAAAAGTAAAATGCTCCATCTTTTTTCTTCAGGCATCTAACCACGTGAAGTCTGCTGTTCCACCCTTCTGTATGCAAACATCCAACCACATAAAACTCTGCTGTTCCACCGTTCTGTATGCAAACATCCAACCACATAAAACTCTGCTGTTCCACCGTTCTGTATGCAAACATTCAACCAAGTAAAAAGTTTACTGTTCCACTATTGTGTATGCAAACATCCAACCACGTAAAAGTCTGCTGTTCCACCGTTCTGTGTGCAAACATTCAACCAAGTAAAAGTTTACTGTTCCACCATTTTGTATGCAAACAGCCAACCACGTAAAAGTCTACTGTTCCACCGTTCTGATTACAAACATCTAACCACGTAAAGTCTGCGGTTCCGCCGTTCTGTATGCCAACATCCAACCACGTAAAAGTCTGCTGTTCCACCATTCTGTATGCAAACATCCTACTACATCCAGCACCTCTTTATTTGTTTTTTTCTCTCTTTCCATGATGTTCTCCCTATTCTCCTATATACCCACATCTCAAAGGCATCAATTATGTCTTCTAATTGTTTGTTTATTGTCCATGCTTATGAGCCGTAAATAAATATAGAATAGATGTAGCATTTTATAATTTTCATTTTTAGCTTATTTGTATATTGTTTAGATGTCAATATTTTCCTCATGTCATTGAAGGTACTTTTAGCCGTTCCTATTCTCCTTTTAACTTCTCTTCATCAACTTCTCTTAACTAACCTTTGTAATTATGTGTCCAATATATTCATAATCTTCTACTTGTTCTATATATAATGGTTTACTAAGTAACTATGTTTTTGTTACGTTCTATACGTTTTTCCATTTCATGTCGCATACGAATGAAAATTGGCAGTTATAAAATATTCCAAAAGGAAGGCACTGGCGCTAGGGTTCGAATATATAATTAATGTCGAGTTGTCTAGCAAAAACTGACCACTGATAAGAGTGTTAACTTATTTACTTCTGGCCATGTACAAAGCTCAAACAAACGTAAATATATGTTGGTAACGACTAGACGTAAACATTAATATTCTTGAATTTCAATCGACGTTCATTCTGATTCAGTCGACGTTTACTATACATTCAGAGGTTACGTTTGCTATACATTCAGAAGTTAAGTAAAGTAATAATCTCACCCTTAGTCTGTATGAAAGATATTAAAAGGTGAAAAGTACTGTTAAAAATCCATATCGATCAAGTATTAATGCAATAATCTCCTAGTTACAGCATACTCTCTCTCTCTTGACCTTAATCATAATACATTACTACTCCACTGTACTTGATATTGCAAGCGTTTTATATCAACACTATTTTGCGCACACAAATATGTCGTTGTTGTGGCGTTGTTAAATAACATTTGGTTTGAAGTGACTGACTATTGTCTTCGGTGTTCGATCCCAGAGACGGTGGGTTGTTTTTTTCGCCAACATATATACACAAATAGCATACGTCGCTACATTATATAAGTTTAAATATTCGTGCCTGTTGGTTGTTTAAACGTATCCATCAAATCGCATATGCATATATGTGCCTGTATAAGTATATATATATTGGCACTGTATGTAGAGGCCTAACAGGTTTTATTTTGGTTAGACCTAGGCTACTTCTAACATGTCGGAATACGTAAGAATTAACCAATTTTTTGCTGGTTATATCTTGGTACTCTTCAACAACAGGATATGTGTTTTTCTGGTCCAATTAAATTATAAAACCTTCTGAATTTTGGAAATGTTTGTTATAGTACCCTTTTTAAAAAAAAATGCTCACCTGGGCAACGCTGGGTATTCTTTCTAGTATTTATATAAAGATAATGCTGACTAAAAAAGGAAAATGATTTACAGAAAGGACCAGTGATACATATTGCCTTAGCTGCGAGGAGCGATGTTTGCTAGTTTTCAAAACCGTATTCATATTGCTACATAGGCATTACAAATTTTTTTGTAAACTTATTAACTGTCAATACTGCATTTTACCAGTTCAGGCGTTGCAGGGAGGGGATTGAATAGCTGTGTGATAAAGGCCACATGCTCTTGCTGTCTTTTTTAATTTACCCTTCGACAGAAAAAACCTATTCCTTACCGGGGATCGAACTCTAGACCTCACTCGTGTGAGACCAGCGTTCTAACCTCTAAACTTATTAACATTTAGATATTTAGGCGCAAATTGATACCTTTTATTAAAGTCGTGTGATTCTACACCTGGCTAGAAATAAACACCTAAATAATAATTTTTTTGGAAAACTGTGGGTTGCAGTCACAATTTTTGTTTCTCGAATGGCAACCCTATTTTAGAGAAGCAAAGTGACCCAACACCCAGATACATAAAAGACGACTTCTTTTTGGATAGAGTAAAATAAAAAGCAATGAACATAGATTTTACAGTATAATATAATTCAATATGACGTTAACTTACAACATATGACGATTGACGCTGTAACAAGCTTCAAAATTCCCGTTTTCCTTTATGCCAACCTCATGTCATTCTCAACATTTAATGTTTATTGTTTTGGAAAAAAAAAAAAAAAAAGAAGCAACTTTGAAAATCAACTTTCATAAAGATATTTAGAAGCAAAGATGAGTAAAAGTCGGATGGTAATTGCCTTTGAAATTACTTAAAAAAATATTTTACCGTTTCAGTCTGTGATCCTCACAGAAACCGGTCGCGACCTCTCTCGGGATCTTGAGCCATGGATTGGAAACCTGTGCTCTAAAGAATTCTTATGTTTTTGTAAATACACCGTTCTTCTTTCCTTTCACTTATACCCCTTTATGTCTTGCAGCATAGGGGTAGGAAAGTTCTGTGCAGATGGGATTTTTGTGTGCTTCATATATGTTTGTTTTCGTTCACTCTTGTATTTATGTAATCCATCGTTTGTTGTATCCATCGTGCCTTTATAGTAATGCTTTTTTGAAGGAGCACAGTCTCTAATGATAGTCTGTAAGCACGAGAGAACCAATTAATCTGTTGTCTTCTGATGTAATCCAAGATTGGCATTGTGTTTGTTAGTCGTCTGATATTTTCGATTCTGATTCTATCTCCTATTGGTACTCCGAGAATTCTACGTAGACAAATTATTTCTGTTGTAATAGGTTTTCTTTTGGATTCTGTTGTTAGTGTCCACGTTTGACATTGCTAGCATAGTGATAGTATGATGGTCGTTCTATATAGTACAGTTTTGGTGTTCACTTGAGGTGTTTATCGGATGTGAGTTAAGCACAGTTAAAATAATTCTCACCCTATTTTTAATTACGCAACAACAAAATAACCAAAGAAGAAATTACTCCATATATCAGAGACTCACACGTTCTGCAGTTCATGTACAGTGCTACTGCTGAAATCTTCATCTATTAAAATAAATTTGTAGCACACATGCCCATTGGCTGAGTGTATAATATTGATGGACTCGAATCTCATCCCAACGCATTATGTAAATGAACATGTTATACTGAGGTTGTAAATTAATAGGTAAGATATAAATGTGCATGCGTAGGTTAAGCCAAAGATGTAAATTAGTAGGTTAACAAATGCACACGAATAGGTTACGCCAAGGATGTAAATTAATAGGTTAAACTAAAACTGAAATAATTCGGTTATCACCAGGATGTAAATTAATTGTTGAATTGAGACTTTGAATGTATAAATACGTTTTCAAAATTAATTCTGAAACTGTAGATGTTAATTAAATGTTTTAATTTAAGTGATGGCAGTTGCATTGTAAAATTGGTCAAATAAAGGCACGAACAATAGCGTGTTATCGCTCGCTAATTGCATTCTTAAGAATAAAGAGTACGGTTGATTAAGCACGCTAACACCAGGTAATGCGCGTGTCGTTTTCACAAGCTCATCTGTATTGCATTGTCGGGCCCGAAAAGGAAACACAGAATAGCACTGTTGCTTGCATTAATGTCGTACGAGGCGTTTAAGAAGGTTCGGTAAGGAGTTGGCTGCCCAATCCTCTAGAGGGTCAAAGTGACACAGAAGTCAGGATATATCAGACCGAAAAGGTGCAGATGTCGCAGACAAGCTACATGCATACGCCATGACAACATATTCCTTTCTCCGGAACACATCGTGTTACTCTGCAGGAGTGTGAGAGCGAACGTGCAAGATGTAGATAAAAAGAAGCTCGTGTTAATCGCATGATCCAGTAGTCGCTGGTAAGCAGTGCCCATGATAAAGGTAAAGGTGGGTACCATGGCAGCAACCTGGCATCGGGGATAAAGATAGCTCATCATATACTAAGCCGCAGCAATTATTAAGTGGGGTGATCAGTTCCCTTCCTTACTGTCTTTACTTTCCCTAACTTATACGACCGGTACCCATTTTACAGTTGGGTCAACTGGGGTAGCGTTCGTGTCAGGTGAGAAACAACGACTCGGATTTTTGTGTGCCCGGACGTGGTTTCGAACCTGGCACAATGTAACCTGTGATAGTAAGCAAGCTCCCATGAACTAGGCTACCGCGCTCCTAATGGTGCTAATACAATAACTGTGATTTCGCTAGTATTTCACTCCCCCCACGTGCTATACTATAGTATTTATCATCACGCGATTAATACTGCAGAGAAGAGTATGAAGTTCGTTGAACTAATCAGTCAAGAGAACTATCAGTATGGACACCATCTGAATCTGCCCCCGCCCGTTGCCTGATCACATAACGTCTACTATAATTTATGTTCATTAGCCATCCTATTAATGATGTTAAAGCAATGATAATTTCCTATTGTTGTCATGTGACGTATTCTTTCCAGATCGTATTCTTCTTACTTATGAATCTCTGCGGCCCCTGGCAGCGTTGTCCATCTTCCTCTAGCGATATGAATTTCCTAATGCATGGGTTATATATTCTTAGCAAGTATCATTAAGTTTATTTTAAAATTCGCACTGTCTAATCTAAACCCAATATCTCAACAACGTTTGTACGTATCACAATGTACGCTTGCATATGGTCTTGTGTTTTTCGTGACTTTAGAATTTTATAATTCATAGTTATAATGTCTTGAACCATCAACTTTCTTTAATCGTTTTCTGTAATAATTATTGACCTCCGAGTATACACAATTTAGTGCCTTTGCGTAAATTAACGTGTTATTTTAAGTCAAAAAGGTAGCCATGCAATGGGCATACTTCCAATTGTCATTTCATGACTCTATTATAAATTGCGTTATTTCTTGTATTGAAATAATTGAGTGAAATGAAAACAAGTTGAAATAATGTGAAGCAGAGAAATAAATTTTGCTTCCTTGGAAAAATGATTGTACAACTTTATTGCAATGTTCTGCAAAGTAAGGATGTCCATGCTGATATACGTTATGAAGCATAAAGCGTTGGAAATATTGATGTTGTCTTCATTCCTCAAGAATCGCGAATAACATGCTCTTACTTCCTATGTGCAGTGGGGTGATTTCACGGAGCTTTCTTTGATATCCATGAGTCTAGCTTTCAGCTGCGTGCAATGCATATTGAAGAAACGTTCTACTCAGATGAACTCTGGAAACACTGATGTAAATATTATAACAGCAAACTGCAGGGAAGTGTACTGACTAATTCAATACAGTGTACAATTTTCTGGCAGTTTTAACTCTATTTTAAGATCATGTCACCGCCCATGAGTTGCCGGGACCCGAAAGGGGAGCAAAGAATAGCAACACTGTTTACCTTCCACGCATGTCGTAAAAGGCGACTAAGGAGGTTATGGGATGGAGGTGGCTGTCTCATCCCATATAGGGTCAGTGACCCAAAGTCATGCTGAAGTAGGATGTTTCAGGCCGAAAGGTGCAGATATCGCAGCAATTCTGTAAACCATGACACAACGCATTCCGTTCTCCGGACTACATCTTGCTAATCTGCAAGAGTTTGATAACGAACGCAGAAGAAGAAGAAGAAACACACACACTCGAGCAAACAAAGCTTAAATTATATGTATACCTTATATAAACTATAATGAAGATCAGTTAACATTAATTAAAGTAAAAAACTAAGCATAACGTCATGGACACTACTGGCTTATTATGAAATTTTGGAGAAATTACACATATTACAGAGTAACTGTATATTACTCACATCACAGAGTAATTGTATATTACATAGATTACAAAGTAACTGTATATTACACAGATCACAGAGTAACTATATTACATAGATTACAGTGTAACTGTATATTACACAGAGTAACTGTATATTACATATATTACAGAGTAACTGTAAATCGAAGTACAGCATGAGGTGTAACACTCACTATAGACGCTACCACTGTAATTTATTCGCAACGTGACACAAAACGCGAGTTGCTGAAATGGTTCTGCAAAAGTGTATACTGGTGCATTTTTTACTGTTTATAGTTTCCCGTGAATGTATTAGTTAAAACTTGTAAACATTCTCAAAATCTTGTTAAACATAAATCGTACTCCTCGTATGCTTCCAATAGAAGAAGGTCATATTTGCATAAACAATGTGTAAAAAATTATATATTCTTTTACTAAATTATGTAATTATTGTGAAAACATTACAATGTAATGTTTGTTCAACTATTTCATATGTAAATTTGCATTCTTCTTCTTCTTCTGCGTTCATTCTCAAACTCCAACTGGATCTAGCTGGATCATGGTCCTGCTAGATTTCCAGCAGGATGTAGTCCAGAAAATGGAAATGCGTTGTGTCGCCGTTTTATTTGCGCCAATGGCCCGACACACCCGTCTTCGGTGGGAAATTTGCATTCAAATCCGCTCAATAGCATTTGAGCTATATATTTTTTCTGTAGATAAGAACTGGTGCTGTTCTAGTAGATAGCAACACATATTAAACGTAACAAAGTTTAGAGTTACGAAGATTACCCGTAACTATGGTACAAAGGGACATAACCATATTATACAAGGGCCACAATCAGAAATAATGCAACGCGTTTTATTGGGAAAGTAATCTTGCATAAGAACGATAGTGGCGTGAAATGTGGTGTCTGTGGTTGTTGTTCTTCTTTGATATCCACATAAATTCTGCATGATCATTTTTAAGATGTTATAGAGATGTGACACGGTGTGTATTGTTTCTCCATTCCACACTACGCAATACTCATGCAATGTGCACAGCGCCATTATTTTCATTGTGCTTCCGTAACGCGAAGATAGTAAAACGGCAATCATTTGTACGGGGCTATCATTATTTCTACGCGCTACACACTGAGAGAACCCCCACCCCAGTGTGTAGCACGCAGAAGAAATGTAGAGTACAGATATTATCAACAGGTAGTACTTTTTTGCTTTGTAGAAACAATCGGTTTCTGCTTATTTCTGGGGAGACGTAAACCGTCATGTTTGGGTTAGCAGCAGCCATGTTTATTATTGTATGTAGCAACACATACCAGCGAATTGTCATGCGCAGTGACTACCCAAAAAGTGGGACTAAAAACCTAAACAGTGTATTGGCGTCTACAAAGAAAGAACCTAGGAATTAATAAGCGCACTATAAATAGGTGATATAGTGGTTACTGAGCCCGCCTCATAAGCACACATCTTCCTAACTTGCTCATGGTTCGAAAGCCGTTCGTTAACATTATATTAACGGTGCGAGTGGGTGTATTAATAGCACCAAAATTTCAACAGTAGTTGAAAATATATCTCCTATACAGCAGCTTTTGTAAACGTCGGCAATATTACACCCCCTCCCCCTAATAGGGCTACAGAAACGCGCAGGGGAGAACATTTTTGAAATAGGGATGGAACACAGTCTCGACTATGGAGGGAGACGGTAAGGTAACTATTTGAATTTGAACGATATATGACGAGAAATCTTTAAAAACCATTGGTGATCTGTGAAACATGTCAATAACCTCTTTTTTGGACACCATCGGGCCACGGAAAAGTGTATGAAAGGGGAACCACGGTAATAAAAAAAAACCTAAAGAATCACTGCTATACATGGGAGCAATGAAATCAACACCCATAGTAGAGATGCAGAAAATGGGAAGAATGCAAACACTTGGCGAACGAAGAGACACAAATGTGCTAATACAAGCAGAAATGTTTAAGTGTATGCCAAGTAATCCAATTCCAAAATCTAGCAATGGGGCGATTGAAAAGAAGCAGCTTTATCCACTAAGCTAAACAACTCCATATTCAACTTACAGACCTACCTAAAGTTGACAGCCCCTTAAGGCCTGTACCAGAACAAACTCCGTGGAGTGAAAGGCATGGAATGCCAATATACTTTCAGATCCACGTGAAAGGAATACTAAGCGAGGACGAACAGAACAGTGTGCAGCGAAGGACAGTCACCCTCAATTTCCTGGACGAGGAATATCCACAATACATATGGGTCAGAGTATACACAGATGGGTCAGCACAGAATGCAGTGAGGAATGGAGGTGCATGTGTATATATATAGAATATTCACATAAGTCTAGAGATACGATCAGAACACCAAAATGGAAATTCTGCAATAATTATTATGTAGAAATTCAGGCAATTAGGATAGCAACTGAAAAACTGCTGAACTCCAACTCTGACCTACAGCCTGTGGTATTCCTGACAGATGCAAGGTCAGTGCTTCAAGATCTCCAGTCTGGAAAACTAACAGACTTGCAAAAACTACTTAATGAACTGTCTTATCAATATAGGGTAACCATGCAGTGGATACCCTCTCACTGTGGAATACCAGGAAATGAAAAAAGCAGACCAACTGGCTAAGGAAGGTGCTGCTGAAGACCAACCAGATGTACTAATCACCTACCATGAGCAAAAACAGATGATCATGTCAATAAGACAGTCACAAACTCCAATACAAGATGACTATTACATTATGAATAGACAAGAACAAGGTATAATTTTACACCTCAGAACAGGACATAACCGACTCCGCATTCACATGTATACAAAGTTCAAGATTGGCAACACGGCCATGTGCACACGTGGGCAGGCAGCACAGAGTACCAAGCATATACTTCAAGATTGTTCTGAGTATGAAACGATGAGGTAGACATATTGGCCAGAGGAAACAACACTGGAATCAAAGTTCTATGGGCCACTTTATGAACTACAAAAGACAGTGAGTTTTATTGAGACAAAATACGGATATAGACATGTTTCAAGTGAACGAAAGAAGAAGAAGATGATACAACATTTATAAAAATGATACATCAAATATATGTCTAACTCTTTAACTTATATGTTCCAGTGTTTCAGACGGAACCCAACTTTATCCACTAGCTGTTTTCTCCATCCCAAAATGCGGACACAGGTTGTTCTTATTCTTGTTCTCACGAGTTTATAATTCTTATTTTGTTCTTTAAATATTTTATATTGTTTTGAATTTTTTGCAGGCATGCCATGTTTGTTCAATATGTTGCTGTTTTTAGTTCTCTAACAATATGGATTAAAAATTTGCGTTAATTATTCCGCTGTGTATCCAATAGGTAAACATTTTTTCTTTAATTTAATGCTTTTAAAATATAATAGCCGTGCCTATAGCTTATATATATAGTATAATATGTGGAGCTCGTGATCGAATGGCTAGAACTAAATGTGAAGCCTCGGGTTGAACCACTGCTGGAAAAGAATTGTGGTCTTTCGCAGCTACAAAAAAAAATCCTCCTTGTACACGCCGCGGCAATTGCTATGGCAAAGATGACTTTATTTAACCGCATATAGAAATCCTATCTGTACTCTTTAAGAAGAAGAAGACATGAAGTAAATAAAGTAGTTTGTTTACATAAAACATCATGAGGAAGACCAGATATTTATATTGAAGAGTGAGACATGAGAGGAATACACAAGTGAGAAAGAAACATTGAAATGTGAACATGTTACAGTTTGTAATAGTGCATCACCATGGAGGAGACTGCACTACCATTGAGGTGGCTGCAACACATGGGTGGAGACTGATAATATTGGAGATACAATACAGGAAACTATGATGAAATAACATGGCGTGTTGTGATGTTTCTAAAGCAGGTGTTGTACATGTGTTCTGGCCACACGGTACACTATAAATATACGGAGCTTGTTATAACCACCTGCTCTAGCTAACCATCGATACGGAGACATCATGCGATGTTTCTAGAGTAAGCATTTACCCTCTCTGAGAATGAGGCTTTTCATAGCATTGCACACTGCTAAGGGTTGGATTCTTCTGGTTATGAAATAAATCTCTGGAAAAACTTCTCCAATTGCACAAAAAGATATAAGAGATCGATTGCTTGTAATTTGTGGGGGATCCAGAAGAAATGCACAAAGAAAATAAGAGTGACCATTTGTTCTATTTGTGACGTTTGTGGAAGATAAACAACATTGGCACCACCATGTGATTGTACTTTAGTGTGATTGGATTTCTACATACACAATAGCTGAACTTGCCTTCTGAACATACATATTTTTACCTCATCTGTGTAAGAGCCTTCTGTTCAAAGTAGTGTGTATATACACTGTGTGTGTATGTGTGCGAGTGTGCGTGCGTGGAAAATAATGAGTGTATATTAGCTGCTATTTTTATTTTATGGTCGTTAATCTATTCATGTCATTACTTTCATAACTGCGCATTCATTAAAACATAGCGTGTTGGGTTCAAGTCTTACACCTGTTTTTGTTTGTTTTTGCTGCTTTTAACGTGGCCAATTAATTATACAAAATAACGATGCGATTGTTGTAATATGTACTATTATGGAATATAGACAGGTGATGTAATGAATAATGTCAGTGATGTAATGACGAGAAAATGTTACTGCTATCATGATGAAATTATGACCAACATACTTTATAGTTAACTTAGGACTATATGGGTGAAACACTGTCTCCATCATGATAAAAAAAATAGTAATTTATCGTAATGTTGTAGTTTAGCTAAATTCTAACTCATGAATAATGTTGAATAATCAGAATCATGAATAATGTTGATAGTTATGGGCTCTCTCTCTCTCTCTCTCTCTCTCTCTCTCTCTCTCTGTATGTGTGAGTGTTACGTGTCCTTTATAGAACGTTGTCCTCGCTGCCATTGTGTAAGCCTTTCGTTTCTGTGCATGTTGCACACCTTCTTCTGGTGTCATGTTCAGAAGGTCTTCATTGTCATGTATCCATTGTAGCCTTGATCTGTCTCTGAGAAACGTTTTCCTCCACGATTAATCTTTCAAAATCATCGTGTCTCTTTACATGTCCAAAATACGTAAGTTTGCGTTTTTTGATAGTTTTGATGAGCCAATCTTCTTCTATGTTCAGATCTTTGCTGGGCAACTGGATTGGTTCGTCTTTCTGTCCATGATATTCTTAGTACCTTTCTATACCATTTCATTTCGATTACAGATCATCAAGAATCATCAAGAATATGTACTGTCAATAAACGACAGCAATAAAAGTAGGAAATTACTTTGACCCTTTCAACAAATAAAACAAGGAGTTAGACATGGTTGTGTACTTTCACCAGACCTATTCTCTTTATACAGTGTAAACATAATGCGTGCAATCGTAGATATCCCAGGAATATCGGTGGGAGGACATAACACAAATCATTTAAGATATGCGGATGCCACTGTTCTTATTGCTAAAAGTGAGGAAAACCTTCAAAAATTAATTAATGTAGTAGTGACAAACAGTAAAGAGAAAAACATCTCCCTAAGTATCGCGACAATAGAAGTAATGGTTATTTCAAGGAAACCAAATACCACTTCCTGCAAGATCAAAGTGAATGATATAGTATTAAAACATGTCTACCAATTCAAGTATTTAGGTACACCGATTACAGCAGATGGAAGAAGTTCAACAGAAATCAGAAGCAGAATAGGGCACGCAAAGACAACATTTTCAGGAAAATGAAAAATATATTGTGTAATATGACGTTGTCTTTAGAGGTGAGGAATAAAGATTCTGCAGGCTTTATAACTCCTATACTATATATATATATATATAACATATGGATGCGATTCTTGGACTATAAACAAACAAGAAATTGGGAAATTAGAAGTAGTAGAGATGTGGTTATACAGAAGAATCATCAGGTGCCATGCCGGCTGGCTTAGGCGGTCATGGCTCTCCACAGCTCTCTGTCCACAGTATTATGTATCAAAGTCGTTTTCTTGCCGTGCCAGGTTGTCAAACTGTTTAATATTTTCTCACGTTGTTGCCCTCTGTCTCTGTTGCCTTCAATTTTTGCCTGTTGTGACTATGTTCTCTAAACCTGGCTGTCCCATGAAGTGGCCAAAAAAAAGAAGATTGCCTTTTTCTTATACTGTTGATTAAGGTCCGTTTCGCATGTGACTCTTTCAACACCACTACATTAGTTTTTCTGGCATTCCATTGTATTCTCAGCATTCTTCTGTAGAACCACATCTCTGTTGCCTCTAATTTCCCACTTTCCAGTTTGTTTATTGTCCAAAACTCGCACCCATATGTTAGTATAGGGGTTATATAGCACTGCAGAACTCTCTTTCTCATCTCTAATGACAAGTTCATAGTACACAGTATATTTCTCATTTTTTAAATGTTGTTTTTGCCTGTCCTATTATGCATCTTATTTCTGTTGAACTTCTTCCATCTGCTGTAATCATTGTACCTAGATATTTGAATTGGCGGACCTGTTTTAATACTATATCATTCACTTTGATCTTGAGGGAAATAACAAGCGTAAAACATAAAATACAAAGCAATATGTACAATCTTCGACTTTAACACGCCAAAGCTAAGATATCATCGTCAGGGAACTTCTCTATTTTGGCTTCACCATTAATACAAAAGAAAACAGACGTCCATGTATAGCCCACACCAAACAATACACATTTCAATCCATATATCAAAATCAAAGAACTTCAAAGCAAATAATTTCAACTACCTATTCAGCACTCTTTCACAAGCTGCAAACATCTATACTGAGGCAAATCATCGAATAGCGAAAGATAGTATCACATTTAGTACACAACACACAACGTATATGGCAGAAGGGGATAACGACTACCACCAAACTCATAGTTTACCAGTAATATCATCATTTCTTTATTCCCATAAAACATGGATAGAATACACCAGGCACGTTATGAGACAACCATTTCAAACTAAGCTACCTTCATAAGATACTCAACATTCATTGGTGGGATAAAATAACAGACGTATACCGGTCTTGATGACTAAGGTGGTATTTGATATGCAGCGAAAGGAGGTCAGTGTACAATGCTTTGAAAACAAAGTTACGTACTTCGGGGAGGGGAGATACATTTCAGCGTGTTTAGGTCTACATCGGTCCTGCAAGCATCCTCCCCTAGACTTGAAATTTTTAATGAGTGCGGAAAAACAGTTGAAGTTCACATGTCCTGGGTTTATGTGACAACACTAATTCGGCCGGCGGTGGAACAATAATAATGACAATGCCTACGGCAGCAGCGGTAACAATAACGCAAGTGGAAGCAGCAACAACAATACCGGCGAAAGTCGCAGCAGTAATATCACTAACATCCGTGACAATAACAACACCGGCGGCAGTAGGAACATAATCGGTGGCGTGAGCGTCAGCAGCAACAATATCATTGACTACAGCAACAAGACTGGTGTCAGCTGCAATAACATCGCCAGCGGCAGAAGCAACAATACTGGCGGCAGCAGCATCATCACCGTGGGCAGTAGTAACAACAACAGTAGAAACAACAATGGTAACGATACCATCAACAACAATAACATCGTCGGCGGCGACAACAATATCACACAGAAGCTCCGCAAACAATTGTTAATGTTCTAGCAATTCAGAATTACGGACAATTATTTCTTAACCCTTACTGGAAAACCAACCGCACTTTTATTTGAAATTAACAATGATGCTTGTGAGGCAGAATTATCTTAACTATGAGCTATTATATTTTCTAAATGATTAGTACGTTCTTATATAACCAAAATCAACACTCATTTATGATTTGATTATAAATGCCATTACGTGATTACAAATATGCATTCCATTTCCAACAAGTCCAACTTGGAATATTGTTTATGGTTCGTAGTCAGATTGTTATGTTTTATAGACTAATTTATTAGTGAAGTATCGCACATATATACTTGGACTTTGGTTGTACATGCATGGGATTTACTATCATTCATAGTTAAATTTCAGTAAGACTAGCTTCATGAAAAATAGCGCAGGATGACAGTTGTGTTATTTTTGCTTGCGGATAAAGGAAGTTTCGGAAAGGAGATAAAATTATGTCTACTGAAATGTTACAAATGGATTGATCTACATAAAATGATCTCATGTTTTTGTGCTGATGTTTCTAATGTGGCCCCCAACTAACTGCTATAGCCGTTTATGAGCTTTATTATTATATTATAGTTAAAAAGCAAACCAGATGGACTGTCTTGTGTGAAACTATTAATTTTAGTCTCTTAATTAATCTAATTGATCACTTCAAACTGCTGTGCTTTCCCCGTTAACACCCCGTTAACCCGTCCTACA
This sequence comes from Meghimatium bilineatum, assembly GCA_034231615.1. Lineage (NCBI taxonomy): Eukaryota > Metazoa > Mollusca > Gastropoda > Stylommatophora > Philomycidae > Meghimatium > Meghimatium bilineatum. The sequence continues at coordinate 57,483,058 of CM067320.1, forward strand.
TGGATGTTTTAGAGGGATGTTGAGTAATGCGAATAGCAGGTCACTATTTGGTAAACTGTGACCGATTATCTCCACATAAATTCGCACATATATAACTGGTGTATGTGTTGATGAGTGTGATTCTGTCATATTGATTTAAAAATGGAAATGTCCAGATTATTACTTACCACCCATCTAAAGAGTCACATCCAACTAGTACGGATTTTAGCAGTGAAAGCACCCATATGAAAAGTTCTTACAGCTGACGGAAATTTAACCAGGTCCGTTCTAGCAACACCGAATCTCCTTGCATCTTGAGTAAATGGGTTTTTCCGTACTTGACTAACCGCATCTCCCAAAAATATGCGATTTTGTCAAGACATTCAAACTATGTACTCAAATTACTAAGAACGGACCAATCGAGACACATACTATTACAACAACAACGAACATTCCGTACAAGGATTGACATATTCTCGGTAACACAAACATGGATCGTATATATTCGTACTACAAAGACTTAAAGGCCTTCTTGTAAACATAAATAACATAGAGACGGTATAATGTTGCTTCAAATAATAGCGTATACAAATAAATTCAAGTAGGAAGGATGAAGATAAATGGAAATATGTTATTTTTGTTTATAAGAAGACCTTTAAGTCCTTGTAGTCCGAATACAGATGTATTCTTTTGCGTTCGTTCTCAAACTCCTGCAGATTAGCAGCATGTAGTTGGAGAACGGAATGAGCTGTGTCATGGTTTACAGCATTGCTGCGATATCTGCGCCTTTCGGCCTGACACATCCGACTTCAGCATGGCTTTGGGTCTCTGACCCTATATTAGATGGGACAGCCAACTCCATCCCATAACATCCGTAGTCGCCTTTTACGACATGCGTGGAAGGTAAACAGTGTTGCTATTCTTTGCTCCCCTTTCGGGCCCCGGCAACACACGGATGATACGGATGTTATATCTGTTACTGAGGATACGTCAATACTTGTACGGGATGTTCATTGTAGTTATAATAGTCCTTGTCTCGATTGGTCCGGTCTTCGTGACTTACATAAGTTGAATGTCTTGTCGAGATCACATCTTTTTTTGAGGTATGTTGTTGATCAAGTACGGAATACGTGTTTATTTGCGTTGCAAGGCAGTTCGGTGTCGCTAGAACGGAGCTGGTTCAATTTTCGTCAGCTGTAAGAATTATTTTCATCTATCCTCTTGCTTCCTACTTGAATTTATATGAAAAGTTCCTGTTTCTATTGTTTATTAATTGATGTTTTGATTATTGTGCAACTTCGAGTCTAGAAGTATGTTGATAATTTTTTGTTTGTTGGGGCAGTGATGGCCATTGCAAATAGAAGAAAAACACATTTTGCTTCACAATATATTTCTTTTGGTCGTGGAGGAAGTGCACAGACAGTGTTGCACATACGGCATCATCAATGTAATATTTAATATCTGTGTGTACTTTATACCGAAGGTATGTTAATTACACACTTTCAAAGCGCACATACATCCTAATTGAGAGGTGAATTGTGTGTGTGTGTGTGTGTGTGCGCACGCGCGCTCGCGAGCGTGTGTTTTCTCTATATAGTCACACGACCAAGTCACGGAAACAAACATTGTAAGCAAACAATTTCTAGCGTGACTTTACAGTTATACTTTTTGAGTTTTATATAAGTTTTGTGAACTATACTAGTGATAATGATACAAACTGGTTATAACGTCCTGGAGATAATTGTCACAAGAATGATCCAAACTGGTTATAACGTCCAGGAGATAATTGTCACAAGAATGATCCACACTGGTTATAACGTCCTGGAGATAATTGTCACAAGAATGATCCACACTGGTTATAAAGTCCAGGAGATAATTGTCACAAGAATGATCCAAACTGGTTATAACGTCCTGGAGATAATTGTCACAAGAATGATCCAAACTGGGTATAACGTCCTGGAGATAATTGTCACAAGAATGATCCAAACTGGTTATAGCGTCCTGGAGATAATTGTCACAAGAATGATCCAAACTGGTTATAACGTCCTGGAGATAATTGTCACAAGAATGATCCAAATTGGTTATAACGTCCTGGAGATAATTGTCACAAGAATGATCCAAACTGGTTATAACGTCTTGGAGATAATTGCCACAAGAATTATCCAAACTGGTTATAATGTCCTGGAGATAATTGTCACAAGAATGATCCACACTGGTTATAACGTCCTGGAGATAATTGTCACAAGAATGATCCACACTGGTTATAACGTCCTGGAGATAATTGTCACAAGAATGATCCACACTGGTTATAACGTCCTGGAGATAATTGTCACAAGAATGATCCACACTGGTTATAACGTCCTGGAGATAATTGTCACAAGAATGATCCACACTGGTTATAACGTCCTGGAGATAATTGTCACAAGAATGATCCACACTGGTTATAACATCCTGGAGATAATTGCCACAAGAATGATCCACACTGGTTATAACATCCTGGAGATAATTGTCACAAGAATGATCCACACTGGTTATAACGTCCTGGAGATAATTGTCACAAGAATGATCCACACTGGTTATAACGTCCTGGAGATAATTGTCACAAGAATAATCCAAACTGGTTATAACGTCCTGGAGATAATTGTCACAAGAATGATCCAAACTGGTTATAACGTCCTGGAGATAATTGTCACAAGAATAGCTAGGAAATGTGTATAGTAGATGTTCATAACTTACGTCAACAATTATAGGGAATCTGAAACAGTGTAACAGTTGTTGACAAAGGGGAGAGAGGCCAGGGGTTTGACAAATTTAACGTCAATAAGGCTGTTTTTTTAATATGAAGTAAGTTGTGTCAATTTGAAATTTATGTGTAAAACGAAACTTTTTTATGTAGTGTTTTGGGGGAGTTGGAATTACAATTTTTGGCGTAATCTAACGGTGGGGCCCATGAACTCTTGACTCTTGTTGACAAGAGGGGGTGGGGAAGGGGGGGTGTTGAAAATTGTTGATGTAATTTATGAGCAGCTCGCATACAGTAACATCAACAACTTTATCCGTTGGTATCGGGCTGACGAAATATACATGTAAGACAAGATATTTGCTATAGACAGTATATAGAATAAAAAAATAACTGGGGTTTCCTTAAAGTGTTGTTAAACAGGAACGTTGTTATAAAAGGATGCACTGTAGAGTGATTCCATTATACTATACACAGGATCATAATGTTTGTTCACAACTGTTACCGTGACGTAGTAAATCCCCAAGTACATCATCGCATCTAGGGATCCATGACATAATCCGCTCTCATATTTACACCATAACATGTTGATAAATTTATTTTCTGAAATCGACGAACCTCGCTATGTGGCGTATACTAGCGAAATCCAGCTCGTGATTTCTCAGTACATCACATTGGAATCGATTGTATGATGTATCAGCTCTCATTGTAATCACGCATTTACGTTTGAATCAATCCATTCCCACGACTAGTTGATACTGAATCAAGGTCACTACACAATGCACAATCTGGCGGTATGGTATGCTCAGGAAGGAAATCAAGCGACACCATAATAATATCGTGAATTCACGTAGGGTTTATGAAATCAGTGTATGTAGTTTTTTTCGTTGCATATGTATATGAAAAAAACTGATTATAATATAGTATACTATATTTGCAGGCCATAAATGTACGTCATATTTAACGACTTAAAGAAAAGACCATCATGTTTGAATTTTAGGCACAACGCAGCATACTACAATTTCAAGATATTGTGTTGTATTTATTTGAACAAGACCACAAGGTTGAAACTTTCAAACGTCTTGCATACTGTTATCTGTATTTTATCTTCTTCTTCTGCGTTCTCTCATATAATCACAACGAATATATCGTGTGATTTCCGCCGGGGAGCGTGAAGTATGTTGTGCTGCAAGTTCCACAATAAAACTGTTATTTGCACCTCGGTTGGCTACTTTGTGGTCTGGGCGTCCGAGGCCCAGCACATCCGTTTTCGTCATGTCTTTAATTCGGGTAGTAGGCTGTCCTAGTCCGTGACAGCTTGCTTATCTGTCGACGGGCACGCGGGTGTGTAGTGACTCTTCGCCGAGATGATTGTCGTTTACGTCTATCTCGCACGAGCTGTTTCACCGTCTATGAACGTGCTTCGTGTAATTGGAAGTTCTGTGCCCATCGGGTACTGAACCTTTTATATATCCGCGAGCCTGATGACTAATTAACAGATAAGTAAGATCCTAAAAGTACGACAATAATAAAAAACGTAACGAATGAAGTCCTGCTTACTTTTTGTACAGAGGTCTCCTTTACTGTCGACGGGCTCGGCTAGAGCATATACATTTATGGGAGCTCCTATCAATATATGTTTACAGCTTACTATTAAATGACAATTCCTGTACGTTATATTGGTATCTAGAAATCCATGATAAGAGTCAGGAACATTTGTGTATGTCGGTTCAATAGGGAAGATGTAGAGATAACATGGAATAACGTGACGGCACTCTTTCTAGACCATAGGTCTTTTTATGACATGAAGCGAACTATAATAATAATAATACCAATAACCCGTCAAGGGTGTAGGAGTGTCAAGTTGAGACATTTGGTGCATAAAGATCTTCACGCATCTTTATCCTCTACCATACTGATGAGTTTTGAAACACCCTGTCCAGTCTTTGATATTAACCAGCCACGTCTTCTCCCCACCTCGTCTTCTTTCACCCTCCACCGTACCTTAAAGAATATCACTTGTCATCGAGGAATGTCTCATCATGTGTCTGTTCCATCTGAATTTACGAAAGCAAACTATATACAACTCATAAAAGCTAATGGTGATATGATCTGATTACTGACAGACGAATGATGAGGAAACTAAGATATGTTTAATGATCGCTTCTTTGGTAGTACAGCTGAGGTGAGCAGACCATAAGTTCGTTCATGCTCATGTTCTTGTGATCTTTCACTGCCTGCAATACTGACTTTGCATAAGTTAGAAAGACCACTTGTATGTTTTGACTCGGCAAGCAGTTTATGAACATTTTGGCTGCCTCTGTTATGGCTTCCATTTATGCTTTGAAATTTGTGGAATGTTTGCCTGTGGGTATGGATTTTCTATTTCTTTTCCATCTGGTGTTAATATATAGCTGAAGGTTGGCGAGACAGACATGTGCAGACTGTGGACTGAGCCCAGAGACACCGCAGAACACATTCTTCATGCCTGTGAACTTTACCAAGAAGAGAGGGAGAAAATATGGCCTACTGAGACGGCACTATTTCCAGACTTGAGGGGTCCATAGATGACCTGAAGCGAATCACACAATTCATTGAAGCTATTGGCGCTGATATCTGACTGAAGAACGATTAAGATTATCGCTTATATATAATTAATATTATATATATATATATATATATATATATATATATATATATATATATATATATATATATATATATATAAACGAATATACATATCGAATGTAAATATAGTGACTCTTCGAGCAATTAAATGGGTACCAAATGGCATTATAAAAGTAATAAAAAAGCCAAGAGAAACTCTTCGCAGAACAACCACCAACGAATGTGTGACTTATAAGTCACAACACCATACAACTACTACAAACATCATCACATCACTCGAAGTGGATAGCACTGGTTTCTGCAATATGCATCGTATTCGGCGTTGAACGAACACAAACAGATATATAAGAACTTCTCAACACCTACTATACTGTTGTACTTTTTTGGGTGTCGATTGTCCAGTTATTAAATTTTCTTTTTCATATCAGTCTTTGAGCTCACCCAGCGTCAAGAGTTCACGACTGTATTAGATGTGTTGAGAAAAGAACGATACCACGTTCTTGAACCAATTTTCACTATGGGTATCTGTAAACGTATAGTTATAAACGTATATGTGTTTATTGTAAAGGAAAAATCTGAAACTTTTTCTTTAGAACCTAGTGGAACACATCGTCCTTGCTACGTTCCGTTTTTTAAAACTACAACCTGTTAATCTTCAGGAGTTTGAGAAAGAACGCAGAAGAAGAATAAGAAGCTTGTATCTAGAAGTCCCTATATAATGACATTCTGTTTAACTTCAGTCAAGACTTATGTCGATTTTATCGCTCGAGTATAGGAATCAGTCCGTCGTGCGGTCGATTTCCTAGTCAACATATCTGAAAATAGATTCCCTGAGGTTTCTGAATTTACTTTCTGAAAAGGAATTAGCACACATTATGTATAGGAGTGTTATGTTTCACTGTCTGTGCATGTATCACTACTTCACTTCTTCTTTCGAGCGAGCGCGCGTGCGCGCGCACGCACGCACATACACACGCACGCACACACACAAATATGTATGCGCCAGCAACCACAAATATTAATACATATATGTAGTAACACATACATACATCAACACACACCACGGCTTCAATAATTAGTACACATACATACATACAACACACACCACGGCTTCAACAATTAGTACACATACATACATACAACACACATCACGGCTTCTATAATTAGTACACATACATACATACACCACACATCACGGCTTCAATAATTAGTAAACAAAATGCGGGCTTCATCTACTGACAATATTCGTAGTATACTTACTTCCTGTCCGGCTCTATGGTGGAGGGGCAGAGCCCGTCTCAGGACGACTAAAGTACCAGGTTCAATTCCAGTCGCTGAAAATTGTGCATTTGGCCTTTCAGAAAGCAATGGCAACATACTGCACTTAAGCGTTGCCTAGAAAAGAACAGCAAAAATGCTGGCTTGATTGCTGAAACTAGAAACAAGGTCATGCATTTGTGCAAACTAGTAGAAACGCACAGGAAAACACACATGGACGTTTCGACCACAATTCATCCTCTATCGAGAACACATCATATAGCATCTAAAGAGTAAAAGACAAAAGTATCGACAATCACATGACATATATTTTTGTTGCTGTTTTTATTAGTAAAATGCATTATCCACTGTTTCCAATTTCGTCTATCGTATTACAGTTTTGCTGCAGTTGTAGCAAATTCATTGCCAGAACTTGAATATATTATGCTATTAATTTACATTCTGTTGATGCGATCTTCAGAATGTGCGTATCATAGCACTGAGATTTATCTTACACAGTAATTACTTTCACATCGGAAAACCATCATCAGAAGATGATGTGGTTTTTTTTGTGTGTGTCCGAAGAGTAAAAGAGGAAGAGACAATGTGAAGATATGTGAAGCGGTGGTTAGACTGACGAAGATGGAGGTCAAAGCTGTTGTCTTTGTCCCAGACTGTCTGGTCAGATAATGGCTCATTGTCCAATATTGATTGGTTCCTGCTGTACCACGGCCTCATGTGCGGAGATAACTGGAGTTAATCACGAAATGGATAGATCAACACTGGACCACTTTCAGATTTGTGTAGCGAAGTAAACGAAAGTTTGTAGTAACCAGACAATCAATATAGCATTATCACTATGGTAGACTAACAGCATATCATGTCATTTATATATTTATATTTATTTGATATTTACCATAATATTTACCAGATTCGTGTAATGTCCATGTACCATTCTATGCACGGATCTGTATAGTGATGACGTCTTAGTAGTTTTTGTCGTGTTTCAAAAATGGACTTTAATATCTAACATCATATCATGTGTACATTGATCTATATTTTCATCTTGGAAAAACTGGTTCCAAAACTTTTGAAATTGTGCAATCAGATTTAGGAGAGTCCTGTCTAATTTTATCCAAAATTCAGAAATGATATTCCCGTTTAAACAGTGGACTGGAAGAGTTCCATGACATCTCAAGTTCAATGTCAAGACTATGATGGTAACTTTCTTCGATATTGAAGGGTCTTCATCATTATGAATACGTTTCTATAGGACATGTACAGTGCTATAGCTGAATTATCTCGTTATCACAGTATACATATTCATTGTATTATATATATATATATAATACAATGAATATATAATACTATATATATATATATATATATATATATATATATATATATATATATATATATATATATATATACTATATATATTATATATATATATATATATATATATATATATATATATATATATATATATATATATATATAACGGCGTTGACAGAATGACCAAACCAAGCGAGGCTTACGCGGCACTGAAGAGCTCTGGCCCGGAGGTAAACACAGGGTATATCTGCATGAGCAGCAGACGCCTGGAAACGACGTGGATGAAACATTTGATGTTCAACGCGCTGGAAGGCACTTCCCAGTAGAACGTTGTGGAAAGTAAAGGGCTTTGTAAGACACATACTCTGGTCATCCACTGCATCCTGGTACATCCAATCGTCTTAATTTATTTTGCCACTGGAGCAATGTTGATCAGTAAGAGAGAGTGTGGTCGAACGAATGGTGCAACTTTTTCACACTTTCTAAATACAATTCAGCGTTAGTCATAACTGAACTAACATAATGCATCATCGCTATATTCTGATAGCTGTCTCAACAAGTCATGTTGCGATGGGGAAGCGGCAAAGCAGAAAGTGTGAATTACTCAAGCTGTAGTCACAAGATAAACAAAAATATGTAGATGTGATACCAAAATAAAACATAAAACAACCTAACAACGAGATACAGGGACAGACGACGTTTCGACTAAAAAGCCATTTTGCCCTGTGTTACTCCAGCTACCTACTTCCTGTTTAGGGTTGTTACCCTACACTGGAACATTTATCCCCTGTAGTCACAACCCTGCTCACAGAAGAATCCTGGACAAATGGTCGCGTACTGTTTAAACGTATACAAGTAGAATGTTGTTACACACATTGGATCTACATTTCTCCCATATATTTTGACTAGAACGTGTTTCTGAATTATTTTGTAGCATTCACACGATAAATATTTATCTCTATGTCTTCCTGGTTCGATCTGTAGGGTACGTGTCTGAAATATCATTTCTGTGGGAACTCGTTGATATTTGTATATTAATCTCTTATAGTATTCATTAAAATAACCAGGGAATAATTTGTATTGAAGGTGGGAAGTTACCCTGTCTTTGCCATCAGCAGTATTGATAATAATTGTAAACATTTTTAATCACCCTATTGTGAAATGCTTTTTCACTTTGTCATTTTAATTTCAATTACTCTTAGCACAATTGGATAAGATCCTCTAACCCTTCTTGGATTTAATTTAATACTGAGATGGATATCACCGGACTTTATGTGGCTTGACATTTCCGATAGGAAGCTAGTCACACTTCTGTGAACATGCTTCCCGGTTTCCTCAACTATTCCATATATCGTTGATGTTTTATAAACACACAATTACACGTTGTATATCTGTGTTACTCAGTTCATCATCTAGTGCCGTGCAGGCTGGCGTAAGCGATCAATGTTCTCCCTCCATGCATAGCTCTTATCTGCAGTATCTTGTTCCAATATCGTTGTTGACTCTTTGCCATGTCACGTTAAACTACCTATCTTCTGACGTTGCAGTCCCTTGTCACACTTTTCGTTATATTTATATATATATATATATATATATATATATATTTGTTATATATAATGTTATATATATATATATATAACATTAATTTAGAGTAGAAGTATCATTTTATCATTTGTAGTTTGTCTGATTATTAGGATGTTTATAATTTCCTCATGTTATTGCAAATACTTTTAGTCATTCCTATTTTCATTGTAACTTATGTTTCACTTGTCTACCATTATTTCTGATTATCTGTCCAAGATATTTATGTTGTATGATTGTTGCAGTATCTCTCCATATATATTTCAGTATAGTTTCTAAAACTCTCCATAATCGCACGTGCACTTCGCTCCTAAGTAACTTTCTTCTCTATTACGTAAATAACAACAGATTAAGACACGATGTATGCCCCATATACAAGATTGGCATTATGGTTTCCGTTTAATCTGTATGGGCTATAAGACAACTGTGCACCAGATACATGTCTATCCTACATACGTCAGTGAAGGGATAAACACATGGCCGTGCCTTTATTTAGATCAGATAAAACTCTACCGCAATGTTAGCCGGTTATTGGTAACTTCTTTTTGTGTGTGGAGATATTAACGTGTAAATCTGAAAGCGGAAGAAAACTTTTTTCCTTACAGAATAGGTAGTCGAAATACGTCCTGAGGGCCAAAACCAATACCACGCCATTTTTCTTGTACTTCGCAACTGATGTTAAATTAATTTCTACTCTGGCACCTGAGCTCATACAATACCAAACAATAAACTGTGCCAACCTAGATATAAACCACCGCGCATCTATTTCAGTTTTCTGGACAACATTGCGCTAGTGACCAAGTTTGAGAACAAAAGAAGACAAGAAATCACACACTCGCACACATACACAAACAAACAATATATATATTTTTTAATGTGTAGTTCTTTGGGTCTTAATTTGTTTCAGTTTTTGTCATAGTATACATGACTGTACCAATCACTGCATTTAGCTATTAGATGATCCCACAAGAGTGTTCGCTTCAATTCCCACATAGTTTGAGCAATAATGCTCTTGGTTCATGAGTGAAGTACGACGACTCCAAAGTTTCTTTCCATAGCCAAAAAGACTTTTACTTTCTGTGATGTGGAAATACCTTAAGTAGAAACGTACTCAGAGCTGATCTCTGTCACTAGACTAATTTGGTACTTTGTTTGGGATCTGACATGCGCCATTACGGTTTATCACCAAATTTGCCCTTTGAGATAGAGCCCACATTTCTCTATACGACCGTGTATGGGGCAACGGCTGTCAGTCAAGTTGGACTTCGTTAAACTAAGTGTACTCGGGAGGAAAATCCACGCCAGATTTCACAATTTCCTACGCACTTGCTACGACTGACTGTGACCGTCTGTTTCAATTCTTTCATTTTCTGCCATAAAACTTCCTCTAGACATTACCTCATATGAACGAGTTTCTTGTTCACTCACTCAAATTTTCTCTGCGTATTCAGGACAGTGATTGCCTGTTGATACTGGTCTCGAACTTTCGTAGTCATCCATCACAATTTCCTCTCTTTTGTTTGTTTGTTAGATTTTTCCTCTTTTATCTGAGTCTATCCTGTTCTTTGTTAAAATAGGTCTTGTGCAGTGTCGTCAAACAACTGCAAAGAAATGATTACTTACTTACATGGGGTTAAACCATGCGGATTCATAAGTCCCGGATAAGTAAAGAAACCATTCCATCTTAAATGTTAAGCACAACTCAATTTTCGAAGTAACATTTGCACACGTGAAGGGACACGGCACTGTTAAAGAACACACATAAAAGAAATATTGAGTACACAGAAGAAAATGTCTAAATGACTAGAAGGATTACATCAAGACACCCACAAATCATAGGAATATTAGATAGTATAGACATGCTTGATAAGAGATTGTAATTCTTAGATATATATTTATAGCCTATCTTGACTAGAGATTTCAATTCTTAGATATATTTATAGCTATTCTTGACAACATACTGCAAATTATAGATATAAATTTATAGCCATTCTTCACTTCTTTTCAAGAGACTAAAATTGTTAGAGACAGATTTGCATATAACCTTGACAAGAGACTGGGGTGGAAAAGGTTTCGCAATGCTCTCGTTCTGATACAGTGTTAACAGATAACTAAGATCTTAAAAGTACCTCCTCGTGGTGCACCCTGGAAACATAAATACAGCTACCATTGCTGTATTCCTGGCCAACACTGTTAGGCCCGTGGATGTGGAGGCGGTAGATGGAATGAGATTTTCCTGCAAAGAGACACGCAATATCTCCGAGACAACTACACCACTACACCACGCATCACTGTTGGCATACAGTGACGTAGGACAGCTGTGCATATCGGCTTGGCAAGCCAAAAATGCAGAAACTTTGAAGGAGCGGCCATTGTCAATGTCCCGATATGGGTAGATCTCGCTAAGATATGGTGATCCTAAGAGTACACATTGAATATAGAATAAGTCAACACGCTCTAGAGGGCAGCGTTGTGTATGAGAAACTATTTAGTGGCAACTAAGCTAAAATCGTCCAGCATGAGGCCGATTGTGGAAGTGGTGTTTATGTTCGAGAACACACAGAAGCCCACCTGTACCGTCACAATTGACCCCATTCAAAGTAAGAGTCATGATTCAAGTAACAGATACACCAACTTGAACATGCACTCCTGGGTATGGAAAACAGCGTTGAGTACAGTTCTTCATTTAACACAGCAAACAAAAGTATTAAACAATGTCGGGGGGAACACATGGTTCAAAATGTCTGTCTGAAGCAGTGTTGAGTCTGGACGCAGTGGGCAACGTAGACGGGGAGCAAGTCCTTGTCTTCGAGGGCATCGAAGACCTATTCTAATGTCGCCGTTGCCCAACACAGCTCATACAGAGATAATTGGGTTCAGTTCCCAAGGGTATAAAGTGGAGACGATTATCTTACACGAGAGTTGTTCACCGTCTGCGAAGCTTCTCGCCCAAGATTGGCGCAATATACCCACTTTGAGTGATAAACGCAATGGCGGCGAGTCAAAACACAGCCCGCTTATGGTGATGTAATGGAAGGCCATCACCGACGGAAACTGCGAGTGCATGAGAAATGCACAAGTCAAATCCCAGACCACCGACAAGTTTGGCAAAGCAGCACCTCGTCTAGTAAGGTGTATATACCCTGATTCGACTGTTGCCGTTGTACAACACGGCTGATACAGACGAAATTTATAGAATATTCTACGAAGATGTTAATGACGCTAGCAGAAGTTCAAATTAATGTCCATGTGTCCAGCTAAACGTGACCAATGATACGATTGTATAACTTTTACTTCTGGCCGATTAACATAGGTCAAACTTTTGTAAACAATTCCCGATAACGGCTTATGCCTAATGAGTGGTATAAATATTTATTGCATTTTTATCGGCAATTACCCCATCGAGGCCAGAACCTTGAAGTGGTGATGGGGCTTAGTTCAGCCATAAGAGGCTGGAAACTAAGACTGGTCGGGCACTCCCACTCGAGCAGGACCATAGTCCGGCCCTAGTAAGCAGAGTGCTGAAGACGGAGGCAACCAGCCAAAAGGCGCACAGATAATCAGGTTGCCACGCATAAAACACAATGGAAACATGTCTGCATCTAATAAATGTTATGGTGCCTGCCCTGTGGCGGACGTTCAGGCAGGGACGGTGCCGGGCCCTATACCTCGAAAGGGCCCAACCTCAGTTACTGGAAGTCCTTCTCAATTGCCCCGAGGAGCCAGGAGGCAAGGGAATAGAGCTACTGGCCAAACAAACAGACGACCAATAAAAATAATGCACTGGAATGCTGAGGGTGTCAACAGTAAAAGAGATGGATACAGCAAAAAATTGGAACTTGAAAATGTCCTCAGTGAAGAACAAGTTAATATTTGCTGTATCCAAGAAACACACCTCAGCAGCGACATAGCCTTCAAAATCAGAGGCTACCAGTGCTACCGATCTGACCGAAAAGACAGGCGAAAGGGTGGAATTCTGACACTAGTTAAAAACAATATCAGCGCATGTCAGCTGGAAGTATACATGGACGGGGCAGAATACCAGATGCTCCACATAAAAACAGACAGTGCAGAATTCCATCTCCTGAACTACTACTGCCCAAATGATAAACCATTGGCACTAGACACAATTCCAGATAAAGAAAGGCTTATGGTGTGTGGTGACTTCAACAGCCACTCTCAGAGCTGGGGCTACGATCATATCGACAAGAGAGGTGAGGAACTTGAGAGCTGGCAGGATGAAAATAATCTCATTCTTATTAACCAGCCAGCTGACTCACCAACCTTCTACTCGAGAGCATGGCACACCACCTCTACACCAGACCTGGCATTCTACTCACCAGGCCTGGAATGGAACATCACACGTGTCGTTGGAAAGCAGCTTGGGGGTAGTGACCACAGACCAGTATTTCTGGAAATTCACAATGAATATACCAAGGACAGCAGCACGCTCACTAGGTGGAACTATAAGAGGGCAGACTGGAAAATGTACCAGCATTTAACCAGTGTTCTAGCTAAGGACATGAACTTGGACAAAGACATCAATAGAGCAGTGAGTGAATTTAATAAATGTATACTACATGCTGCTAGTAAAACCATACCCAGGGGGGCACGCAAAAACTACAAACCCTACTGGAATGATGAACTGGAAAAGCTGCAAAATGAGATGGAAACATCTAGAAAGCAGACTGAGAACAGACCTAGCCAAGAACATCACAACAAATATCAGCAAACAAAGGCTAAATTTCAAAGAGCCAAGTTACAAGCCAGACGGAACAGCTGGAAAGAAAAAACAGAGTCGCTGAACCTAGAAAGAGATACTAGGAAATTATGGAAACTTGTAAAACAACTAAATGATGAAGGTACAGGGAGAAATACCAAGATCACACTTTATAAAGATAAAAACATTTTAACAGGTAAACATGCAGCTGATTACTTTGCAGATTCCTTTGCAGAAGACAATAACGTCAAAGTCAGCCCAGACAAACAACAGGAGGTTCGAGCGAACCAGCAAAACATTGGACAAGACGAACCTATACCTGAAGTCATGGAGGCACCAATCACAATGAGAGAACTGGAGCATGCAATATCCAAATTGAAAATGAAAAAGTCCCCTGGAGCTGATGGAGTGTCCAATGAAATGATTAGAAACCTGGGAATTGCAGCAAGAGCAAAGCTGCTGCAAATCTTTAACACAAGCTGGTCCACAGGTAATGTACCACAGGCGTGGAGAGAAGCAATAATGATACCACTCCTCAAATCAGGAAAAGATGGCAACACAGTCTCCAACTACAGGCCCATCAGCCTCACAAGCTGTTTATGCAAAACAATGGAACGCATTATCAATCTTAGGATGCAGTGGTACCTTGAAAGTGAAAACCTTCTGGTATCACAGCAAGCAGGTTTCAGACAGTGCTACTCTACTGAAGATCAGGCAACCTACCTCTCCCAAGAGATTGAGGATGCCTTCCAAGATAAGAAACTGGTACTAGCAGCATGGATAGACCTTAGGAAAGCATTTGATAAGGTCTGGAAAGAAGGGCTCCTAAAGAAATTGCGAAATTGCAGGGTTAACTCAAGAATGTACAAATGGGTAAAAGCATACCTGCATAATAGAAGAGCCAGGGTACAATTAGATGGTCGCAAAAGCAAGAAAGTCCTACTGCGTCATGGAGTCCCCCAGGGAGGAGTCCTGTCGCCCACACTTTTCTTGGTTTACATCAATGACCTAGTTGCTGAACTACCACACGGGATCAAAGTGGCAATGTATGCTGACGACCTGGTGATCTGGTGCACGGAAGAACATGCAACAGTGGCCACTAAACAAATACAAAGAGCTATCGATGCCCTAACCTTATGGGCAAATAGATGGTGTGTCAGCATTAACACAGATAAGTGCAGCACTACACTCTTTACCCTCTCACCAAAACAAAAAGCCGGTCATATCAAGATAGACGGAGAGCTCTTGAAGGAAGACAAACAACCAACATACCTCGGAGTTACTTTTGATGATAAGCTGACATGGAAGCAGCACATAAACAAAGCAACAACAAAAGCCAGGAGGAAGTTAGCTATCCTGAGAAAACTAAGTGGAACCACATGGGGAGCCAGTGGGAATATACTCAGTAAAGTTTACCAGCAAGGCATAAGACCACACCTGGAATATGGTTCAGCTGCGTGGTGTCCTGCATCAAACACCACATTACAAGATCTAGATAAAGTGCAAAACCAGGCACTTAGAATAATGTTGGGAGCAATGAAATCAACACCCATAGCAGAGATGCAGAAAATGGGAAGAATGCAAACACTTGGCGAACGCAGAGACACAAAAGTACTAATTCAAGCGGAAAAGTTTCAGTGTATGCCAAGTCATCCAATGAAGGAAAGATTCCAAAACCTAGCAATGGGGCGACTGAAAAGAAGCAGCTTTATCCATCAAGCTAAACGACTCCGTAGACAACTTACAGACCTACCTGAAGTTGACAGCCCCTTAAGGTCTGTACCAGAACAAACCCCATGGAGTGAAAGGCATGGAATGCCAATATACATTCAGACCCATGTGAAAGGAATACTAAGCGAGGACGAACAGAACAGTGTGCAGCGGAGGACAGTCACCCTCAGTTTCCTGGACGAGGAATATCCACAAGATATATGGGTCAGAGTATACACAGATGGGTCAGCACAAAATGCTGTGAGGAATGGAGGTGCAGGTGTATATATAGAATATCCACACAAGCCTAGAGATACAATCAGAACACCGACAGGAAAATTCTGCAATAATTATGATGCAGAAATCCAGGCAATTACTGTGGCAGCTAAAAAACTGCTGAACTCCAACTCTGACCTACAGCCTGTGGTATTCCTGACAGATGCAAGGTCAGTGCTTCAAGCTCTCCAGTCTGGAAAACTAACAGACTTGAAAAAACTACTTAGCGAATTGTCTTACCAGTATAGGGTAACCATGCAGTGGATACCCTCTCACTGTGGAATACCAGGAAATGAAAAAGCAGACCAACTGGCTAAGGAAGGTGCTGCCGAAGATCAACCAGATATACCAATCACCTACCATCAGAAAAAACAGATGATCAAGTCAATAAGAAAGCCACAAACACCAACACAAGATGACTATCACATTATGAACAGATCAGAACAAGTTATAATTCTACGTCTCAGAACAGGACACAACCGACTCCGCAGTCACATGTATACAAAGTTCAAGATTGGCAACACGGCCATGTGTACATGTGGACAGGCAGCACAGAGTGCCAAACATATACTTCAATAGTGTTCTGAGCATGAAACGCTGAGGCAGACATATTGGCCAGAGGAAACAACACTGGAATCAAAGCTCTATGGGACACTGTATGAACTACAAAAGACAGTGAGTTTTATTAAGGAGACAGAATTGCAGATATAGACATGTTTCAAGTGAACGAAAGAAGAAGAAGAAGAATCGGCAATTAATCTGATTCAATATAGTTTTACGATGCATTCATAGGATGACGATTATTTTAACCTGTTTTTACGCCTTTTTGTGGTTTTTTATTCTATAAAATGAATTTTTTCATGTCTCAGATCTGTCGCAGAAAGGTCAAAAATCGTAAACACATGAAACACATAGGGTAATCTAACTTCAGGCATCAAATTATTAATTATTGTACCTTTTTAATCGATGTTAAGAGTGTTTCAATTGACTTTTACCATATATTAACAGGTAAACCGTTGTGTCCACCTACGTTTCTGCTAATGTTTTGATAGTCTTTCTATACAATAAAAATTTCACATCTGTTTTCATTTCACGCCACTCACTTACCAGCTCATTTGACAATCGCGTCTCCATTACGCACAGTATGTATATGGATATTTTTACCTTCTGAACCATACGGTCTAGTAGCAAAGTTAGCAGAGCATTGGGCATTAGGGTCATAGATGGATTGCGTTCTTCAGATGCTTTGTCTTATTTTTTTTAAATGTTAAAAATCTTAGACCTACTAAAATAAACAGGTCTTTGGCCCATTTGAACAATAATTCAAGGTTTTTTTTTTGTTATTATTTTATAGGTATTCCTCCAAATCAGAGTGTACGTCTATGTTATGTCGTATAGCGTATGTTATATATATATATATATATATATATATACACACACACACACACACACAAAGATCTATTTATAAGCCATTTTTGACAAGAGAAGAGAGATGTTGATCTGTTTACATCCATCCCTGAATTTAGTGCTGACACCTGATCGGTTCTGAATGTGTGTACCAGTGAAACTTCCGTTCCGTGAAGTGGTTGAACGAGTTTCTGACACCTAACATTATTGACGTTATTTTTAGTCTGTGGCAGACATTTCTTAGTATTTTTGCATTGCTGTTTCTAATTTAGTATATGATCTGTACTCTTCTTCGTCTATGTTCATTTATCAAACTCCTGCAGACTAGCAGAATGGTGTTCGGCGAACGGAATGTGTTATGTAATGATTTATAGCTTGCCCGTATTTTCTAGTAATTCCTGCCTGACACATCCTACTTCAGCACGGCTTCTGGGTAAATTTGACCCCATATGAGGCAATGAACTTCACGGCTCCCCGCCACCCCCCCTCAATTTTATAAGTTGCCTCTTGGCGACATGTATGTTTTATTGGTGATATTGTCGCTATTATTTGCAATCCTATCGGTTCCCGACAGTCCACAGGCGGATAAGAATTCAAGCGAGACCGTCAGCAGTAAAGACCTATGTACAGAAAGTAAACAAGACTTCATTTGTTACGTTTCTTATTATGCCATGATTTTCGTTAGCCACTACTTGGAGTCGCATGCCAAAAAACACAATGCCGACCAACGAAATACACAGGAATAATTTTAAAAATCAGTCTTTCAGTTCATATTTACTTGTTGGTCTGCTTTCACTGTATCTGTGTAGCATAGCTTGATGAATATACCACACGATGATGATGATCAGAATTAGGCATCTGCGTATTTGTTGTTCTGTCTACCTATGTAGTATAAGAGTACAGTCGAGAGAAGGCAGTAGATCTGATTTGAGCTAGGTCCGTTAAAACCCCGTCTGCTGCTTTCTGGTTATTCCTATACCTCATCGATGTCTCCTATCTATATTACTCCAGAGAACGTATGCATAAATGGGTATTCACTCCTCATCGACAATCAGTTCAAACGTGAAAATCGACAATTTGGAACCTATTGGTAAAATTGACAATCATCCTTTTAAAATGAGGCATATTTCATATATTTCCCCGTGATTTTCATTGGCCGACGACGCAAAGTATATAAAGTTCAAAAGTTGTAGAGGATTGTAAAAGTTGTAAGACTACCACTCATAGCACGTAACTCGGTAGCTTCAATCAATAATCCACAGGGATCTTCGAAAAAAAAATCCACTTTGTAAACAAGACGACATATGTCTAGGGAGATCCCCTAAAGTATACACACAGCCACAAACTAAAATCACAGGAAAAGTTAATTGTGTCACTTTAGAAGATTGATCCTGATGCGCCAGCAGGGCTGTACAGTTGAAATTCTCCAGAAGACTTATTGGGAATGATCCTTTTACAGTGACGCAATGTGAATTTTCTGGCGGCTTTCATTGGCTTTCGATACAAGGCGAGGCCATCTACAATAAGTCAAATAGAATTTGACTTTTCCCCGATGATTTTCATTGGTTACTATGTATAATGTATGTCGACAGCCAATGAAAACAACGGAGCCATTGAAATGAGTCATTTGTGATGGATGTTTTTAAACTTGCCAGTAGGACTTACAGTAATGATGGTCTAGACACAAAGTGACCAATGAATTCACGGGAAAATTTAAATGGCATCGTTTTAGGAGAATGACTTCCAATGAGACCTTAAACGGTGTAATTATCGATTGATACGAGAGAATTTATGAAACAACTTCCCTGTATTGGACAAGGATATCTCCACAAGGATATATGCACAAAGATATCTCCATTTTTAAAGACCTTATGTTCAGACGTAAAATGCCATCTCAATGTTAGACTAGTCTTATGGCCCACATAGTATATACATGCACGGCAAGTCTGGAACATAATCGGTCGATGCCCTCCTGTTTCATCAACACTAAGTATGACGTAACTTGGACATTGAATCCAGACAGGAAACAGTCCGTTTTAGGGTCAACATGCTATTCTATTTTTACAACGGAAACAATTCACACTTAATTCTTCCTTTTTGACCTGCCACTTCCTGCTTTTACTCACTCTATGTACACTATATACAGACTTCATAAAGAGTGCTGTAAAAAAATGTGTGTTCATTGCTCTGCTGTGGAAATTATGTTGTGGAAATTATGTTATAGAATGCGTTAAATTATGCATATTGTTGTATTCTTGATGTTAGGTGATACCATCATTGGAGGTATACAGGAACACAGAACTGAATAAACGGAGGGAAATTCTAGTTCAACTGTAACATAATTTATAGAGTAAGGGATCCAGTTGATACCTTTACAATGCATCAAATGGATTGAAGTTCCAGATAGACTTTCCAAGGAAAGGGGGGGGGGTATCTGCCAGAAAAAGACAATCTTGTCCTCTACGAGAAGCGATCACCATCAAAGGCAGTTACGACAAAAAGGGGAAAGAAGACTACCCGAAATGTAATGCAGATTACGGTTATTAACACACACCAAAAATGTCCAGAAAATACCAGGATATATTTTTGCACCTCAGAGCCGTTAATAACAGAAACATTACATGTATACCAAATTCACAATAAGTGAAACTTGCCTTTGCCATTTTAACCTGGCGAATATGACAGCGGTGGGAAAGAGAGATAGGTAAAACACATGTTTACCCGAACCAAACTATCTGCTGAAAATTTCTGCTTATGGTGTAGGTAAATGTGTTTCAAACAAAGAACCCTCTTATGGTGGGGGTCACGCTCCTTGCAATCACGGAACCCATTTTGGATATAACGGGCCGTCAAAAATAAATCGAGATCGCGGTTTAAGCCATTCTGAAGTCGGATGTGACAGTAGGAAAGGCGCAGATATATCATCTAATCTGTAAACCATGGCACAGCGCTTTCCCGTGAACTATATCCCGATAATCTGCAGGAGTTTGACAATGAGCGCAGAAGAAGAAATCATCCATCACAACGCTACACATCCTCAATGCACGCCGGTATCTCTAATTAAAAATGTAATCTGTGGTTGAGAGCACTACCGTCACAATTTATTTCTCCACTCATTATCCGTAAATCGTCATAATTTTTGTCTGTTCAGTATTTCTTCATATTTTCACGATTTCATGTCAATATCATTTGATCTTTATATACCCCCCCCCTTTTTTTTCGATATAGTTATTTCACGAGAACACGGGAATTTGCAGTAGTACTTATCCAGTAGACAATTTTACGCAGGGTTAAACATAGATTTTCGGTGTTTTCCTTTTCCGTGTATTCATATAGATTCGTAAAGTGTTATCATGACTACACTGTATTAGACAGTTCTGGAAAGTTCTGAACTAAGCAATAGAGAAATAGGAAATGCAGAAATTCTCGTAGATAAAATAAAAGAGGCCATACGAACATTTAAAGGAGGCAAGTCACCTGGTGTAGACAATATTCCAGCAGAATTCTTGAAATACTGGGGAAATAATGTGGTAAACATTATGACCAATATCTGCCAGAATATATGGAGCACAAAACAACGGCCCGCTGAATGCACACAATCACCAATAATACAAATTCCCAAGATAGGAAGTTTAAAAGTGTACGGATCACAAAACCACTAGCCTTATAACGCACCAGGGAAAAGTGATGCTCAAAATACTACTGAACAGAACAAAACACAAGTCGAAAGAAGTAATGGTAAAAGCACTGTTAACAAATATGTACGGTCCGAACATTAATTGAAAAACATATTCAGCACCAACAATTTCATTGATTTTACAACAGTTGACCGCGTTTGAATGATGGTCTGTGGCACCTACTGATACAATGTAATCTTGACACCATAATCATAGACATTGTTGAATCACTTTGCAAAAATGCAAATAGTGCTGTCTTATCAAACAATACAATTGGAGAGTTCTTTAAAACAAATATGGGAGCTCGGCAAGAATGTATAATGTCTCCAGTACTTTTCAATATATACATATAGCACATCATACAGGAAACACTGCATGACTACAACACATCAATATCGATCGGAGGTAGCCCTATTTGCAACTTGTGTTTCGCTGATGATATTGACCGTATAGCTGGGTCAGAACAAGAATTAACAGCAAAGTTGTGAAAAAGTTAGTAGCCATTGCGGAATGGAAATCAACACATAAAAGAGCAAGATCTTGGTTAACAGCAGCGACGCATAAGAATAGACTAACATCATGCGGAATGGACATACGCTTGAGGAGATGAATACCTTCAAACACCTCGGATCCAGCATATACAGCGATAGAAAATACAAAGCAGAATTAAAAATAAGACTAGAGATGGCTTTAGCGTCGATGTCAAGAATAACGGTGATTTGGAAAAGCAACATCAGTGTAGGAGTGAAAGTCAAACTGTATAAGTCGCTGGTGATGTCTGTTGTGCTGTATCGTTGTGAGAGTTGGACACTCAATGCGAGGATGGAGAGACGATTACAGACTTTCGAGTACAAATGCTACAGATGAATTCTACGAACCTCCTATAGAGAACATAAGACAATTTGTACGTGAGAAATAAAATAGAGATATATGCAGTTGTTCATGAACCATTGATTTTAATAAGGGAACAACGAAACCTAGCATGGTTTGGACATGTATGCAGACATGATTCCTTGTCAAAAACAATACTGCAGGAAACAGTCGAAGGGGGGAGATGCAGAGTGGGGCAAATAAAGACATGGACAGGACACGATTTTTCCTCACTTCTCCGCATAGTTGAAGATTGAAACCGCTGGAGGTCTCTGCTGACGCATCCTATGGTACACCTACGACCCTGACTAGCTACGTGTTTATACCTCTTCCTCTTGTAATATCACCTTCACTATTGTCTGACCTTTTCCTCTTTCTGTTTTGTATATTTTATCGTCTTTACTGTCACATTTGTTCTCTCTCTTGTAATCCTTCGCTGTGTTATCCTCAACTCCTTGCCGCTTCACACGAAACAGAGATAGCAGGTCTTTACATGATTGTAAGAAGATTGCTTTTACAAAATAGTACCTCTTTTGGTGAGATAGGCTCTTTTTAACTTCTTTCTTTATATGTTTCATATAATTTTGAATATGCAGTGTGGAGTCTGTTTATATGTTTCATATAATTTTGAATATGCAGTGTGGAGTCTGTTTATATGTTTCATATAATTTTGAATATGCAGTTTGGAGTCTGTTTATATGTTTCATATAATTTTGAATATGCAGTTTGGAGTCTGTTTATATGTTTCATATAATTTTGAATATGCAGTGTGGAGTCTGTTTATATGTTCTTGCAGTTGTTCTTCGGATGTCGCTATTAGTACTTGATCGTCTGCAAAGACGATAGTCCAATTAGGTTACATAAAAAAAGGCTGTAACCATTTTTTTTTAAAAGCGGAGGTCGTAGTTCAGTTAATCCTGCCACTAGGACCTCCGTGAATAATATAACTAGGTGCTTGCGTACCTCTCACAATTATCTACGCTGTGCTGCGGCTGACATGCCAGATGGGGAAATTGTGGTAGAGCATGGCCTAAGAACATGAGCAGATGTGCACATGTCTGATAGAGACAGTCGGTGTAAAATGCGAGAGTAGCTCTCGGTTCCTGCTCGCGTTACTCCACTCAGCTTGGAGATGATTGAGACGGGGCGGGAGTAGGGTGACCAAGAATGTACAGCAGAAAACCGAAAGTCAAAATAGTTTCCTCTCTCACTTCTGCTATTTTAGTGCTCTCCTTAGCTTTCCCCCTTGGGGTAACTGTTTTATATTTAAGTTCTATTTGTATCACGCAGACTTCAAAACATGGAATCATAGATCTATCATTGGATTTCAACAAGTATTAACCGGATATACATTGTACTAACGGATGTGTTTTTATTTTGTGTAAATAGCAGTCAGTTGGTGTTATAGTGTTTGAGTACAATCTCGCATCTTTATTTTCATTACAGTTGTTTTGCAGTATTAAATGTAACTATCAATGTCTCATTGTTTGGATTTGTACACCACTTTTATTTATTTATTTTTATTTTTCGTTCATTCTCAAACTCCTGAAAATTAGCAGGATGTAATCCAGAGAACGGGATGTTCTGTGTCCTGGTTTACAGCTTGACTGCGATATCTGCGCAATTCAGCCTGATACATCCGACTTCGTGGCTTCTGGGTATATTTGACCCTCTAAGGGACAACTAAATACACCCATAAAATCTCCCGTCACCTCTTACTTACGAAATGCATGGAAGTAAACGGTGTTGCTATTCTTTACTTCTTTTCGGGCATCCAGTAACACACGGGCGTTACATTATCTAATCGCTGGATACTGTATGTGCAAAATTTGCACAAACTTATGTAATTTAGAAGTCATTCAAGTTCTGTTTGTCTAAGACGCTCATTTGCAATTATATGTATTCACCATATAGAAGATGGGTTAAATCTATGAACTTTTTCCACGATGTCAATTATGTTATATCTCTTAATGTTTCTCTACCGGGGATATCGTCTTCCTTGCTTGCTCACAATATTTCCCTCATGTGTGGTTCCCAGCCGTCTATTTGTCTAGCCTATTTAATTTGGGTTTTGTAAAATATGTCTCATTCAATAATTTATTGTCATTATTTATGTTTACATGATTTTTTTTTTAAAATGCGATTGTGCCTGTGTGCACTTGTTACATAATGTAGATAATCTTTGATGGGTTATTATGCACCAACCGTTGACCATCATGCAATAGTTGATAAAGTTGATAATGTATATTTCATGCAATAATTGATAAAGTTGATAATGTATATTTCATGCAATAGTTGATAAAGTTGATAATATATATTTCACGGCATACTTGATAGTTTCAAATATTTTCTATAGCATGGGAAGAAAAATACAGTCCCAGATGACTGGCAAAACTCAATTATAGTTCCAATATGGAAAAACAAAGGAATCACAAGATAATGTGAAATTATCACGGCTTAAGAACACGACACATAATAGAACAACAACTAAGTCCAGCCCAGTTTGGTTTCAGAATAGGAGCAGGATACACAGATGCACAATTCACCCTTAGACAAGCAAGCGAAAAAGCTATTGAGTATAACAAAAAGCTAAACATCAGCTTTGTCAACCAAGACAAAGCGTTTGACAGAATACACAGAGGCATACTATGGGAAAAGCTGGAAATATACTGAATCAAGGGACAACTACTACATAACATCAAAGTATTATTTAAAAAAAAGTCAAAGCAAGTTGAGAATAACAGATGGAGTATCAGAACCATTCACAACAAAAACAAGAGTGGGACAGGGAGGTGGGATGTCGCCTATTCTATTCAACGTCTACATAGAATTATAAAATAAACACACAATAAGATATATAACAAACAACAGAGAATGAACAACACAACAACGAATTAAATGAACTGCTTTTCGCTGAGGATCAAAGCATCATCTATAATGACGAAGAAAAACTGTAAACTTACATTAATCCACTATCAAGAATATGCAATAAATATAACATGCGGATTAACACACAAAAGATAAAATATGCACATAACGAGATCAATATATCATTTAAACATCCAAATAGAGAACACAACAAAAATAAAACAAGTCAAATAGTTCAAGTATCTAGGAAGTATCTTCACAGAAGACTGATGACTCGATAGAGAGATGGAAACAAGATGTCAAAAGGCAAATGATGTGATATACCAGCTATTATCCTTGCTATTGCACCTAAAATTCAACATGGATGTAAAGAAACAAATGATTAAGAACAGCGTTATACCAACACTATGCTACCAACGCCAGACTTGGCAACTGACATCTACACACAAGAGAAAGATCGAAATTTGCGAAATGAAATGTCCAAGAAAGGCTATTGGAGTCATTAGCTCGGCAACGATCCACCGCCCATAAGAGCTTATAACAAGATGGAATCAGGATATAGAGCACAGGGAAGACCTTAGGAAAAGATGGATAGGCAACGACAACACTATCCTGAATAAACATGACTGCACCTCAACTAGAGCAATACACATGTCCCTTGAACGTAAACTACATCTAGTTCACAAACCACTACGCTCAGCGGCACGCGTGGAAACTACAACACTACCATCTGGGGATAGACACCAGACGATACTTGGTAGTGCACACTTGATAGTGTATGCTTGATAGTGTATATTTGACGGCATACTTGATAATGCACTCGTGATAGTATATACTTGACGGCATATTTGATAGTGTACACTTGACAGTGCATACTTGATGGTATACTTGGTACTGCACACTTGATGGCATACTTGGTACTGCACACTTGATAGGGCATACTTGATGGTGCAAACTTGATAGGGCAAATTGAATAGTGTATGTCATGTGACGTATTCTCTCCAGAACTTTGTCTTCCCAATGAACTCTCTGAACCTTTTTCTGTCTTGGGCCATGCGGCTTGCATTTTCCAACGACGTATTCATGTTATCTTTAATGTCGCCAGTCTATCGTCTTCTTTCTCAGCCTTTCTCTCCCTCCCCCAGATGCTATGCACTCCATTATCTTACTTTCTAAACAGTTGTGTCTCTTATAGTGTATACTTGACAGTATACTCGATAGTGCACGCTTAATGGTGCATGCGTGGTATTGTACACTTGACGGTGTGTTTGATAGTGTACACTTGACGACATACTTGATAGTGTATTCTTGATGGCATACTTAGTAGTGCATACTTAGTAGTGCATACTTGAGAGTGCATACTTGACGGCATACTGGATGTGTATACTTGACGGTATACTTTCCTGTATACTTGATAATGTATACTTAGGCGGTATATTTGATAGTTTATTCGTGACGAATACATGGCGGTAGAGGCACAAGTTCAGGCTGCGATAAGAGTTCATCTGATGAAGGTATAGCAATTTACACACATGGATTCGAATGTGCTTTGCAATCGTGGGCGTTTGGTATAAGTTGAACAGAGAACAGAGCATGATCATGTTTGCTATCAGTGTTGGAAATAATAGTTTACACTAGGCCTTTTTAGTGATTCATTTCTAGAATAGATGTGATCATTATTTTTTTGATTGTGATTAATTTCTAAAATAGATGTGACATTTACATTTTGAATGCGATTCATTTCTAAAATAGATGTGACATTTACATTTTGAATGCGATTCATTTCTAAAATAGATGTGACATTTACATTTTGAATGCGATTCATTTCTAAAATAGATGTGACATTTACATTTTGAATGCGATTCATTTCTAAAATAGATGTGACATTTACATTTTGAATGCGATTCATTTCTAAAATAGATGTGACATTTACATTTTGAATGCGATTCATTTCTAGAATACGATTCTCACAATAAGCTTCTCTTAATTTATTATCTAGAATAATTGTGCTGATAATATTATTTGTGATCAAGTTTAAAATGGAGACTACTATACCTTTGTTGTGATTCTTCTTCTTTCTGTCCTCATGTACCTTTCGGTGTTGAGGGAAGAGTGAGTGTACGGTCATTTGCCCTTCTATTTGCCTCTTCTGCTGTTATATTTCCGAGTGTCTCTAATACACTATCTATCCACCTTTTACGAGGGGGTCCAACAGGTCGACTGTTTTCGTATCGTTTGGTAAGTGTTTTTTGGATAATACTTTGCTCTTTCTGTCTGGTTATATGGTCGTACCATTTAACTTCTTGTTTCTGGATGTATTCTATTGTTGACTTGATCCCTAATTGTTTCCTTAGTGCCTCATTCCTGATTTTGTCTCTCAAGCTAACTCCAATCATACGTCTCACACATTTCATTTCAGTGGTGTTAATCTTATGTATTGTTCTAGAATCCAATGTCCAAATTTGACACTGATAACACAATGTTGGTCAGAAAATGGTGTTGAAAAGCGCTTTCTTTGTTTCTTGTGTAATATCTTTGTTTCTTAGTAAAGGTGTTAATTGACCAATGACCTGCCAGGCCTTATTTCATCTTGCGTTGTGATTAAATTATAAAATAAAGTTACATTCAAAACTTTTTGTCTAAGGTTATCGTTATAGTAAAGGGGCACACTAGATCTTTCCAGTGATTCCTTTTGAGAATGAAAGTGCTCCCTGTAAGACATTGTGTGATTTATTCTATGACCTAACATGATGCTCTAGCACTTCTAGCAGAATGTTTATTACTATTATCGGTAAGAGTTTCCCTTTCTTCATTCCTCCAAGACTGTCCACAACTCTCATTTGAAATAGTATCCTTCATTAGCCAGTATACACCTATTATTCCTCAAGATAATCTCTACTCTAAATAATACCACGTTGTATTCTTCATTATTCCTTTTGTCTCTACTCTAAAATCTCATTCTTTCGATCTTATCTTACCTGCCGTCACTTCTCTCCTATAACGATTCTCCATAATATTTAGGCATTACCCAATCTCTGCACACACCTCTCGTAACTTCCTCTCGCTCTCTCTCACCCTTTCTCATCCACTTCTATCAAAAGCAGACATATTACTTAGGTCTTCCATCTACATTCTTGTAAGAATAAAGTCAACAAGAAACATGATCTCTTGCCGTTTTGAAATGTTCACTCCATAAATGACAACTTGATTGTGAATTTCTTGTAGAGTAAAACACGGATTAACTATGAAGAATATATTGGGAAATTTGAATTAGTATTTGTCTCTGCGTACACATTTGACTTTGTTTCATGACGAAATTGGAAGCAATGGTAACTCAGTGTTTAGTGCACAAGATTCCTAGTTGGGTGGTCCAAGGTTTATTTCCAGTTCAGTTGGAAATATATTTAGATCAATAACTGCTTCTATGCTGAGACCCACCTAAGGGAATGAGTACCATATTTTCTTGGAAAGTAAAGACAGCAGGTGTAATACTGATCACATCATCACTATGTATGTAGTTGTTCAATAATAGCAGCGTTCATAATATCATATTCCCAATACACTTCAGTGGTGTGAGAAATGAACTATTACTATACCGCCATCACCATAACTACTACTACCACCACCACCACCACTACTATTACTGCTACTCCTAGTGATACTGCTATAGTTGCGAAATTCTTGCCCTTTCACGCAAACTATTGCACGCATTTTTACGAACGAATTCTGTTAAAGCAATCTTGGATTGCTGATCACGTAACAAAATTGATATCCATCAGTGCACATCTTACTTAGAGTGTTGACAATGTTGAATTCTTGTGATTGTTTTTGATATATGCAAGATATGTGGCCTAAATATTAGATCTTTCAGCATTTAAAATTGATTGCTCTTCCTATAGACCCGCAGATGTATCACAGTACACAAAGAGTAGAAACCAGAAAGTTCTCTATCCAGTATATGAAACATGTGTACATTAATTTTAGTAGTCCTATTATAGCGTTTTAATTAGCAGAGATTTGTTTTAGTGCACACACACACGCCACAAGTATGACTTATTTTCTCACTGATCACTAGAAATCTTTATATTTATATTGATTAGAAATCAGCATCATTGCACTTCGGACATTCCCATAAATTCTCAGCTCGCCAATCTATCGGCATCTCAGGGTGTATAAGCTCAGGTACCAGTCAGTTGTTGGTTATGAGGTGTTCTGATCTTTCATGAATTTCTAATCTTTTCATTTGAATTATTCCAAAATTCGCACTTGTGAACATGTAATTTGGCAGTATAATTTACTATTTGTTGGTTTTTATTTCGTAAAATTTTGTTATACTCTCTGTGTACACGTACAGACATTGTTATATAGTTATAAAGAACCACCAATGCTCTTTAAGAAATCACAGTTCTCATGAAACACATTTTTTCGTAACGTCCATAATAACTATTACACACACCAAATTTCAGGGCAGTCCATGAACTGAATGTAATGTTATAACATTAGAAATTGGGGCATGGCATACCTATGGAGATTTAAACTACTACTAGATAACAAAAATGTTAGTTCAAAAAATAGTCAGATAATTATATTCTTCATATGTTTACTTTTTGAGTAACAGGTGTTATTTTATTGTGTTATGCCAAGTTACATAATATAGACTATAGAACACTCATGCCATGAATGGCTTAGTAGAAAATGTGTCACTCCGTGGTTAAATCATCCATGTGTTCAATGGACCTCTGTACTTGTTACAAAGCACATTCTAGTTTATACATGACATAAAACTTCAGATATAAGCATATTCCAAGCCAATGAAAGAATAACACAATTCTCCTGTTCACTATCTGGATGTCGTGATGTTAAACTGTCCGGTGTCTTCTTTTCTCTGATTGTTCTCTTTTTGTAGTTTAAACAAAATTCATTTACTCACTCTATGAGAAGCGGTAGTTATTATTTGTCGTGTACATTCTTGGTAGTAAGTAAAAAGTAAAGTAACCCATAACATTTATTAATGCCGTAGGGGTGTGCGATGTTAGCGATCTCACATTTCACAGGCTCTGCAAATGAGGGCGGTAGCCATCTCCTCTCCCTCGCAGTCTTTACTTCCCGGATTAATCCGGTACCCATTTAAGGCTGGGTCGAATTCTTGGTAGTACTATACAGCCAATGGCAACCTACTGAACGTATTTATATTGCCTAGAAAATCACCACAGCCAACAAATGCTGGGTTGATAGCTACCTCCTGGATAGGATATGCTACCAATTATTTTTTTTTTTACTGTACAGCTTTGTCTGTGTATAGAACATTGAGATATCTTATTTTAAATAGGAGAATGCTAATAATATATGATTGGTGAATATAGCTTCAGTGGTTGGCCAGTCAGATGCGAAGAGATACGTCTCGGGCTGTGCTTCAAAACTTTTGTTTCAGAGACCATTGCTGTTTACAAGGAACATTTGTTATTGTTTTATGTTTCACAACATGTGGACGTGGATACCTAAGATTTCATGTTCTATACATTTGATTCTGGATTAGTGAATTACATTTTGTCTTGTGGGATATATAAATGAGCGGATACGACAACGACGTCAGGTTAGTATATATTGTTTTATGGTGTCCTCAGTTGTTGTGTTTGAAAGTACGTAATTTTTGCATGTGTTGTACGCATGTTGATACACCTTCATCTACTGGAAGTTGACTAATATTCGTACAGTAAACACATGTTGAACGATTTTTATACAATTTATGTATATACACATATATATATATATATATATATAATGTATACACACACACACATATATATATATATATATATTTATTGTACACGCACGCACGCACGCACAACTCTACACTACACGTAGGGACTTATTAAAAAAAATCTTTCGTTACTGCGTGTTTTCCTGTTAAGGAATGCAGGGAGGCTTTTAAAGCTGTGGAAATAAAGGCCGCTTTGACAAAGATGTCGATGCGACGTGTACAGAAATAATTTTTTATCGCACCTCCGAAAGATATATCCTTTCTTTTCCCAACCGAACCAGATACCTCAGGAATCTGAGGCTGGCGTTCTAGCCGTACGGCCACACGCTCAGCATATCGGATTATTAATATTAAATTCTATAAAGGTTCTAATCATGGCGCGATTCAGTAACGGGATGATGTTTTGTTATGCATATTAAATATAAAATCGACAGTATCTTTGGAAATGTTTGTAAGATAATTATTCGCGTCTTTGCTCCCCCCCCCCCCAAAGTTCAGTTAAATCACATAACCTATAATCTGTAACGGGCATAAATGATAATGTGCTATCATCATTTTGCTAATGATATGTTTCGTATTGCTAACATAGTCTTATTCTCACACCGGGCAAAGCCGGGTATTGCTACTATATATATATATATATATAATGTAAATAATTAATTCAATGCAGTCTAACTATGTCTCACTCGTGATTCATCAGACCTACAACTATGCACCAGTAAACACTATTATGTGACATGTGTATATATAGTGATGTTGTGATCTTATGGAAACCCCAACAAAGCCTTCTCTAGACAATTAAAATCACCTCTGTGTAAGAGGTTTCTTCTCAACGCTGAGAATTGCTTAAGTAAAAGTGAAGCTCTGCTGAAACCTCTATTGTACAAATGATATGAGCTGTATTGCTGGTGCTTCCTGGTAATTGAAACACGAAAAACAGGACGGTTTTACACAGCACCGACGAAATCCCGCGACCAACAGATTATCTACGTGTTGTCGCGCCTACCGCCTTTATGTTCACATGATACCAAGCGCTGATGAATTAATATGTTTTCACGTTTACTTTGCTCTCTCTCTCTCTCTCTCTCTCTATATATATATATATATATATATTAGGGCTGGCACTGATTAAAATTTTCCTGTTCGATTAATCGGAAAAAATGTTAATCGATTAATGTCGATTAATTATAACGCATATATAGATCCAACTATTTGTATCTGGTCTGCAACAATCCATGACTTAACTTCACAGTTCACACAAAAATGTTGTAAATTCAATCTGTAGCACTGACGTGATTTAAATGCTTAACTTCAACGGTGCTTTCATTAGTCGCCATTTTTGTTTACGTCTGCACGTCTAAATAAATAATAATAATACGCGGGAAAAGTAACCAAAAAAAAATAATAATTAAGAAACTGAAAAAATTTTATTAAATATATTTTCTTAAATTTTAATCGATGTCATTAATTTTAATCGATAAATTTATAACGATTAATCGATTAATTAATCGTTAATTTCTCAGCCCTAATATATAGACACACACACACGTTTACACACACTCTCTCTATGCACACGTACACATACATACACGCGTTCACACACACTCTCTCTATACACACACACACACACACAATCTCACACGTGCGCCTGCATATGTAAGATGTACACTCCGTGACGATAACAAACATGTCTATGAAGAACAACATGAGCCCCGGAGTCTTTCAAAGAACGTACTTGAAACCCGAGGACCGCGTGTCATATTTTTTATAATGTCGTGTGTCTTCTCTATCGTGCATCTCTTGATATATCTACTATATTTTTTTCTTGTGTCTATTTCCCCTAAAGTTGTGGTTATTTTTGGTTTGAAATACACATTACTCCGTGGTTCACATATCCACCAGGAAGCAAAGTACCGGCGTTCATGCTCTGTAAGTTGGAGGAATGGCGCTATTGCCACTGAGTAAGCCCGCTCGGCGACGCTAGTCAGAAGATTTCTGATCGATAACTGACTACACAACTGAGCAAATGAGAAACAGTGTGTTATGAAGGTGGTTCATATAATCTGCTTACCATTACACCTACAGTTTATCTTTGACGCAATACAGTATGATACATCGCATCATGTTACATACCTAGTGTCTATCTATCTATCTATCTATCTATCTATCTATCTATCTATCTATCTATCTATCTGTCTGTCTGTCTGTCTGTCTGTCTGTCTGTCTGTCTGTCTGTCTGTCTGTCTGTCTGTCTGTCTGTCTGTCTGTCTGTCCGTCCGTCCGTCCGTCCGTCCGTCCGTCCGTCCGTCCGTCCGTCCGTCCGTCCGTCCGTCCGTCCGTCCGTCCGTCCGTCCGTCCGTCCGTCCGTCCATCCATCTATCTCTCTAATCTCTCTAATCTAATCTAATCTAAGCTTATCTTATCTTATATATATATATATATATATAAATAAATAAATAAATATATATATATATATCCATCCATACGCTGTGGCCCTTGTTTGCCTTGTGGCGTCAGGGGTGGAAGAGATCTGTGGAGATGGCCATGTGTGAT
The DNA here is from genome assembly GCA_034231615.1 of Meghimatium bilineatum. Taxonomy (NCBI): domain Eukaryota; kingdom Metazoa; phylum Mollusca; class Gastropoda; order Stylommatophora; family Philomycidae; genus Meghimatium; species Meghimatium bilineatum. Next base: position 57,516,420 of record CM067320.1, read on the forward strand.
GTTTGTAAGCTTGTTCCTGTGGCTTCTATGATTCATCCTTTACATGGTCTGCCTCTGGCATTATAACCGTTATGTCTATGTGTCTTGGCCATTTGTGGCATGCTATCTGTTGTTAGTCTGGAAGCGTGTGAAAACCACTTGATCTGTTGTCTTTTGATGTGTTCCAATATTGGTATTATTTTGGTTATCTGTCTGATGGTATCGTTTCTAATTATATCTCTTAATGACACTCCGAGTATTCTTCGTAGACATGTCATTTCTGCTGTCACTATTTTTCTTTTGTCTTGTGCTGTCATTGTCCAGGTTTGGCACTGGTAGCATAGGGAAGGAATAATAAAAGTCTTGTATACTTCTTGATTCTTGATTAGAAACTGGCTTCACAGCACGCGAGACATTCCTATAAGTGATCCGCCTTCCGCTCCAACAGCCATCCTACTGTATGTAGATTCATAGTTCCGGTCAGGTGTTGATTGTGTGATCTTCGGGACTTTCCAAAAAATTTACTTTTCCTCCCCTCACCTCTAGATACTCCCATTTCTAACATTCTTTGTATGTGTACGTTCTCAACCTCATTGGCATCATCTGTATACTGTATAATTATATAATGTAACTTTAGTGTCTGTTTACATTTTTGTTCTTGAAAATACGTGTCAACAAAGTTAATAATATCATATCATAAATAGACAATCTCTATTTTGTCGTCACGCTATAAGACAAGGTGATCTGGTAAACATAGTTATTACAGGCAAGACAGAAGGAGGGCGACAGCGTGTGAAATTGTTAGTATAACATCGTGGCACGACATTATGTCAACAACGATCCCGATAAAAGATACTGGAAATAGAGTTGTTTATGTCCATGATCGTCTGCGTGAGTCGACACGGCACCTGATGATGCTCGTATGAGGGCTCAGCTCGACGAACGAGTCATATATAAAACCTGCGACATTATCTAGGAGCTTTAGTATATGAACTCTTAACTCCACTCGATGTTGCCACGCAGGCTGATATTGGCGACCATGCAACTCCATATGTCACTCTAGTCAACCTGTTGCATTTATGTTAACAATTTTTTCAGTTGTCTGGGCCCGAAAGACAAGCCAGGAATAACAATACTATTACCTATAACGCATGTTATAACTCTGGGTGCGATTGAGAAGGTTTTGGTGTGAAGTTGACTGCCATATCCCGTATATAGTAAATATGAGTTCGGATCTGTCAGCAGACCGAAAGACTCAGAGTCAGATATCACAGCTACGTTGTAAATCATAGAACAAGACATTCCTTTCTCCAGACTACATCCTGACAATCTGCAGGAGTTTGAAGACGGAAACACATTTTTTCCATTCAAGTGTATCCGGTTCGAGTAATTTGACCTAGCTCTTTAACTGTATAATATATTACAGTAGTTCTCAAAAAATAGGGGGGGGGGAGGCGGCGTGAAGCGATTTGGGAATTTAGTGTATTAAAGGCATAATTGATTTTCACTTAAAAGTATAAACATGTTTCAAAAAAATACATTGAAAAAGCAACATAAGAAATAACGACTATTCTTTCATATACGCATTAACTTTATAACCACAGTTAATTGTAAATATGCCCTTACGATGAAAATCTTGCACCGACGAAAACAAATTAACTTTTTCTTTCACCTACGTCACAGGACATGTCAAGTTTGACCTGTTGTTTCCCGGAATTGTGACGAGTTTGAAAAGTGGGAGTGACGTTTGGGGTTTTTAATTGTGTGTTTTTTTTCAAAGTTTTTAAAGTGGGGTTTAAAAAAACAAACTATATAGAATACAACATTAAATTTAAATAATTTACACCAAGCCATTTAAAATACATCAAACTATGTAAGATACAAGATCACGCTATATAACATACACCATCATCATCATCATCTATGTGACTTTTCCATTACAGAACATTGTCCTCACTGTCATATTCTGTAAGCCACTCCGTTCTGTGTAAGCTGTGTAAGCTTTTACATTGTCATTTTTAGACGGTCTTGATTTACTGTGCACATCGTAGTCTTCGTATGCCTCTTGTTCACTTTCCTGGAAATTTACCCTCCATGAGCAATCTTTCTAAATATTTCATCGTGTCTTATTATATGTCCAAAATATGTTAGCTTCCAATTTTTATGATTCTCATGAGTTTCTTGGTATTGTATACGCCTCAGTAGATTGCCATTGCTTTCTGAGTCTGTTCTGGTCGCTTATCAGTTACCGTCCTTGATGCGCTCTCAGCCCAATTCGTGATCGTTCCAACTCCTCTTTTGAAGCTTTTGCCGATAATACGATCTTCTTCCCCCTCCACCAGCAGTTGTATGTATACACAGTAGGGGAGGTTTGCAGAGTAGAACGCGTAACATAGTTCATCCGACTAGCCAAAATCGTGGGGTTGGGGGGGGGGGTCGCTGCAACACACAATTATACACGAGGAACAGACATGGCTATTTAAATACATCAAACTATATAAAATACAACACCACGCTATATGGAATACAACAGCAAGCTATGTAAAATACACCAAGCTATGTAAAATACAATATTAAGCTATATAAAATATAATAAGCTATATACACTACATTAAGTTATATAAAATACAACATCAGGCTATATAAACTATAATAAACTATCAGCAATACAACATCGTGCTATATAAACAACCCCATACTATATAAAATCATTATCATCATGTGACATATTCTTTCCAGAACGTGGTCTTCTTTATGAATTCTCTGGGGTGCAAAGGGAACGCATTGCTCTAGGCGGACCCAGGGTTAGCAGATAACCAAGATCCCAAATGTACCTCCACGCGGTGCACCCTGGAAACAGAAATACAGCAGCTCGAGCTGATTCTGGCCAAATCATTTGGGGATCGTGTCCGAGAATGTGGAGGTAGCAGATGGAAAGAGATTTGACTGCACAAGAGACAGACAATATCTCCGACACCACCAGCATCACCACATATAGCGACACTGTCGACATACAGTGAAACAGGGCAGTCCAGTCCGAACATTGGAGGGGCGGCCAATGTAAAATGCACGTAAAGATAGATGCATGGCGAGAGACAAATAGATTTCATACTGAGTACAATGAAACAATGAAAGGGCAGAACAGCGCTAGAGGGCAGCGCGAACTGCAAATAGAAAGTGAAAAGTCCCTAGGAAAGGGGAACTACAAGCACCGTCAGCTCGAGACGAGCTTCTAGTTACCTGTGTTCCTTACAGGCAGAGACCCAGACCCATCCATTGGCGTTTGGTAAAGCAAGAAGTCCTAACCCAACTCTAATGTCGAGCCTTCCTAAACCGGAAATATGCTCGCGAAGAGAAAGGGTTCCGTACTCGATACGCTCAGGCACGAAAGGGACAACGATTTAGCCCTGGCCCAACTCTACTGTCAGGTTTTCCTACACCGGAAAGACACTTGAAGAGAGAAAGGGTTCAGTACCTGATGGGCTCAGGCGCTATTGGGACAAGGACGCTCAGATCGAGAACGCCTTGCTCTCAAACGCGTGGTGTGAGACTCGAACTTGGACAAGGGGTACACGATGTCGGTGAATGACACCTCGGCTAAGAGGGCGAAAGAGCGAGGGTCCAACTCATCTGTTGAGTTCTTCCCCTTAAGGAACCAGGCTCACGGATGAGAAACGGTTCAGTACCCAATGGGCACAGGCACAGCACGTCCAATTACACGAGGCAAGTTCATAGACAGTGGAACACCTCGTTCGAGTCAGACGAGAGCAAAAAATCGTCTGGGCGAAGAGGCTCTATTACGCGTGCCTGGAGACAGATATAGAGGCTGTCACAGGCTAAGGGTAGCCCACCCGAATTGTCAAGGCATGCCGAAATCGGATGTGCTAGGCCTACAAGGCGCATAACGGTGGCACAACGTAATCACGCTCCCGGCGGAAATCGCACGGATATCCGTGATGGTTACAATGGAGCGAACGAAAAACAAAACAATGAATTCTCTGAACACTCTGAGCTTCTGGGGGAATTGACCTGCTAGAGACATATAGATATAAATGCTATATAAATTACAACCATTTATAAATACACCATCAAGTTTTAAAATACAGCATCAAGCTATATAAAATACATCAAGCTAGAATAAAATACATAAAATACAATGCTAGGTCGTAGATTCATCTTCGGTCATGGAGAAGATCGCATAAACAAGCAGTTTCCTCAATTTTGTTTTAATGTTTTTGCGGAATTTTTTTTTGGAAGCGATTTGCTGGAGAGGCGGTTGTTTTCTTTCTTTTTGTTTTTCTTGCTTATTCTCTATTACTAAATATCATGATCTCATGTTATTATTTCGCGAGGTTAGCGAATGGGTAGAACCTTCCAACACAATATCACTTCCCCATTTACAGACTTGTTAGAACATCGAGTTTTATAAAATACAACAAACCACTATTCTGTTGTGACTTTGTTTTACAATTAGAATTAACTAAGAATCAGTATTTCTCTAACCAAAACAGAAATAGCTATTACAATCAATAACGCAATTTATGCATCTACTGTTTTTGTTTCTCTCTCTGTATAAATATCTCTCTCTCGTCCATCTCCGACATGTCCATTCCAACCCCCAAATCCCCGGCTTTAGCTAGGACAAATCTTAAGCACCAGCTACGACAGAAATGTGTGTTTCTTCCTCGGTCAGACATCGATCTGAGATCTGCTCACACAAGTTGAATCTCTCTTCATTTTATCACATATAAATAAAATAGTTAGAGAAACTGGAATACAGAAATGGAATGAAGAGGATTCTGGGAAATAATTTGGTGTTGTGATCCGGGTATAATTTTCTCCATTATTAGTAAAATATATTTCAGATGTCGTATTTCTAGATTGTGTAGTTGAAGGCATTCATTGTTGTGTAGTGATTTTACTGTCAGTTTATATAGGACGCCGGAATGAACAAGTTGGCTACAATCATGTGGTAAGTGTTGCGCTGACCAAGCTGTAACATTGTCTCGTTTAAAATATGGCTAGTCGTCTTCACATACTTTCTTTCTCAGCGTATATTTTTTTTTTATGGTCAACCTTTGTCTGTCTCTTGCAGTAATTATTACTTGTATGTCACTTACTGGCAGTCTCTGCAGCTAATCATTACTTGTATGCCATTCAATGTCTGCCTCTGCCAGCAATAATTACTTGTATGTCGCTATCTTTGCCAGCAATAATTATTTGTATATACTGTCTGTCGCTAATTATCAATTTCATGTCATTCACTGTGTCTGCCAGCAATCAGTATTTGTATATCGCTCATTGTATGTCTATGCCATTAATTATTATATGTTAATCACTTTCTTTGCCAGAAATCATTTTTTGTGCGGCTTTCATTATCTTTCTATGTATCTTGTCATTTCCACATGTGCTATTACAGGTCGTGGGGAGAAGTTATGGTTGTCTATCTTTGGCCATTTGGTTGCGTTGGTCATGGTCAGCCCACTATCTGTCTTTGCAGTTAATTATTATTTGTATATCACTCAATGTCTGTCTGTCCGAAATCCTTATGTATATGTCTATTATTACACACATTCTGTGTAAGCCACCATTGATTTGTATGTTAGTCTAATTTTATTTATCTTAACATCAATTATTGTGTATGTTAGTCTAGTATCATTTATCTCAGCCACCATTCATGTGTATGTTAGTCTAGTATCATTTATCTCAGCCACCATTCATGTGTAAGTTAGTCTAGTATCATTTATCTCAGCCACCATTCATGTGTATGTTAGTCTAGTATCCTTTATCTCAGCCACCATTCATGTGTAAGTTAGTCTAGTATCATTTATCTCAGCCACCATTCATGTGTATGTTAGTCTAGTATCATTTATCTCAGCCACCATTCATGTGTAAGTTAGTCTAGTATCATTTATCTTAGCCACCATTCATGTGTATGTTAGTCTAGTATCATTTATCTCAGCCACCATTCATGTGTAAGTTAGTCTAGTATCATTTATCTCAGCCACCATTCATGTGTATGTTAGTCCAATCTCAATTTTGATCTCAGTCACCATTCATTTATTTGTTTGTCTAGTCTCACCTGCTATCTCAGCCACCGTACATTTGAACGAGAGAGAGAGAGAGAGAGTTGGGGGAAAATGAAGAATCAATGAATAAAATTCTAAACTTTACGACCCCTCTCTTTATATCCAATTAGTGTGGCGTCAAATTTACCAGTCCGAACACCTTCCCCAAAACTCTGCTCATTTTATGTGTCACACTTTGTTTCATTTAATGATCTGATCACATTTGTTGGCACAGTGGGGCAATCCACATAATAGTGTAGAAATTACTAGCTAGCCAATGTGTTGTCAAAGGTGAAGTGAAACTTTCTTTGCTCACCCAACTACTGTATCCAACCAAACTATTATGGCCATGCTCACCCGTATACTAATGATCTTGTATTATGTTTTTGGTATGCCGGAAAACTTTAATCCATCATTTAAGAATAGTCTTATGTAATTGTCCAAAATAGTCGTAATAGTATCAAAATTATTGGACTATTTATTTTTCTATGTTTCTAACTTGTATTATGCCAGTTGTTCACAGTATATAGTCCAGAGCAAATAGTGCATTGTGTCCTTGTTTACAGTTTGTGTGCTATATTTGCGCCTTTCGTTCCGACAAATCCGTCTTCAACAAAACATTTTGTGTCACTGACTTTTTTATGGATAAGGTAAGCTATTCACATATCCAACCGTCGTTTAGTCTCATTCTGTTTCTTGCACTCATTTTTGGACCTCGGCATTATTTATAATAATACCAATGATAATAATAATTAGTATTATTAATTGTTAATTATTATTAGCTGTTTTGTTTTACCACATTTGTTTCCTCATATATAAATGGTTTCTCGTTCTCTTTGTTTTCCGTTGCCTATATCTGCTCTTCTCATTTCTTTCTTATCCCGATGCATTCTTTTCGCAAAACTTAACGATTTGAATCTTTTCGTGATGTACTGTGCCAGTTAATTTGTTCCAGATCTATACAGAATTCCCGAGGTGCTTGTATTTGGCACCCAATAACTTCATACAGTTTATTCCCCTTCTTATTCTTTACGTTTTTGTGTGTATTTACTTTAGTTTCACCGTACGAATTTCCTTGTGTTGATTCAGACTGATTACTTACTTAGTCAAAACAAGGTCGTTAAAACGAGAACGGCAAACATGAAATATGTGGACGACACTGTTCTAATTGCCAAAAGTGAGAAAGATTTACAAGAACTGATCAAAATAGTAGTAACAAGAAAGCAAATAGAAGTATATTTGCTTAAATAACAAAAAGTCAGAAGTTATGATTATTTGTAATAAATACTCAAGAGAATGGTAGTAAAACTAAGGAGAGCATTCAGTTGGTCAGGCGATACTCAAGAGAATCTGTGTCATCTGTGAAGATACTCAACTATTGACAGAGACAATATCACGAGGGTAGCTTGTTATTTTTCTTGAACCACAGCATTGCAGTTTGAGCAGAACTTTCATGTAGAGATAGACAGTTTCAGGGCAAAGATCGTAGTATCTTATACAGATACTAGCGCCTCCATTTCTGATTGCAGTTCTAACTGATGCTCCTTCTGTAAATGAATGTATCCAGAATTGTTCGGGAAATTATTCCTGAACTATACTCATTGAAACAGTTTGCTTTTGATCAATTGTTTCTTTGTCGGCGAGAATGCTGATTGATGTTTTATTTGAAAGAAATTAGTTTTCTTCCATGGTACAGGGTGAAGGGTAACGTAGCAGGTGTGTTATTTTTGTGAGTAGATATGTTTGATGCGGTCTTCTTGTAATTTGTCCATGACGGACACAGCTACTGCGCTATTAATCTTTCCCGTGCTACATCATCCAGTCTTTCCATCGCGGGGCGTGTTATCATGCTACTAGACTTTTCTACAACCTTCAAACAAGGTAGGACTATAAGTATCAACAGCACACAAGAATTACACACAGTAGCATCACATCGCTCGAATTGGAGAGCTCTGATATGATGCTACTGTGAACGGACAAAGCTACTACGCTCCATGTTCGGCGCTGAATGAACATGGACTGATGGATGGATACTTCTCTATCTGGACTAGGCTTTATTTCTTATATATACTAGTGGCTGCCACTATATGCTGATACCTATAACTTTCTACACCTCCAGTATTTTCGTGGTCTTCCTAGGTCCCACTTTGAGTCTGAGCGTTTTTAATATCGCACCTTACTCAAATTCTGGACATGAGTATTTTCAGTCTATGACCAAGCTGTTCTGTCAAACTTGAACTGGGGTATTACTCCACCTTTATATATCTTTGTAAGAGTAGGTTCATTTTCAACCGCATCTCGTTCCTGCTAAGTTACTAAGTATGCCTAATCGTCTACAGTTCAAATTCAATACTAGTATAACCTTGGCAAAGAATGTTTATGTTTTTTGGTCTCAAGGTATGTTTATCCAGGTGATGACTTATGAGTAGCAGGAACTTTAATGAATCATTAATGTAACACTTATTTCCTGCTATTTAAAATTATCACCTCATTGTTGCATTATCATTCTGTGGAGGTTGTCTATAAATTACGTCAACAATATTTTGAACCCATCCCTTCTCGTCAACAAAATAACAAGAATTCAAACTAACCTCCCCTAGAAGTGTTTTTATATGTGACAGAAACAGTATGGAAAAAATGATTTATTTATGATATTTCGGAAAATGTTTCAAATTCAAACAATTTAATTTGCATAACATTTTTGTTGCTGTTAATGTCAACTGTTTTGCACTCCCACCCCCTGCCTTTGTTAAAAAAATGTCAAACGTATGTTTAAGATACCCCCCCCCCCCCCCATTGTTGACGTAATTTAAGGACGATCCTGTGTTATGTATGGGGAGTGTGGTAACTTCTGTTATGGCTTCAATTGCCTGTACATTTCGTGGTGTCTGCTATGGCAAAACGGCCTTTATTTCCACAGCCCATAGAAAACCTCCCTGCACTTCTTTACAGGAAAACATGCAGTAACGAAAGTTTATGGTCCAACACGTTTTTAAAATTTCATTTAGTCCTTTGGCGTTTCAAAGAGCGTCTAAGTAGTTGCCGTCAAACGCGATGAGTGAACTCTCATCATCATTAAGTGCCGTCTCCATAACAAAGGTTGGCTGCAGCAGATCTCCAATAGTCTCTTGATTTGGTGGTGCACTCTGTTAGACTGTAACCTGTCCATCTTGTGATGTTACTCTCCCACTTGTATCTCTGTTCACTACTTGCTCGCTTCCCTTTGACTTTACTCTCAAGTAAGATCTTCAATAAGGTGTCACGTCTTTTAATGTGCCCAAAATATTTTATTTGCCTGATCTTTATTTCTCTTAGTAACTCTTTCTTCACATTAAGAGTTTTTATCACCTCTTTATTTGTTTTCTTCTCTTTCCATGATGTTCTCCCTATTCGTCTATATACCCACATCTCAAAGGAATCAACTCTGTCTTCTAATTGTTTGTTTAGTGTCCATGTTTCTGAGCCATACTTCACTACATAGTAGATGTAACATTTTATAATTCTCATTGTTAACTTGTTTGTAATTTGTGTAAATATTACTATTTTCCTCATGTCATGCGAGGTACTTTTAGCCATTCCTATTCTCCTAGTAAACTTTAGTTTCACAACTGCAGTCATTTGTGACTATGTGTCCAAGATATTGATACTGTTTTATTTGTTGTAGTTTCTCTCCGTGTATGTTTATGTTTAGCTCTTGTTCTTCTGCGTCTTTACTGATTTTCACCGTTTAAAAAATATATATTTGTATCCAGTCCATATTCTTTACGTGATTTATTGGCAGAAGTAAGAAGTTTACCCGTCTTCTCACCGCAATCCAAAAGGAGCGTTGAGCCGAAGCATCCACAAAGATGTTGGACATTTGCAATGCTGACGAAGATGATTTTTGTCTTAGATTGGTTACTGTGGACAAATGTTGGACAAACTCTATGACAAAAAAAACCAGAGCAAAAAATGGAGACACCACCAAAGAAGGCAAAGACGGTTCCCTCTACGGGAAAAGTCATGGTCACTGTCTTTTGGGTCTCTCGCGGATTAATATCGATTACCGCCCTCCTGGCAATACTATCAACTCAACGTACTACCAAAGCATTCTCAAGAAATTGCGAGAAGAAATTAAGTGCATACCACGTAGGATGCTTTTTATAGACTTTGGTCTTCTTCAGGACAATGCACCTGCTGATGCAGCTCATGACTACAATGTAGGTGCCCAGAAATGCGGGTATGACATCATGCCCATCCACCGTAATCACTTGGTTTACCACCAAGTGACTTTTTTCTTCCAAGAATGAAGAATCCTCTCCTTGGGCGTCATTTTCTGACATCCATGACCTGATTACTGAAGTGGAGACGTGGTTCCAGCCCCAGGAGGAGGTGTTCTACAATCAAGGCATGAGGAAGCGAAAATGAGAAATGTTCATCGCATTGAGGGGTGAGCGCATAGAGAAGGACTAAAGTTGACACCAAATTTCAAGTGTCTTGATTCCTTCACACTAAAGTGCAACCCTTTGGGAGCACCCCTCGCATTCCCATGTTCCGAGCATATGTAATGACATGTACCTGTTAACAATCAAATTGGAATGAAATGTTTAAGTTGCGTTACCATTGGGGCATGTGCATCAAGATGTAGACAATTGTACTACCATTGTGCATGACAGAAAATATTATAGAGGTGTATAACAGACGAAATTCTGTGTGAAGATCCCATTATATCTGATGTGATAACTCGTTCATTAAACCGGTAGTTCTGCTTGTCACCTGGCACCGTTAAGTTCTATTTATATATCTTTTTATTATTATGGCAGAACTCTTTCAGTGATGACTCATCACCGTATGCCAGAAGCATCTGCGTACACTATTATAAAAGTCGCTGTGTTACAAAATATCATCCGATCAGTAGCACCGAGTGTCATAAATCTTGTATATTTTTGTACCAGTGTCAGTTACCACCCGGTTAAGTTTACATACAGTGAACATTTCTGAAAATGCTGTTTTACTTTATGTCTCTACATTCTTTCTTATACGTTATTTTATTATTTTCTTTTTATATGATGGTATGTCAATGTGGTGTTGCTGTACTTTTTTGCACTGTCTATTATGTGCACATCACACACGCTGGCTGTGACTCTTGTTAATAGAAGGCATGCGAGCAGAATCAAAACAAACCTTTTTACGCCATGTTTTATATTATTTCCGTTCATTTCGTTGGTCGACGCTGGCGACGAAATAAATAATATAGATGTTTGGCCTTATTTGTCTTGACAAACGGTCTGAAACAATCATGTATCAGTTGAGTTAATGTGTTACGGGCAGAACAAGACTCATGACTGAATCTGCCGATCCATGAATGATTTTCTCTCATAAAAGACGCATGGGCATGTCACGTTGCTGTGTTGTTGCTCATTTCGTTTTCGTTCTTCCGATCTGCTCGTTATCGAATTCACAAATATTCTAGCACCATCATGCAGGCTAGTTCTATATGCAACACGATCATCCAACACGTTTTCGGGCGTGATGTATGCATAGATGTTGTGCTGAATTCTTGTATCGCAGCATTCGTCTACCGTATGTCACTGTGTCTCGTTGTTGGGATGTTTTATGACTTATTTGGTAACACTTATACGTATTTTTGTTCATTTTGATATTCGCCCCGTGTTACCCTAGCCACCCATTTCCTGTTTAGGGTTGTTACCCGACACTGGAACATTTATTCCTTCTTTTTCTTTGGTCTGCCTCAACAGTGACTAACAAAAGAGCACGGTAATAATCAATATTGTCACACATGAAGGCATGTTTTGGTTGTGCTAGTAGATATTCTAATGACAAGAGTCACGTGCTGGCACACACACACACACGCTCCTTCAGCGCCTATTACAGTGCATTGGCACAGCTGTACTTATTCTTTTTAATATGTTGCTCATCTGGATATTGCATGTTTAGCCATTTCACGACTAATTTTTATATCTTTGCTAGTATTTTCCTATCTGTTCATATAGTTTCTCAGTCAGTTAGTTAGTCGTCGGATCATCATCACTGCAAAGTGGACATGTGCATAGTTGCAATTTCTCAGTATGTAACATTATTGATTTATAATTTTTGCCCATTCACTTTGATTTTAATATAAATTTGGTTATTGTCTGTTCGTTCACCCGTATCGTACTTTTATCGATGCTAATTTCAACGAGGTATGTTTTTTCCTTCTAGTTTTCAAGCTCTGACGTTCTTTCTTATTTCCAGTCATAAGATGGCTGTCACCTTCTAACAGCAAGTTGCACAGAGAACAACCAACAATTGATATTGTTTTGTATGTTTCCGTGGCACCTCTCATATAATATATATAATATCCCATGTAATACCATATAATACTTGCGTAGGAATGCGGTCTGTGTTCGTTCTTTGTACTTGATCCATCCCTCTTTGCTTGTTGCTGAGTGCTCCCATGATGTATGGTAACCTAGTACGTTGCATTAATTTTTGTGTTTGCGGTTTTGTCCGGCAACCTGATTTTCTTTATGTAGCAAAATGCATAGAATACGAAAGGTAAATACAATAATACGACAGATATGCTCTCTATCAACTACTTGTTATAATGTATTTTGATGCATATAACGAAAGCAGAAATTAGAGGCGTAAGATGAATGCTGTTTTCATGTTGGGAGATATATGGTATGCAGTCAGTCAACACATTTCGCAATAAAGGTTGCAGAAGATAGTCAACTATAGTAATAATTCATAAACATGGTTGGAAGCGATTTTATCTGGATATTGCATAGATTTTGGGCATGCAAATTTGGAATATCAATGGCGCTACAATATTGCTATTATTTAGTTCATAGATGATATTGATTTTGGACATCGACGAATTCTTTTGATGTATTATGAACATTGCAAATAAGTGTAGTCAAAGTTTAGATTTTACAGTACGCAAGCTATTTTTGAGTAATATTTTATTCATACTTATCGTGTGGACATACCAGACTGTGTCTGCTTTTCAGTGATCATTGAGCAGACAACACATCGCATCGACCAATGAAAAAGCACAGAAATATTCAAATCTACAGGATTCAGTGTTTTTTGAAATCTCAGGTAAATAGACAATAATTTCTCAGTTCAAAAGATTATGTTCCGGGCTGTTTTAGGTCAATTTGGCGCAGGTGGAGTTTGAGAATTATTTCGTAGTACAGTCTTTCACTGCTAAAACATATTTTTTTAAATATGACGGATGTTTTCTGTAGAAAAAGTTATATTAGGTACAATTAAATGAGGTTAATAGATATATAACATATACAGAAGTTATTTAAACTAGACACATTTAACAGCGATATATATTTATATATCGCCATTAAGATTCGAAATTGCATGCCCAAAATCCTCTGGATCTAGTTTCATAGAAAATAGCTTCTAACCATGTTCATGAAATAGTAAACAAACTTTAGTAGGATTCTTGATTACGAATCAGCATAACAACAGAAACAATAATCAAGTAGTAAGATTCTTGATTATTAACCCATGGCATAACAATAATGTCACTCTTCACCGATTTTCCACTTTATGTTACAACTTCTTATGCTCTCTTATTAAGTGTTTTTCCAGTCTTTGAACAGCTCATGTTAAGGTATAGTTTTGTTTTCTATATGTGTGTAGAAGTTCATCCGCATTCTCTACAGTAGAGTTTGCCGTTCGTTTCTTTTTGGATGGTTTGCTAATTTGCATTGTGTTTTTTTAATAAACATATTTTTTTTTCTTTTTTTTCTTTTTTTCTCCTTCTTCCATTTCTTTCATTTTTTTCATACTTTTCATCTTCTTTCTTTTCTTATTTTTATACTTACGCCCATTCTTCTTTTATACTGCTTCTTTCTTTTTATCTTCTTCCTCTTTTTATACTTCTTCCTTTTATTCTTATATTCTTCCTCTTGTCCTTCTTCCCTGTTTTTCTTCCTCCTTTTCTTCTTCATTTTCTTTTCCTTCCTTTTCTTCTTTATTCTGCTTTCTCTTCTGTTTCTACTTCCCTTTTCTTCATTTCCATCCTCTTTTTACCGTTCCGTTTCTGCATTCGTTCTCAAACTCCTGCTCGTTTGTAAAATGTAATCCAGAAAACATAGTACGCTTTGTTATGGTTCGTAGCGAAGCTGTGATTTCTATGTCTTTCGATCAGACACTTATACGTAGCTTGTTTGGTCAATGACAGACGAGCTGGGGCACACAGCTCATCCCTAACCTCTTTATTCACCTCTTACTTCATTCTTGGACAACCACATTAACGCTATTTGTTGCTATCGTTTCAGACACTGGAAACACACTACCTATTTAGAATCAACAGTAAACAACTTCGTTAGTTTCTCATCTTGTCATTGTATAGACTTGCATGCATTGATCGTATGTATTTCCTTTATGGTATGCAACTGACATTAAAACATGGACAATCTAGATTCTAGTGTGTCATGAACTTTCGATAACATGTAAAACTATCGACAACGCTGCAGGCTTTTACATATATTATGCTAAGACTGTGGATAACTATGATCTATACAATGTATTTACATCTTTCTTATGCACTTTACTCTATGTGTGATATTTTTCGTGACTGGTAATCATTGATTTGCTCGTGAATTATTGCAATGAACCAACGAGCAACGGTGTCTTACTTTATATGCCGTCCCTCCCGTGTGTTGCTGGGATTGAAACGGGAGCAAACAATAAATACTGTCAACTTCTGTGTATGTCTTCAAACGACTGAGGAGGGTTAGGCATGATGTTGGCTGCCCATCGTGTAATATTTATACACGCAGGAAGCTAGTGTTGTGGTTACATATAAAACAAACTAATAAATATATTGAGTAAAATTGTATAGACTTTGTATCTAATCGTTCCTGTGTAAATATTGCAGTTTTTGTTGGGTACCTTTACATAAACCAGTTTGTTCTTCGTGGCAATATGGCTATTAGCCCATCCTGCTGAATATCCCAAAATAAAGTTATAAACCAGCATTTTTGGTTGTATTGGTCTTCTAAGCAATCATTACGTGTGTGGGGGCGTCGGAGAGGAGAGTGATGCTTTTGTTGTGGCTGCGGATAATATGGCTGTGGCGATTGTAGCTGTGGCCGATGCCATGAGTTGGATGGGTTTACAGAGGACGACTCATGTCTGCATCCTCAGTGACTAGATAAATGTGATAAGAAAAATACAGGTGGGTTGATTCCTCGTCGATAATTTTTATTTCAAAATTGAAAACGAACCAATGTTTCTTAGTTGGAAGGAGGATCAAATTTCCTGTCGTTTATAGTCAGGTAGATTACATCCCCAAATTGCAGCCACAATTAAAATAAAAAATCATATAATCAAAGTTTTTTTTTTAAATTCTTAATTAGGAACCAGCATCACTGCACAAGAACATTAACATAAATGCTCTACTTGCCATTTCGTCATCCTTCTAAAAGTGTATACGCTCAGTGTCGGTTGTGGGCTCTTCTGGTCTTTCCTGTGAGGACGCACTTTTTCAGTGTCCCACTCCGTTTCTTAATTGTTGACATAATTTATGGACATTCCCTAAGAGTAAAAAACTCTCAGCATTGAATAGATAAAGAATAAGAAGAAGATCAAAATACAAATGCATCCACACAGCAAATAATAACTTGAAAAATATTCACTAATTTAGCAACAGTTAGCTCTCCACAAAGAGCGTCTGTTTCTCAAGTAGGGCATCGTATACTGGTTCTTGTTTCATACATGGAGTAGAACAAAGACAGTCTACTCATATTGCCTCCTTGAACCCTCTCAGGCGTACTCACTAATAATTGTGTACTAATGTCAATGAGTAATTATGGTCATGAATATAATTATTTTAGTACTTACAAAGCACACGCCGCTAGACTTCTGCGTATATTCGAAACATCATGTACATGCAATATATGTTTGTTTCCATCCACAATAATTACCAGAGATTTGAAATCTTGTTCCTTTGTGTTGTGGAGGGTATTCACCAGAACCTTCTTTCATATCTAGAAGACTCAGGCTTACATCTGTTTTAATGTTTTGTGTAGAAAGCGTGTATTTGATACGAAACGATACGAAACGAAAAAACCACTGGAATCATTTCAATAATTCTAAACTGTGGAAGGTGAATGCTAGACTATTTCATCTTTTCCTGTAGAAGTTGTTGGATAAATGTGATACGTAAAGTTGAGGTGGTCGAACTGCAAATTGCTAGGACCAACCGTTTATATATTAGTTCAATTCCATTTATTATCGTCTTTCTAATATGTTTAGATAAAAATGTATGTGCATACTGTTTTTGATTTGAAATTATTCAGAATCACCGCCAGTTACTGTGTGGTACTCTAATGCTTTCAGAAAGCTTAAAAAGAGGTGCTTCTGCTACTTGAGTGGAAGGATGTCGAATACATACCCTGTTTCTTTTTCACGTTTATGTTTAGCTCTTCATTCCAATTCTCTTCATTAAACAAGTTGCCGAAGTAGCAAAGAAGATGTGTTGGAATAAATTCACCGAGGAGGTCACGGCGGACAAAGCATTACACAAGTTTTGGAAACTACATAGGTCAATGAAGCGGAGAACAGAATCGAAACCCAGTACAAGCGTGAGGGACGACACAGGGCAGACATTGATATCAGATGATATGAAAGGTAGAGCTTTCTTTGATAGATATCTTAAACTAACTAATCAGGGTGACTTAGATCAGCGCAAAGAAATGCTGCATATCCTGACATCTATCACGGATTTTAGGGCCAAAGAAGACAGCTTGCAGATGTTAAAGAAGTGCAACTGGCTATCAAGAATGCATCCCATGGCGCTCCAGGTCCGGATGAAATCAGGTACAGCTTACTCAAGGATATTGAGGAGAATATGCTAGCTAAAATAACAGACGATTATAATATGAGTCTGAAAACAGGAGTAGTACCAGAGGAGTGGCTACATAGCTATCTTACACCCGTGCCAAAACCAGGCAAAGATTCTACAGACATAAAAGGTTATCGCATCATCACACTGCAGAATGTGTACGGTAAGATTCTGGAACGAATTGTGGCTAGACGCATAACCAGGGAACTAGAGATAAAAGGCGTTCTCCCAAATAACCTAGGGGCATACAGACCTAGACGAGACACAGTCACAAATGCAGAAGTTCTTGCATATGAAGTTTATGAAGGTTTTCAGAACAAAGAAGAATCTGCAGTTGCAGCGATAGACCTGGAAAATGCATACAATAGAGTTAGCTACACCCATCTCATCGACATCAACAAGATATCCACCCCTGGATCATACGCTGGATAGCAAATGTGCTAATCTGTAGAAAAGTCGCTCTGAGGTGTGGATCCTCGACATCTGAGATCAGAACAATAGCACCTGGTCTGCCACAAGGATCTCCTCTGTCCCCAGTACTGTTTAATGTGTATACATTGAGAATTGCTCAATTGCAAACTCCCAGCAATTGTAGAGTTCTAACATACGCTGACGATATCCTACTATACAACATGGGCAGGAACAGAAGAGATATCGCTGACAGTGTACAAAATGGACTAGATCAATTGTCGATATGGTGCAGAGCATACAACGCTGTGATCAATCCCTCGAAAGCAAAGGTCGTCTGGTACTCCTTATATAATAATCTGATCAATGACACACTGCCAGCTGTTAGTTGCATTGGCTCATTCATTGAAAGAGAACAGGACCTTAAATATCTTGGGATAATCTTTGATAGAAGTCTCTCATTCAACAAGCACGTCACAAATATGATTCAGAAGGCTAGAAGAGGGATCAGTGTTATCAAGGTTATGGCGACCTTCGACATGCTGCAATGGGTACTTTTTCTGCTCCTGCAAGTGGTGGTGCTATCTGAAATAGATTATGGCCTCGGCCTACTAACTTTGTCACAGACACAAGACGATAGATTGGAAAAAGTTCAAAATGAGGCAATGAGAGCGGTTCTGGGGTGTACTAGAGATACACCCATCTCTGCTATGAGATTTCTGATTGATCTCCCCAGCATTAGAGTGCGACATCAAGTAGCACAAGTTAAGTCGTACCTTAAAGTGACAGAATACAACCACCACTCATTACACCATCGTCTAGATGAGTCAAAGGGAAAACGTATTAAGCGTGGCAGATCATGGATGACAGAGGCTGAAGAAACACTGCGAATAGTATGTGAATTGGAAGAAATAGGAAAGGGCAGTGAATGGGTGGAGGTAGACACTGAGAAGAAATCACTGACTAAAGTAATAATACAACTAGATAAAGCGTGTCGAAAATGGACGGCAGGCAGGGCTCAGGATACAGTACAAGAACTCGCCCAACTACACTGGAAACCACAAGACATAATTATATACACAGATGGCTCTGTTAGCAGAAACACAAATAAAAGCGGTTGGGGTTTTGTTGCCTACAGAAATGGCGTGAAGTTGGTTGAGAAATCTTCAGCATATTCTACTGTCACATCGAGCATGAGGATGGAGATAGAGGGAGTTACAACAGCTCTTAATTGGTTGATAACTGATACATCAACACACGCGGTAATACTCACAGACTCTCAAAGCATGTTGCGCAAGATAGAAAAGTTCATGCTAAGAAAAGAATGGTGGGACTTATTGAACAACTCAGTTGTCCAAAGCATTACATGGATATTCTGCCCTGGTCATGCTGGGGTCAGACGAAACGAGAGAGCCGACTTACTGGCAGGCAATGCGGCGATAGACGGCACATTGCTGAGAAGAGATAAAGCAGATTTAATAAAGGCAGTAATACATTCTTTTCAAAATGCAGATGATGTCAATGAGGTTGAGAACGTACACATACAGAGAATGTTAGAAATGGGAGTATTCAGAGGTGAGGGGAGGAAAAGTAAATTTTTTGGAAAGTCCCGAAGATCACACAATCAACACCTGACCGGAACTATAAATCTACATACACTGGGATGGCTGCTGGAGCGGAGGGCGAAACACTTATGGGAATGTCCCGCGTGCTGTGAAGCCAGTTTCTAATCAAGAATCAGGAGAATTAGAATTTCTTTTTCTTGGTGGTATGAAAGTGAGAAGATGGTTGTCAGTTTTGTAGAGGTTGATCTGGACTCCCGTCAGATGCCCATTCACTTAGGGTGTCAAGTGTGATCTGCATTGTTTTTTGCAGTGGATAGGTTGCCTGCCACACTCCAGGCAGCAAAATCTTTCTTGGGAATTAGTATTATTTGTTATTGTGTCCATTCAGCGGGCCATTGTGTTGTGCTCCATATATTCTGGCAGAATTTAGTCATAATATTTACCACATTAATTTCCCCGTATTTCAGAGTTGTGCTAGAATGTTGTCTACGCGAGGTGACTTCTCTCCTTTCAATGTTCGTATGGCTTCTTTTATTTCATCTACTAGAATTTCTGCATTTCTTATTTCTCTCTTGCTTAGTTCATAATTACCTAATATGCTGTAGTTACACTTGCAATTTATACAGCTCCTTGCAATACCCTGTCCACCTTTTGACTATATATATTGTTTCATTGAGTATCTTTCAGTGTTTATCTTCTATCATGGCTATCTTTCCTATAGTGTCGTATGCTACCTTACTGTTTCCGTGTTTAAATCCTGCATTGATGGTTTCACATTGTTCCTGTAGCCACACTTCTTGTGCTTGTATCATTTTCCTTCTGATGTTTTTGTTTATTTTGCTATATTGCACTGTCATTTCAGGAATCTGTTTCTTAATGTTTTTTTCATTTTCCTATGTTCGTCGCACAATTTCAGGATGTCCTCTGTTACCCAAGGTTTGCGTGTCATTATTCTTGTCCCTAATGTTTCTGTTGCTGATTCTAATAATGTGGATTGCACAGCATACAGAACAAACAGTATAATGAGCCACATTACCAACATACGACTGAAGAGAATACATGCAAGAATTAAAAACAAGATAAACATTGAAGTCGGCGAAGAACAGTTTGGTTTTTTGGAAGAACAAAGGAATCATACAAGCTATAATGAGTAGCCGATTATTGATATATACATTGTAGTCCAAAAAATATCAATATTTGCTACAGCGACGACATCTATACTTTCCTAAGTCAAAAATTAAAAATTAATTGAATATGATCAAGAAATAGGCATAGATGGAAAAGACATCAGACTGATTAGAAATGTACATTGGGAACAGACTGCACCAATAAGGTTTGAAAACAGATACTAACCACACAGAAATAAAAAACGGGGTACGACAAGGATGTGTTTTATCACCCAACTTATTTTAAATCTTTACAATAACATTTTTAAACATATAGAAGGAATGTCAACTCAAGATCTGTAAGAAAATAATAAACAATCTACGATATGCAGTTGACGCTGTCCTTTTAGCAGAAAGTGAACATGAACTACAAAGACTAATAGATCAAGTTGCTAACTCAAGAAAAGAATATGGACAAAATATAAACATACAAAAACAAAATGTTTGATAATCAGAAAAATCGCAGTAAATGTGCTAATCATCAAATGGATAGATACTATAAGTAGAACATTACCAATATCTCGGAACATAATCACAAATGATGGAAGATGTGAAATAAGATGGAAGGAGACTTGAAATTGCTAAAAACACTTTCAATGAAATGAACATATTTACATTTAAATACATAAAAACAAAATAAAAAATGGAGATTTATAAAATGCTATATCTCCACCGAAGACGGATTTGTCGGGCCACTGGCGCAAATAAAACGGCGACACAACGCATTTCCATTCTCTGGACTTCATCCTGCTGGACATCTAGTAGGACCATGGTCCTGCTACAAGAAAGATCTAGAGGGGGTTTGTGAATGAACGCAGAAGAAGAAGAAAATGCTATATCTAGTCTTTATTAATGTATGGCTCAGAAACATGGACAATAAACATACAATTAGAAGACAGAATTGATGCATACAAGATGTGGATATATAGAAGTATAGGGAGAACTTCTTGAAAGGAGAAGATAACAAATAAAGAGGTTCTAACAATACTTAATATGACGAAAGAATTATTAATGGAAATAAATATAAAAACAAATAATTAATTTGGACCTATTACATACTAGACCTGACTCCTTGTTAAGACATTACTTGCGGGTAAATTCAGGGAAGACGAGCAAGAGGCAGGCAGGTGCAAGTGGGAGAGAAACATCACAGGAAGGGCAGTCTTAAAGAGCGCACCACCACATCACGAAAACAAAATTAGATCGGTTCAGCCAATATTAATTGCGGAGACGGTTCATGATGATGATAGAGTAAATAATGTGAGTTATTTATGAATGAGATAGATTCTTGTCTAACAGTGCTCAAGCCTATGCTCGCGTCACAGTTTGAATAATTAGTTGTGGGATAATTAGGCACACGAGGTAAAACACTGCTTTGAGAGGTCGCAACCTATCTAAATGGTATAGTATTAGAATATGCTATTTTTGTTCTGAGGATCAAAGAGTGCAATTGTTCTTTCACAAGGCTTTAATTAGTGGGGCTTGCTTATATTTATGGGCGGGGTCATGCGTCACTATCTTTGGTTGTGAGTAAGGCAGCATTGTGATATCAAACACGCGACTAGAGAGTGGTAAACCTAATCAGAAATGTATGCGTGTGCGTGCGTGCATATTATACACACGTTTAATAACACAGAGTTCATTGTAGTCAGGTTTCTCATGAAGTGTACTCTTGTTCCTTGCAACAGAGTAGCAACTTCCTTAAGAGAGCATTTCTGAACGTGTCAGAACCCTGTGTTGTGATCCATGACTCAGCAATATTGGCAAGACATACTGATTTTAACATTCTTAACGATCTGACTGTTCCCGTGATTTTCATTGGTCACTGATTATAATTTTTTTCTGACAGCTATGAAAATATCACCCTGTTAGTCAAATGAGTCACGTAGACTGAATTTCCTATTAGCCAGTAGGTCTTATATTTGAGACGATGATGCTTGGACGATAATCTACAAGAACAGACTAAAATAACACTTGTGAACCAGGTGTTGCGGCTCGATTTAGGATGTAACGAGATACTAGAACTAAGATATGCTGATGATACAACAATAATGGCACACATGAAGCTGGTCTCGAACACCCCATGAACACCATAAAAGAACACAGTGGAAAACAAAATCTGTTTCTGAATGGGATCAAGATTATGGTAAGTGATAAAAACCACTAGCAAGTTCTCAATCAGTACCAACAATAACGAATTAGAAAGTCACCAGTTTTGAATGCATTGGTTCTCTTATCAACAGTAACGGTGATTGCTATGAAGAAGTCAGAAGGAGGTTGGCTATCGCGTCAAAGAAGCTGATACAAATGAAAAACATATAGCTGAGCTGCTGCAAAACATCACAACTAACATTCATAAGAGCTTGCATATTCCCAGTGGCAATATATGAGCGTGAATCCTGGACGATCACCAACAAAGTGACAAATAAAATCGCAACATTCGAAAAAAAAATGCTACAGAAAAATTCTCAGAATGTCAGGGACCAAAAAGATCACCAATGAGAAATGAATCCTGAGAGAAATGAATGTAAAAGGGAACTGGCTAAACAGCATTGTTATTTCTAGAAAACTACAATATTTTGGCCATATCAAACCCATTGACAGCCTAGAGAAGACCATAATGATGGGGACGATGCCAGGGAGATGAACAAGAGACATACCAAAAAGCAGACGGGCGCAAGACATCAAATACCACTTGAACATGACATTAACAGAAGCAGAAAGATTGGCTCAAGATCAAAAGTTTCGAAAGGCGATGATGACTGCTACATTCTGTTAAGGATATGCTACTTAATGCTGTGTTGCTCTTCAGATATTATAGCTTGATCGTCTGCTAAAAGAAGTTCGCTCATGAGGTTGTTTAGGTTGTCTTCTTCATTGGTGAAGTGAAGATACTGGCACACTGAAATTCTTCCTTTCTGGGACTAAATAAGCATCCATAACTTCCTCCTCTTTACGCATCCATGCCAGATTCCGGGTGTCGTCTCAGTTACACAACAGAGAAGAACCTGCGCTTTTGTCAGAAAGGCTACGCACTGCCAGGAGCTACATGCGCGCAGCGAAATGGACTTTGTCATTATAGAAGAAGCTTAGGAGTATCTGACATAGTGATTAAGTCATTTGCTTTGTGTTCTCGAGCCTGTGTTCAATATAGGTACGTGGCTTTTTCTTTACGAAACGATTTTTTCCGTTGATCCCTGGGGGTTATCGCTTCAAACTGTCGGATTTCCATGTTATAAGTATTACTGCATTACTTCTCAACAAGCTTCGTGCTGTTCCTTTTAGACGAGCGAACTACATATGACGAAACCCCAGTACAGAAAAGTCTATCCTTAATTCCATCAGAACCGATTTTTTTTAAATCGCAGAATTGCGTCAGTTAAGCCGAGCTTCCATAAATAAATAAAAATACAGACAGACATTACGTCCCTCTAATGTAAGCCATTTTTTTTTCACTTGTGTGTAGAATTAATACTACTTTATTGATTTAAATTGTGAACAGAAGATTTATCAACGGTAAATATCTCGCAGCTATATCAACTCGCTTACATTTCGTTATATAAAGTAGAAATATAGGTTTGCTGTAAGTATTGCTAATGGAAAGATGAAGCACTCAATGATAATGCTAATTATGCCGTCGCTGTGTTGGAGGGTCCGATACTGGAGCAAAGAATGGTAACACTGTTACCTGCCAAGTCGTGACTAAGGAGGGTTTAGGGTGGTGTCGATTGTCCCATCTCGTATAGAGTAGAAGTGTCCCAGAAGCCATGCTGAAGGCGTATGTATCAGACATGAAAGTGCAGATATCGCAACTAGGCGGAAAGCCGGGACACAATGCACTCCGTTATCCGGACTATATCCTACTGATCTGCAGGAGCTTGAGAACGAACGCAGAAGAAAAAGAATTATTAATATAGTATGTCTATAAAATCCTTCTCAGTGATGTGAGACTTTCTCACAATATCAATTCGCCAGAACTACAAGATACCCCACATCGTAGTTCGCCTTCTCATTGAAGTTCACTATGCCCAGGCGGTTTTACTGAACTGTGACTGCTACATAAATGTAAACAAACAAACAAAAAATGCGTGAAGAACAGAGCGTTGTTCAAAATTTCGTTAATTCAAAACACACACACACCCCCCCACCCATGCGTTAGTGCTTGGCATCCTGATTCCTCTGGTGCGTCTCTAGATGGTTGCTTCTCTCTAACCTTTTCTTGATAGAGAAGATCGGTTGCGTGTATTAGGGTCTGAGAAACATGATGACTCCCGTATATTGGAAGCGATTGCAATAATACGATATCATATTCTTAATCGCATGACTGATCCCAGTGTAACATGTTCTACGACATGGCGTATTTTACGAGCGTAAAAAATCGACAGCTCTAGGTCACTTTTACAAACCATAAGCTAAAATTGAAAACAAAGACACAGATTTATCAACCATGCGTTATGAGTACACTATACTACGGACCTGAAACATGGACTACTTACACCAAACATGAGAGGAGACATAACATCTTTCATCTAAGATGTCTCCGCAAGATCTTAAACATGAAATGAAATGGCACGACAAAATCACCAACATGGAAGTGCTACGCCATGCTCAGCTACCATGTGCCATGGAAACACTCAATATAAATAGATTGCGTTGACTGGGTCACGTCCTCAGTATGCAAAACTACCTCAACCCTAAACAAGTGCTATTCGGGGACTTGGCTGAAGGCCATCGAGCCCGTGGTAGACCAATGCTGAGGTATAAATATAAAGACATCTGTAAGTCCTCAATGAAATTCTTCAACATAGAAACCTCCTCCCCTCCCCCCAAAAAAAAACAAAAAACAACAACAACACAACAACAACTGTTAAAAATACGGCCGAAACTCGGGATGTCTGGAGGCAGAACCAGCGTGCAGGAGCAGTATTGTTCAGAAATAATATGTTTAAAGATATGGAGAAAATAAAGAGAGAAAGATGCTACCAAAATCTATCGTTGCTGTGATATGATCGCTTGAAATCTTTCGTTGCTGTGATATGATCGCTTGAAAAGTCACAATTCCTGAGAAAATATTCAACAGATTACTTCCTTCTTATTGCTAAATTACCGTCTGCAAGACGCAAAAAAGGTCAAACATACATGTATATTTATGAAGTGTAATTATCTGTTTGAAGTTAGATACATGTGTATAAAACATCTTGTAAATGGGTTCGTGCCACAAGAAAGCCACTGTATATGTATGCATCGAGAGTTCTTATAGAACTTCTATAGAACCAGTTTTGATGTATGAAAGTGAATCTTGGGCAATCAGCAGATCAATAAAATATTATGTATAGGCAGTAGAGATATGGTTTTTATAGCAAAATGTTGAGAACATCAAGGACAGATTAAAAACGTAAGTAATATATCTTGGAAGAAGTATTTTTTTAATGGAATTGCTAACTCGAATCGGAAGAAGATAGCTCCTTTCCTTGACAGACCACAAGAAGAGGAAAGATAGAACAAAACCTGACAACAGGTTGAAAGAAGGATGTGAATAATAATGATAACCAACGCTTTACGCCATGAACTGTAAGAATAATGTATATAACATATGTATTTATAGATTTCGATTCATCCAAACATTGGGAATTGTGTTGCACTCTTTTGTCAATAAAAACAAAACCTAAAGTAAATACTGCCTGACAAATCGGTGGGTTTTTTTCCCCTTCACAGTAATACATCGTGATATAGCTAATGTCAGCTTGCGCACGTTTTCGTCAAGTGAATAATACTATATAATCGGCAAGATATACGAGAGCCCAAAAAGATTGACTTCCTCTAGCACGCGCTCTCATGTTATCGATCTTCACAGCTACTTTCAAATATTGCAATGGCTAGACATTCCCGCGGGCATCAGTGTCAAATAGGAAAGGGGTTGCCATATCGTTCGAACTGTTTATGACCAATTGTTGGGTTAAATATGGCCAAACTCTTTTGTTATTTACATTAACTGCTGAGAACATAATAAAACGTTCATTTGATTTTATTGATATGTAATTAGAAACGCTATTATAATAGCCACAATTAGAAAATAAGGTTGCCATGATTCTTGTGTTGTGATACCAGAACCAAAAGAAAAGGTGGAGATACGACGTGTTCTTGCGTTTCCCCGATATAAAACTATATATATATATATATATATATATATTATATATATATATATATATATATATATATATATATATATATATATATATATATATATATATATATATATATATTATATATATATATATATATATATATATATATATATATATATATATATATATATATAAAAATATAATCTGATGGGGCATGTTGCAACTTTCATGCAAACTAGGATTGTTTCTGTATAAAAGTGTTTAAGCAGCCCGTTTTGACTTCAGTGCCTTGTTATATATAGGATGGTTGAAGGGTCTTAACGGCGGAGGATGGTTGACATGAGTGTGCGTGAACCAGGAACCCTTAATTCCATTACACTGCTACATTAGATGCTTTAACAACTGAACCCTAGCGTCACCACTAGCTTCTGTTCAGCTCGGATGTGTACGACCTTCATTTTCACTTATTTCTAACTCACTTCTGACACATTATGCATTCAGGGTTACATTTGAAGCATGATGGAAAACCTCGTGTTATATTTATTGTTGTTGGCTCTAAAACTGAACTTAACTTCCATCCAGAAATAGCGATGTATTAACTGCACCTGAAAACTTGAAAACTGGCATGCATCTAGCAGCCAAACTTCAGTTTCTAATAAGTATAAATACGCGTTACGTCACGCTCTTGACATGTATCTGCAGGTGATGTTTCCAAGATCATCATCTCCGATGCTAAAAAATTGTGTGTGCCTTCCTCATTATTTTGTTAGTTCATTTTGAAAGATTTATTTTCGCCTGTGCCTTTTATAACGAGTTAAATACTGACACAATGTAGTACACAAATGTTTAAAGGTGTTTGTTAACTGCTCTTTTCTCGCTGGCCTGTGTGAAACAGATACATGCTGTTAAATTGTCCATTGTTATATAGAGAGAAATATATTCCCTTCTCCTTACCAAAACGCACGAGATAGATGGATGAATGGATATATTAGATAAAATATTTCTACAGGTTACATGGCCAGTTTTCACGTTGACTTTGACTTTCTTATTCTTCTGTCGTTCGCTAATAATATCTATATCTGCAGTGTTGTTTCTTGTATAAATTTGACAGTGTTTTCCTTTCCTTGTGTTGTACCATAGAGTTTAACATTCACAGGTGTGTCAGAAGACTAGTATATGCACCGTAATGTGTCATCGTTTTCACATTCTTGAAGGATATTCTCTGAAATTTGGTTGGGTTGTCCACATGTACACTTTGCTGATGTGCCTATTAAAATGTTCTATACAAATGGCTGCTTAGTCTTTTGTGTTCCAGTTCTGAGTCGAAATATGATGACCTGTTCTTGTCTGTTTAGCAGATGGTAGTAGTCCCGTGAAGGCAAGTTAGGCTTTTGTTGTGCCTTTATCATGGATAACTTATGTTGATAACTGATTGGTACATCGTGTTGTTGAATACTAGAACCATCCTTAGCCAGTTAATCAGCTCTCTTATTTCGTACTATTCCACAGTGTGATGGAATCCATTTCAGTATAATTCTACACCGATGTTGCACTATTGAATATACCTTTTTTACCTCTGGTAGTGTATTAGACTGTAATCCCGCTATGCTCGCACACTCAGTATTACGTGTGTTCGACGCTTGAATAGGTTGAGAATCCCTGTTGTATATCATTTATGCGCCAACGACATTGCAACAAGATAAAAATAATACGTGGGTGTGTATGTATGTGTGCCCAGTTAGATTGAAAAGGGAGGGGGGGGGGTGGCGAGTTTCTTATAGGAACTCTTTCCGTTTATTTTATACTGTTTGTAAACTTGTAATATTTTATTATTCATTTTTCTATGCGATATTTAGAATAGCATAAAAGATTACCAATGTAGCCATCATGAGAGAAATGAACGTAAAAGGAAACTGGCTACACAGCATTGTTCTTTCCAGAAAACTACAATATTTTGAACATATCAAACTCCATGACATCCTAGAGAATACCATAATGGAGGGGATGATGCCAGGAGGACGAACAAGAGGCAGACCAAGAAGATGATGGATGCAAGACATCAAAGACCACCTGAACATGACAGTAACAGAAGCAGGGAAACTGACTCAAGATAGTCAGAAGTTTCGAAAGGTTGTGTTATCTGCTATATCCTGTTCAGGATGTACTACACGATGATAATGATTATGATTTAGAATAGGCCTACAGTAACATTATAACTCAATATAGTAATTATCATTTAATATTTGACGCCAGTAGGGTATGCTATTTTCTAACTTCGCCCGTTCTTTCACTTAAATAGTGCATTTCACATCATTCATTTCTTTATTGTGAACACTTAGCTTAGATGGATAAAAAAAAAGCACTGGGTACCTTCGAAGTCATGTGAACTTGCAATACGGTGCGGTTCCGAATCTCATGATTTTAAATATTTTATTTTAACTTGGCGATGCTGTTGATATCACATTTCAAACCATTAATAATATTTTTTCTCTCAAGCACTTGACATGAGTAAAAACAAAATCAGAAAGCCGTTCTGCTTGAATCTGAGTTTTCTCATTAAGTTTCTATCTGTAGCGTAATCAAATAGAGAATTGACGTTTATATCTTGGCAATTGATATTTGCAAAAATACAATTCTATTAGAAAATTGGTTATAATCATTTTCATCATGGAAACATTAAGGGACAATTTAAAAAAAAAAGATGTCCCGGATCTTTATCTCAGAGGTAGTAAGTGAGCTCGTCTCGAGAGGTCTATGCGCCTTGTTCGATTTCATATGCAAGCAGTTTTCCATTTATCCATTGCCGTTTCTCTGATTTTGCGATTAGGCATCACCATATTGAATGACAATCTGTTTTCAGGTTGTGACACGTTATAAATTTGATATGCAATAATATTTTGGCGTCTCAGAACGTTGGCAACTCCTTCAATCCATATTCTTCTTGGTCCTCCTCTCTGCCTCTTACTGTTTCCATTCTCGTACTGTATGCTTTCGTACTGTACTGTTAGCCATTATTAGTTAATTCTCATAAGTGACCGAACCATTTAATTCTTTGTTTTCCAATATATTTGGCCGCATACAACAGTTCCAACAGTTCTTGTGTTATTTTTATTTTTCATATGATCTCTTGTTCTGTTTTGCATTTGCACCGTTCAGAAAGCGATGACAACATATTAAACGTAAATATTTCCTTAAAATGCCGGATATTGTCTTGAGTAAGATATGCTACAAATAACTGTATTCAAACTATCAATGTTGTGATCGTGAAAATGGTAATTAACCGATAAGGTACTTACGCAGAACACAAGTAAATAGTTCTACCGATCACAGACAACGAACTATCAGACTAACCAACACGAACAGATATAGATTACATAGAGAACAAAAATAAACCATTTAACATAAAGTCTTTCTTAGTAAGAAACCCATGAGTCGTTCTGGGTTCATTACGTAGTTATCTTTTCAGGTCGCAGTTATCAAAACATTCTTCACAACCAGAACAACGGCCTTCCATGCTTCCAATAGAAATTTATTCATTGATTTTTCAAACTCAGGATCTCTGATGAGCTGACGAACTTGAGGACCATAAAAAATGCCACCTTTCAACCTCTCTATGGTTAAACCTGGAAAAGCGCGGCACAAGTAAATGAAGCAGCCACCATCCTTGTCCAAGGCTTTGGTGAACTGTTTAATCAAGCCAAGCTTGATATGCAGCGGTGGGAATAGTATCTTGTTTCTGTCTACCAGAGGATTGTTGACGATGTTTTTTGATCTACCCGGCACCAATTCTTCTCGTGCAGACCAGTCCTTCTTGGTATAGTGCTGAGACCTGTCCTTACTATCCCACATGCACAGAAAGCAGGAGTACTTTGTAAAGCCATACTGTTATCCCAATAGAAAATTCACCATCTTCAAGTCAACACAAATATACCACTCGTGCTGATGATAAGAAACTTTATCCAGCACATACTTCACCGCTTCATACTTCTCCTTCAGTGTAGTCGAGTGAGCAAGGGGTACAGAAGCAAACTGATTGCCATTGTGAAGCAGAACACATTCTAGTGATCTTGCAGCTGTCAATGAACAGTCTCCAATCTCTGGTTCATAATGTTGCACTCCAAGCTTCTGCAGAAGGTGAACAATATCTGTACAGTACACCAAGTCCTTCTCTGAAAAAATAAATAAATAAATGGAGGAACTCTTGATGCCCGTTGCGATAAAAAGTGATGCGTGTATTTCTGCAAGATCTTCTAGTTTAAGCCATTTGAATCACTTGAAATCTTAAAAAATACAAAAAATTAGCAATACTAGTAAGTTTAAACATGTGAAATCTTCATAATTTATATATTCCAATATAGATTAAGAAATTTTGCAACATATGGCGTGAAAATATCCATACATGTGACAATAAAGTACTTGCTTTCTATATCATTTGTCCTTTTAAATAGGAAAAAAACCCACTTTTGATCAAATTTGTGTAAATCAATTGTCGTTTTACTGATTGATTTGACATGGAATATGACCCACCTATAAAAAAAACATCATGTGGTGCTAGATAATAAAAAAACTGACATGATTGAGCAAAACCAATGTGATTGTGGATTCAGCACAATAAAATTATCCTAAATCTGTAAAAAAAACAAAAAACATAGACAGCAAATTTGATGTTGACCAGTGTTATCGATTGGATATAGTGAGGAAGTTTGTTATATTGAAACTTTTTTGATAAATTTGTTATATATTGAAATTGTTAAATTTTTGGTCTTGAAAACAATCAATAATATTATATTAAAATTAGTAATGTAGGTATCGGTGAAACAATCAAGAGTTTTATTATATTAAAATTAGTAAAGTAGTTGCCAATTACTGTGTCTGGTAGTATAACACTTACTGTGACTCGTATTATAACATGCCGTGCAAACAAGAACTCTATTATACTAAATTTAGCAAATGTAGTGATCGTTGAAACAACCAAGAACTTCATTAAAATATATATATATTCTGAACTTTGTTATATTAAAGCTATCAATATTGTGATATGAAAACAATGAAAATCGGAAGACCGAACACGATTAGAATCCGTAAAGTGTCTACCGACATAATTGTGACACATCATCGTATTTACTGGTTCGCCCAACCACATACATTTGTCACTTGTGGCAAACGCATCTGCCCAACACCACCTTGAAATAATTACGGGAACAATCAAGACCGTTGTTCTATTAAATTTACGTTGCCGCCTGAAAACAACCAGGAGCTGTTCGCTATTTTAAAACTACGTTAAAACCGTGAAAAATAATAATGAGAAGTTCTGTTATATTTTTTTAAAAAAACGTTTAAATTGTGGAAAATCAAGAATTTTGTTATATAAAAACATTTTGGAATCGGTGAAATAATCTATATTGGTTTATCATATTAAAACAGTATTACTGAAAAAAAAATAACTGTTATATTACTACATTGAAACTGTGGAAATAATTATGAACTTTGTTATATTATGGACAGAAAGAAGAAGAAGTTATATTATAATTATCGTTTATGTAGAAACGTCTCTGAAGGCACATTACTCCACGGACAGATTTGGAAATTTTATGTGTATGAAGGAAGCTGGTTAAGTGAATAGGAAACATGTGACTTATGTTTGTGGGGAAAATATAATTATGACAAAAGTGTGTTTGTGTGTGTAGGTTGGGGATAATGGCGGTGCGTAATAAGAAATTGTGTGAATCCGTGCATGGATCGCTAATATGTGATATGTTACAATCGTTGTCATGTCACGGTAAACGTTAGGTGTAAACAAGCATTTCCTTTGTTCATTTATGGAGTGAACAGGAGAGTGATGTAAAACTGTTTTACGTAGAACAATACATGGAATCGATGTTTCGACTAAAAATGTTTTATTTCAAGATAGGGACAAACAAACACTGAATGAAACACCACAACAAGCGAAGAGTACATGTGGAAACTGATACATCACGATTTTTTTAAAAAAAGACGAAGAGTAGTGATGTACTCACTCACACTCTCGTCCCTGTCTGCACTCTTACTTTTTTATGTTGTAGTATAGACATTTTATTATAGATCATATCGCTGATTAAAATGATTTTTCAGAACAGTAGGATTTGTCCGCCTCGAAAGAGAAACACCTGACTGATTTGACATCCAAAAAGGAGCGAGACAGTGATACACCCTCTCGCCACCATCTCTTCAACAAATACGCAGAAGTATCGTTTGAAATGTCCGAGAATACACACTTTATGAGCAGTTTTAACCCCTTAATATCGGAGAACGTATAATCCCCGCTCACATTTAACATATATATATAGACAAAATAGCCAAAGAAACTTTAAAAGCAATATAACAATAAAATCAACCGGAACTAGAGAACGGAGAAAAAAAAAGAGGCAGTAACATCATTAACGAATTGCTATTCGCACACGATCAGGTGTTGATATACAACTGTATATCTGAGCTGCAAAAATATATAAACACACTAACACATAGATATTAAGAGCTCTCGATTCTTGATTAGAAACTGGCTTCATAGCACGCGGGGATTCCCATAAGTGCGCCGCCTTCCGCTCCAGGAGCCATCCCAGTGTATGTAGACTTTTGTGGTGGAAATGTTGATTATGTGTACTGTTTGTTCTACGTAAAACTGCTATTTCACCACGTTTTATATTGTTACTTTATAGTGTTGTAGGTTTTATATTGAGTTACTTTACAGTGTTATACGTTTTATATTAAGTTACTTTACAGTGATGTAAGTTTTATATACGTTTTCAAGCTGTATTTTTGAGAAATTTTCCAAATGGTTGCAGTGCTCTAGAAAAAAAAATGTCACGGTTAATGGCTTATATGTTTCCCTGGCGTAATAGTTGAAGACGTTCGCGTTGTACTCTAGAGGTTGCAGTTCGAATCCTATTTACGACTTGTTTATAAAGGGAATTTTTTTTGGAGATCTTTGATGATTATCATTTGCAGCTACGGAATTACCTATTATGAGTGGTACTCTCGGCATGCGGCGTGCCGCTTCGTTGAGAGAAACAGAGTACATATGGGGCAACCCGACTATATATTGGAGTCAATCCTCTGCGCCTTGTGAGTCATTTGTTAAGTTAGAATAGGTATATATTGTAAGGAAACTTTCAGCAGTGTTTATAAACAATTTCTGCCGTGGCAAAACCTGTAGCCTTATATCTAGAGATCCGTGGATTTAATCTTTCAACTCGTGCTATTTCCTATATTCCTAGTCTATAAATGGTGTCAGCGGACATGACAGTTTTGCCCTTGACTAACACTAAATGTTTAATATTGTAATGTCTGTCCGTTTTCTTCCTGTCATATCTCTATAGTTGTCTTTCCTTACTGTTTGTCATCTTTCCCATCGTTGTCAGTTTGTTCGTTTTTACAACTTCATTAAAGAGAGTGAAGGTATGCTTGAGGCTACGAAGATATCCATCGTTATTTATATTTGCATGACCCTGCCTGTTGCCTTGAGTCAAGACGTAGTCAATTGAATACTGACCGGTTTTCTTGTGTGTGCTTTCAGTTTTGGTCGCAGGAGTCCAGGCTGTGTTCGGAGGACTAGTGAGTGTCTTACGCTGGAAGCATCGGAAATGATAGTGGTGAGTCACTTTTATTGTCATTACTTGTATAGTATGTTCTGTCTTTGTGTTTATATATATATATATATATATATATATATATATATATATATATATATATATATATATATATATATATATATATATATATATATATATATATATATATATATATATATATATATATATATATATATATATATATATATATATATATATCTTGTTCAAATGTATTCTTTCATATTCATCACTGTTAGTTTTGCTTCATTTACTATTTAGAGAAATCTGTTGGCAGCCTTAATTACACGGTGTTGTATTTACATATGGTGTGATTCTTACTATGACTTTGTATTTCTCTCTAGTGTATGATTCTTACACTTGGATTCATTGTTTTAGACTTTTACTGTTACCATTACTGGTACTATGACTTCATACTGACTGTGTAACTATTAATATGATTTACTGGCAGTGTGACAAATACCAGGACTTCTTAAGGACTGTGACTAATACCAGGACTTCCTACTGACTGTGTGACTATCAATGTGACTTCCTACTTCTTCTTCTTCTTCTTCTTCTTCTGCGTTCGTTCTCAAACTCCTGCAGATTAGCAGGATGTAGTCCGGAGAACGGGATGCGTTGTGTCATGGTTTACATCATCGATGAGATATCTGCGCCTTTCGGCCCGACACATCCGACTTCAGCATGACTTTGGGTCCCGGACCCTATATGGGATGGGACAGTCAACTCCATCCCATAATCTCCTTAGTCGCCCCGTACGACACGAGTGGAAGGTAAACAGTGTTGCTATTCTTTGCTCCCCTTTCGGGCTCCGGCAACACACGGGCGTGACTTCCTACTGACTGTGGTGACAATTACGATGACTTCTGCCTGTGATTATTACTATGACTTACTTGCAGTATGATTATTACTGTGATTTACTGACTGTGACAATTACTATAACTTCCTACTGACTGTGCAACTATTACTATGACTTACTGGCAGTGTGGCTATTACTATGACTGATATTATCATTCTCACTGGTAGTATTACTATGACTACAGCTATTACTAGCAGTGTGGCTATTACTATGATTCTTACTGGCAATGTGACTATTATTATAGCTCTTACTGGTAATGTAACTATTACTATGACTGTTAATAGCAGTGTGACTATTACAATGGCTTTTTCTCTTAAAATAGCTGTTCCTATGACTCATACGGGCAGTGTGACTATTACTGTGACTCTAACTGGCAGTATGACTGTTACTGTTTCTCTTACTGGAAGTTTGACAATTATTTTGGCTCTTACTGGTAATATAACTTTTCCAATGGCTTTTACTGGCAGTGTGACTTACTATCGCTCTTACTGTCATTGTGACTATAACTATCGTTCTTACTGTCAGTTTGACTATTACTGTGGTTTTTACTGGCAGTATGACTTTTACTGTGGCTCTTACTGGCAGTGTGACTATTACTATAATTCTTACTACTATCAGTATGACTGTGCTATCGCTCTTACTAATGGCAGTGTGATTATTACCGTGACTCTTACTGGCAATGTGACTATTTTTATCGCCCTTACTGGCAGAGTGACCATTACTATCGCTCAAACTGGCAGAGTGACTATTTCTATCGCCCTTACTACTGGCAATGGAACTATTAATATCGCTCTTACTGGCAATGGACACTTGCTATAGCTGTTACTGGCAATCGGATTATTACTATCGCTCTCACTGGCCGTGTGACTATTACTATAGCTCTTACTGGCAATCGGATTATTGCTATCACTCTAACTGGCCGTGTGACTATTACTATAGCTCTTACTGCTGGCAGTGTGACTATTACTATAGCTCTTACTGCTGGCAGTGTGACTATTACTATAGCTCTTACTGGCAATCGGATTATTACTATCGCTCTCACTGGCCGTGTGACTATTACTATTGCTCTTACTGCTGGCAGTGTGACTATTACTATTGCTCTTACTGCTGGCAGTGTGACTATTACTATAGCTCTTACTGCTGGAAGTATGACTATTACTTTGACGCTTCCTTGGGTAGTATGACTTGCTATGATGTTGCTGTCAGTTTACTCACTCTTACTATTACTTATAGTGTAACTATGGCTCTTACTAGTAATAGAACTATCGCTATGGCTCTTACTGGCAGTTTATTTATTGCTACGGTTATAACCTTTTTATTACTTTTTCTTGGTAGTATGACTATTACTATGACCCATAATGGTAGTATGTATATTACTATGAGCCTTTCTGGTAGTATTACTATGGCTTTTATTGTTACAGTTTTTGCTGGTAGAATTACTATTACTCTGAATTTTACTATAAACCATGTAGTTTACTAGTCATGGATTTCTTAATATTGCTGTAACTCTTACTCTTTCACTGGCGTGTATTGTTAATATGACTTATACTGTTAACATATGATGTTTACTATCGTTATGATTGTAACTTGTCACTCTTACTGTTGCTGTGACTTACTGATACTATGAGGTGACCTACTTTGATTCTTACTGTTACTATAACTGTTGCTGTAGAAGATCATTGAGGTAATGTAACTTGCTGTTATCATGACGTATGATTTTATGATTGCTACATAATTGTTACTGTTACAATGAGTTCTTATTGTTGCTGTGGTGCTTGATGGTACTATAACTTACTGGTACCGTGATATTGACTATTACATAGGCTTCTCATTCTTACATGGACACATATTGTTTGTTACCTGGTAACTCTTACTTTTGTTCCTATCACGATATCAATTGTTAAAGGTACCTCATAACCGTGACTCTTACTGGTACTGTGGCACGGATACTGTGACTCTGATTGTGCTGTGAATGATGTTCATAATGTGGCCCAATGTTATGACTCATACTTGCATTGTAATTATTATTGCTATAGTACTGGGACATTGCTGCTTTGACACTGATGCTAGTAAAAACGAAAATAGGCATAGGAGTACCAATGGTAAACATGACATACTAGCAAAGAAACACGTGGAAGGTTGACGTTTCAACGAAAAATCCTTCTCCATAGAGAGAAACAATGGCAAAGAAACCAACATAGTCGCATACATATATGTACTCTATATTTCCAACACGTTGGATTTTTCCTAACCATAGTTATTCATATTTAACACCGATACTATGGCTATTGATGTTACTATGTCATTTATTTGTAGTGTTGCCGGGGCCCGAAAGGGAAGCAAACAATAGCAACACTGTTTACCTTCCATGCATGTCGTAAAAGGTGACTAAGGAGGTTATGGGATGGAGTTGGCTGTCCCATCCCATATAGGGCAAGTGACCCAAAGTCATGCTGAAGTCGGATGTGTCAGGCCGAATGGCGCAGATATCGCAGCTATGCTGTAAACCATGACACAGCTCATTCCGTTCTCCGGACTACATCCTGCTAATCTGCAGGAGTTTGAGAATGAACGCAGAGGAAGAAGAAGAAGATTTGTATTGTGCTTCTTTTTCTTACTGCAAGTCGTAAGACCACATGGGAATATACACGTTCTAAAGACAGTTAATTTTGTTGTTTTGATGCATTCAGCAACCTCCGTCTGACTTCTTCATAACAATTCCCGGTGATACTAATAAGAGAACCAAAGTATTCGAAACCAATGATATATTGGTTCTCTTATAAGCGGCAGCATCGATATACATGAAGAAGTCAGAGGTTTGCCATTTCATCAAATAAACTGACAACTTCAATACTGCTATCATTTCTAGTTATGATACGTTTATCAGTATTGCATGTCTAACATCTTAACCACCCCGATATCCTGCCTTGAAAATATACTTCCAGAAAGACTGTTTAAAGTGGGGAAAAAAAGAAAATCATTATTTTTATATCTAACATCTTCAAATTTCAGTTTATTCTGCCGGTCTAAGGAAAAGTCACCACAGTTCTATTGTGTTTCTGTTGGTAGTCTTGTTTACCGACGTCTGCCAATTAGGATGTCTCTAACTATTTAGTTTGTTAAAATTCGATGTTCTAGTACACGGAAGTCGCGGGAAAGTTTTCCAGTCAACAACCTATAGAATATCCTCATTTGATTAAAGGTTATGTGGAATTAACGTGATGTTGTGTGAGGAAATAGACTGTCGCTGCTTCGATTTCTCTCTGCTTTCTGTTCATTAACTTAAGTGATCTTCTGTTTATAAGAGCAGGTGATGTAGATCGAACACTTGGAATCTGTTCGCAGTTTGTCTCTCCCCCGCACATTCTGCTTTGATGTATGTAACTCGGTCTATCTCTGTATGGCTGTGCAATAATTTCTGTCTGTAACTGGTGCGCACATTTCCTCATATTGTTTGTGTGGATGTGCAACAATTGTATCTGTGGCTGGTACACACATTTCCTCATATTGTTTGTGTGGATGTGCAACAATTATATCTGTGGCTGGTGCGCACATATCTCCAATTGTTTGTGATGATGTGCAACCTTTTCTTTCGGTGACTGGTGCGCACATATCTCCAATTGTTTGTGCGGATGTGCAATAATTATATCTGTGACTGATGCGCACATATCTCCAATTGTTTGTGCGGATGTGCAATAATTATATCTGTGACTGATGCGCACATATCTCCAATTGTTTGTGCGGATGTGCAATAATTATATCTGTGACTGATGCGCACATATCTCCAATTGTTTGTGCGGATGTGCAATAATTATATCTGTGACTATTGCGCACATATCTCCAATTGTTTGTGCGGATGTGCAATAATTATATCTGTGACTATTGCGCACATATCTCCAATTGTTTGTGCGGATGTGCAGCAATTTCTATATGATATTTGTATGCACACATCTCCAATTGCTTGCCAGGATGTTCAAAATTTTTCTATCTGAAACTGTACCACACATCTCCAATTGCTTGCCAGGATGTTCAACATTTTTCTATCTGAAACTGTACCACACATCTCCAATTGCTTGTCAGGATGTTCAACATTTTCTATCTGAAACTGTACCACACATGTCCAATTGCGCGTGTATATACCATTTTTAAAATTTGCGAATGGGGCGCCCATACTTATCCCATTGTTTGTATGGAGGTGCAACTCTTTCCGCGAGCATGTGAACATCTTTCTCTCAATGCTTCTGTGACATGAAACTCTTTCTAGCTGATTGGGAAATGTGTGGGAGTATGCGCATATGTCTACCTCCCTTTGCGTGCCTGATGTGCAATTTTTTTTCTATCTCTGAGTAAGCGCATGTTTCTCAAATTTCTTGTGATTGCGTGCAACTCTCTCAAACTGGAGCGAAAGGGGGAAGCGCATATTTCTTTCTCCCTTTTCTTGTGTACTCTGCACATCTTACTAGGTGTGCGCGCACATTGTTCTCTCTTTGCTAGTGTTAGAATGCAGCCTTCTCTTTCTGAAAGTGTGCGCTTGCTTCGTGAGCTGAGAGTCCCTGATACGTATATTAGGACAAAGATATACTAATCACTGCTGGATGTTTTCTCCTAGACACCATTTCCCCGTGAGACGAAATGAAAACATAATTGTGTTGTTGACGAAGTAATCACCATGCAGCGAAGAAGCATGCTGGAGATGTGACTGCATTGCTTGGAAAATCTTGGCAAAGTCCGTTCTAGAACAGAATGCTGTCTAGTTCACGACAACAATTTTCTCATTGACTTATGCAGTCACGATACTCATGTGTGCGGACGTGCAAAACAGCTCTGCTAAGAGGGAGGGCGTTGTCTTTAAAATACTTTTCACTCTCTTTTGGTGGACATTTTCCGAGGAAAATCACAGCTATAGTTGTATTGTAGGGAGGGGACCAGCTTAAATTTGTTGCAGTACTAAAGATTATTAGATTATTATATTTCGGGGAGTGGGGAGCCCCATCAATTAAACACCCCCACCACTCCCCTCTCGTATCTGCCGGATAGTATAACATTTTAACAAAGGCCGAAGGAAGCTAAAAAGATCAGCTGATTGGCTTCACTGTATTTTCCACATATGTGCATTACCTCTTTCCATAGAGCAGCACGCTGCCTGTTGCATGTACCAAGCTAGCATGTGAATCCGTAGCTTAAAGGGATAACCCACAGGGATCTTCTAAAAAATACATTTGTCGTCGATGCATAGATTGTAGGCCTACCATTTAATCTACAATACTCAATTATTTTGTCACAAAAGATGAAAGTAATATGAGGGGAGATGTATTATTGGCACAAAAATAAAAAGTGCAAGATCTTAATGATTTGAGGTTCAATTAAGAAATATTACGCTTTGTTTAATACAGAGTCTTTGTTTATTACGCTTTGTCAATATACAGAGTACTAGTACATTTAATCAACATATGCAAAGCTTTGTGCTAATAGCCAATGTGCAGTAAGAAAAATGCAGGTGTGTCCAATAAGTTTCAAATTCAATCAGGAGTTCTCCAGGGGTGTGTCCTATCCCCTCTACTTTTTATAACATATATCGACCACATCTGTAAACTAACAAGTACCAACGAAGAAGATAACATAAAGACAAATTGAACGAACTACTCTTTGCAGACGACCAAGTACTAATAGCGACATCAGAAGAACAATTGCAAGAACATATGAACAGATGCCAACAACATGTCAAAAACTTAACATAAAGATCAATATTTAAAAGACCAAAATAATGGCATTAGCAAAGAAAGAAAGAAATACCACTATGTAAATCCATTGATGATAAACACCGTAAACAGGTAAATAAGTTCACTTACTTAGGAAGCATTGTATCGAGTGAAGGAAAAACTAGTAAAGAGGTACAAAATAGATGCAACAAAACATACCAGATGACATGTATTTTCAAGAACAAAAATGTAAACATAGATACTAAAGTATACAAGACTATTATTATTCCATCACTATGCCACCAGTGCCAAACCTGGACAATTACAGCACAAGACAAAAGAAAAATAGTGTCAACAGAAATTACATGTCTACGAAGAATACTCAAGAATACTCAGAGTGTCTAAGAGATAGAATTAGAAACGATAACATCAGACAGATAACCAAAAACAATACCAGTATTGGAACACATCAAAAGACAACAGATCAAGTGGTTTTCACACGCTTCCAGACTACCGACAAATAGCATGCCACAAATGGCCATGACACTTAGACATAACGGCTATAAAGCCAGAGGCAGACCATGTAAAAGGCGGACCACAGACATCAAAGAAGCCACAGGAACAAGTTTACAAACAGTACACAAGAAGGCCATCTCCAGAGAACTCTTCTACCCCTGACGTAGCAAGGCAAACAAGGGCCACAGCGTATAGATAGATATATAGATAGATTGACGCTTTGTTTATACCACATAAAAATAAATGTGTCAGTTTTCACAGTTTTGTATTTAACAGTTTGTAGACTATCCCACGTAAGGAAGTGGTGATTTTTTTAAACAAGTGATGACATGTAAAAACAATATTCTTCTTCTTCAGCGTTCGCTCTCAAATAACCACAACCAATAGTGTGATTTCCGCCAGGGAGCGTGAAGTACGTTGTGCTGCAAGTTCCACAGTAAAACTGTGATTATTTGCACCTCGGTTGGTCACTTGTGGTCAGGACGTCCGAGGTCCAGCCCATCCGTTTTCATCATTCCTTTATTTCGGGTTTGGTCCCTATAAAAACAATATTATTGAAAACATTTAAAAACAAGATATAAATAACATTTTAAAAAACATTTCAAAAAAATATTATTTAGCACTTAACAATCGATTAATGCTTTGTGCGTCCAACAACTAAGCACCGGCCCACTTCATTCTTAAAGTGACAGAGTTTAGCAGCGACTGGTAGGTTGAGTTTATCCGCGTCTCTGTGAATTTATCCGCAGTTCTGTGAATTTGGGGAAACCATCCTTCTAATGTAACATCATTTGACTTTCCTCTGGATTTTCACTTATTGTCGACAGCCAATTTAATGCCACACCGTTATACCACCAATAGGTTGATGCCAATTTACTCATCCCTTTTTCTGAGGTTCACATGTATCGTGTCAAATTTTTTCTTACATTATTAGAATGCGCTATCATCAGGATTATCAATACAAGGTAACTGCGTGAAACGTAACAACAATTAGACTTAGATAAAACACAGGTTTATATATCGTCTCAATGGGACACCATAGACTATATAAAAAACTAGTGGGTAATGATGGGCAATGATGAGCACACAAGAAATCATAAAAATTACAATACACAAATCATATTCAACGTTTCAACCAAAAGGTCTTTATCAAGACACAAACAAAACATTAAAAGACGACGAATAGAAAAATTATCACGTCCAACGGAAATATGGAAATGATCATGATCGTCGTCTTTTAATGTTTTGTTTGTGTCTTGATAAAGACCTTTTGGTTGAAACGTTGAATATGATTTGTGTATTGTAATTTTTATGATTTCTTGTGTGCTCATCATTGCCCATTAGTTTTAGATATAGTCTATGGTGTCCCATTGAGACGATATATAAACCTGTGTTTTACGTAAGTCAAATTATCATCAGGATTAGTATTGTTTCCATATCTCTTTCTTCAATAATACAATACGGGGGAGGCGAACACTGTCACCATATCCCAACAGACTGCATATACAAATTGAGGCTCTCTTAGAAGGGACGACACAAATGCCAGATCATTTGGACTGTCATTATTACCGTCCCTGTTCGCCACTCTTTGTTATGCAACCATCATTCATGCATAATAGTTCTATATCAACCAAGCATATTCAATATCTCTTCCCTGTTTGTTGGAAGCGCCGTTGTCCGATGATGTGCTCTTTACGTTAATATCACCACAGTAAATGATTAGCCTATCTTGTTCTAGCAACTCCCCAAGACATTTCCAACCCTTTAAGTCCATGCTAAAATTACAGATATACACATTAACTAACAAACGAATGCTGGACGTTCTAGACTCACAATACTTGCAACTGAATAACATCATGGTGTGGCGCATGGCCGAGAGGTTAGAACGCTAGCCTCACACAAGTGAGGTCTAGAGTTCGATCCTCGGTAAGGACTGGGTTTTTTTCTGTGGGAGGGTAAATTAAAAAAACTCACCCTGTACATGACGTGGCGACAACAAGAGCATGCGGCCTTTATCACACAGCTATTCAATCCCCTCCCTGCAACACCTGAACTGGTAAAATGCAGTATTGAC
Organism: Meghimatium bilineatum; assembly: GCA_034231615.1. NCBI lineage: Eukaryota > Metazoa > Mollusca > Gastropoda > Stylommatophora > Philomycidae > Meghimatium > Meghimatium bilineatum. The sequence continues at coordinate 57,559,356 of CM067320.1, forward strand.
AGTTTTTTTGTTGTTGACAGAATAACATTGTTATGCTACATGAACGTATCTATTTGGTGTGCATCAATGCATTCTCGTACTTGAATAACTTGTTCAAGCCCATTGTAAAAAATTGTGAAAGTCAATTATGTCACAACACCCAGCAGTGTATCCTATAATGTAACGCTATCTGAGCTGTAGACGAATTTGTCCAACTTTGGCTGTCGACTAGTCTGTAATGCAACTCACAAGTTTGAGTTTGTCCAACTTTGGCTGTCGACTATTAGGAAAGCGAATGGAGAAGACACCTGATGCTGTTTCACTAACAAACAGCACTATTTAACAGAGAATCAGCAACCTGAATATTGGCATCAAGAAGCAAGTTGTGCAGTAGGTTACGACTGCAACATGTGAATTCATTTTTATTTAGCTTGATGAATCGGCTCATGTTGCATCCTGTTCCTAGTTGCTGGTGTTTGCAAGATATATTTAGTCAGGTTCATTTAAGGAGGAGTCTCTCTTTTGTTCTAAGCATGAAATAGCTATCAAAGTCTCAGATATTTTGGAAAAGGTATCTTTTTTTAAATCTGAAAAATCGTGTGTGGGGGAATCTATAGGTACTACACAGATGAAGCACCAGTTATTCTGGGGGCAAAATATTGATTTTAAGCTAGTATGAACCATTGAAACTTTAAGGACATTGAAATATTTGAAATTACTGAAATTAGATGAAGGGTGACTTATAAATACGATCATAAAAAGAAAACTACAATATTTTGGACACTTAAATCAGCATGATGGTATCAAAAGTATAATTCTAGAGGGCAGAGTACCAGGGGAGAAAAGAAGAGAAAGACAAAGAAGACGATGAACCAGCAACCTCGTAGAATGTATGCAAATATGTCTAGCCAATGCAGGCCTTATTGCCCAGTACGCAGAATAGATAAGAGTATCCGTGATGAAGACAATGTTCTATATGTATGAATATGAATAATCATGCTTAAAAAAATAAAGGCATTCATTATATAATCCATCGTCAAGCATTAGCCTCAAAAAGAGTTCCAGCTCCACTAGGGAAAGTTTTATAACAAATAATTCACATTTAAAATTGTGTCAAATGAGGTACTCTCAACCCATGACCTTTTTAAGAAGTTATGTATTGACATGGATGCATGCCATCATTCTATGTGTGTTTCATATTATTAGCAAAACTTTATTACCCTGTTTCACGCTTTACCTGTTGATTCCTTAAAAGCTGTCATGAGCAAGATGGTAAGTTTAATAGAATGGTGTGCTAAATAGTGCTGCATCATTTGAGAAATTATCATCCAGTCATGCTGCTAGTGGTGGTGACAAAGTGCTTCCAGTATTAAAAAAAGAAAGGAAATTTCGAAGCTACTATAAAGAGTTCTCCATCAAAACTCTTAAATACCAATAGAACTTTAATGTAGTAGAGATGTCTTGTCACTATTTTTTGGGGTTAGCTATGTACTATGAAATTAGCAATAGTGTGCCACAGATTGAAATCCAATGAACCTTGATGAAACCCTCATCTCATTTAGAAATTTAACACTTTTATCCCACAACTGCAAACAGAAAAATATATGAATGTTGTAAATGTTGAATGGCAACAAGTAGACTTGAACACAGATGTACACACACAACACATATCTAGAAAATGTCAAAAAACATGAATATCTTGGGTCAATCACTAATGTCACAGGGCATTGTTCAGCAGATACTATAAAGAGGTTTGTAATGTCCCACAAAAACATCACAGATGAAAAGTCTGGAAATGTTCAAACAGGAAAACAGTAGTTTAAACATATCAAAAAGCTATATTTTCCCAGTGGTGATATATGACTGAGAGACTTGGGCAATGATATCTGCAATAGAAAAGAAATATCAGCATTTAAAATGAAATGCACTTGAATGGTCCAAAAAATATGGAAAGAGAGAGAGAATCCAACACATATATCCACAAAGACCTGAACATATAAAAATATTGACTTTTAAATCCATAAACAAATGCTAGATAACATATTTTGTAAATAACAACACAGTGGGTTAGAAAATTAATCCTTTAACAAAAACTTGCAGGGGAAAAAAAAGAAGACGATGTTTAGGAGTTGATTGATGCAGGCATTGAAGACCTATTGAACATGACACTGAAGAAGCCATATAACCTGCACAGAGCTGAGAAGTTTGTGTCCATTATATTTATTCTTATTTGTCAAATGCCTTATGTTGTGTTTATTTGGATCCACCCACAGATTGACTTTCCAGATGCATCTTCCATGAAGTCATCCAGCAATGCCAGATCAGTTGTGTCATCTTCACATGTTGAACTCCTACTCAATGATGGACAGGCGTGTGATAGAACTATGAGAAGGATGAACTCTGAAACAGTCATAGAGCAGGCAAGAGATAATACAGCCCCCTACCCACTAAGCTACAGTCAAGAGTATCTAGGCATATTTTTGACTTAATATGAGTATTAAAGCTATCATTTACAATGATTACACACTCAGCACATTAATGTATTCATTTAAAAACAAACCTAGCATATGTTTTACTGGTTTTGGGTTTTCCAGCAAAAATGGTACGAAGTGACAGCTGTGTTATTTCTTGTGACCACAAATGGAAGTCCAGTTCAATGTTTCAAGACTATTAAATTGGAGTTTGTGGTTTCTTTCTGTCTGTGAATTAGAGATCACTGTTAGGCATGTGAATTTCATGATACAGCACTGAGAGAGGATTAGCAAACCGTCAGTGAGAACACCATATCTCGTAGTGAAATGAGAGTTTTCCAACCAGCATCACCCCAATCTTGGAATATATTAAGAGACAACAGATCAAATGGTTTACACACATCAGTTGACTGTCATGAGACAGCATACCACAGCAAGTTATGCTACACAAATACAGTGAAGGCAGGCCTAGAGGCTGATCATGAAAATGGACCACCGAAATAAATATGCAAAAAATTCTACAATATACTCAGCACACATGATGGCCATCTCAAGAAAACTTTTACCCCTGATGCTGAAAGGCAACAAAGGGTTCAGCGAATAGATAGATTATATTGGTAGCATATCCTATTCAAGAAATAGCCACCAACCCAATATTTTTTATCTGTAGTGAATTTCTAGGCAATATAAGTACATTCAGTAGTTTGATTGCCTATGGTGAGGTTCGAACTTGATACCTTGGCCATCACAGAAGTGCTCTGTACCATTCTGCCGCAGAGCTGGATGTATATTCTATAAGTACTATAAATATCACAGTGTATGCGGCGGTAAAGAGAGAGTTTGGTGGAGTGTGCCAGATCACATTGTACTCATATACTTTTGCAAGATAAATATTGTACATATCACTTGAAGTTTTGTACAACTGAAAATATATATATTAAAAATATATAGTCGTATGTATGTGTGCATTAGTAGCAGTTGTTTGTTTGAGAACCACAGGAATTGTGAACAATTAGCTCTTAATTCCTATGTGTAATGGGGTGGTTTTTCTAAGCCTTCTTTCATACCCAGAAGACTTCAGCTTTTGGCGTAGTGCAATGCCTATTGAAGGAGCCTTCTAGTCAGAGGGCAATGACTTGCTACAAAGCTTCCATAAAAGAGCCTCAATATAACGGCATGTGTTCAACTAAGGTTTTCTGTTGCGTAGGTGGTTTGTCTAGTGAGCCATTGGTGAGACCCACAGACACAACCGGTTGTGTGATTAGTGACAGTAGATTGTTGAGTTTGCTTCAACCCAGTGATTGTACACTTTTCCTTATATTATGCTGAAAATATACCTCTTGTATATAGGTTTATGTAACGGTTGGGTTAGCAGGAAGACTATTAAATAGTCCCAGCGTATGTAAATCTGGCAAGGGTTTCTATGCCTGACATAGATTGAGTTGTTTCATTTAGGTCTGGCAAAGCTAATGAAACATGTGTGTGTTACCAGAACTTTAATAATTGTTAAGTAATACTTTAGACAGGATATCTGGTGAAGTATACTCTAGGAGTCTGTTAAAATCACTATTGGTGTTGGTTGTTGCATCATCAGCCAAGTAAGATGCACTGTTCCTGTGTCTACCTCCATTCTCATGCAAAATTTGTGGAATAGACAGCAGATTTTCCAACCACTTTCTTGCCATTGCTGTAAGAGATGAAGCTCCATTCACATTTGTTTGTTTCTCTTGCTGTTGAGCTATCAGTGCAAATAATTATATCTTGTTGCTTTGAGTACTATTGTAAGAGTATTATTCCCTCTGCATTGGTAACAACTCAATCACTATCTTCTTAACTGTATCACAACAATCATCAAGGACCTTTGTTTACTTCCACCCATTCTCATCCTCTTCCTACTTCTTCCAACTTTTCAATTTTGAGTACAGTATCTTCCTGCTTATGCTATCCAAGACCTTCCTCATTTGACACACCTTCCTTTTGTGTTGTCTAGAGGTTATCATAAATGGTGATGATCATTAGTGACAAGCATAAAATATTCTTTAACATGTACTACTTTGTCTTATTTTGACACTGAGTAGGTCTAGAAGAAACCTCATGGCAGAAAATTGTGGTGTACCTCTGGTGCATCCTAAAACTGTCCTCATGGCATCATTCTGGAATCTCTTCAGCCAATCAACCAATGTTTACAACAATGTGAGTAACCCTCGTCCATGATAGTACAACTGCCTGCATCAGCCACATAAAAGTCAACTGTTGCATTTATGATGAAGCCAAAAATGCATAATAAGAAAGGAATGGGTCACTCTTCTCAATAGCACCCACAATATAACATGGATCTACTGTCCAGGTCATGCGAAAGTCAGAGGCAATGAAAGAGTTGATGCCTAAAGCTATAGTTGATGGTAAAGTGATGAGAAGAATGACAAGAGACAGAGCTGAGTTAATTTAAATATTTATGGATACACTACACGATGATGAAGAGGATGCTGAAAGAGAATGCTGCACATGTTCAGAGAATGATAGAAATGTGAGTGACCAGGTGAGAGGGGAGAAAGTGCATTCTCACTGGAAAGACCAGAAGAATTTACAAACAACAGCTGACCGGGATACTGAACTTTTAGATGGTTGACAAAATGGCAGGCCGAGCATTTATGAGAATAAGGAATATTCCTTATGCAGTGATGCTGGTTCCTGATTTAGAATCAATAATACAGAATATGCTTTACCTTTATTTCTGAAAACCGTAAAATATGAAAAGATTAAAATGTATATTTGCCAATGCTTGTGGAAACATATTTCTAAAGGATAAGCCTACAGTAAATAAGTGAAGATGCTGAATACTTTGTGCCACTGTGACTTCAAACATAATTAATTGTTAATACTGTATAGACTTAAAAAAATTGGTCAGTATTCATTGATCTTTATTCTTGAAAATTCTCACAATCTATGATTTCCAGATGAAATATGTGACTATTGTACAAATATTCTACACAAGTACATTCAGCTTGTTGTGTAAGAACAACGATATGGAATCCTGATTCCTGGTAGAAACAGTTCTCTGTAGAAACAGGAGTACAACCACTGTTGTGGAAAGGGCAGGGGAAAGTAAAGGAAATTGAGACAAAAGATTGAAAAAAAAACTCCAAACACTTCTGTACTCAGCCATTTGGGTGACTTTAGAAACAAATATAATGCCGAAACCATTGCTTGATTTTGTCAGTCCAAGGATTTCTTTCCATTTCTTTTCTTACACCTTCAATTGTTGTGAGTAAAATTTTTAAAAGTTTAGAAAAAGAAAGTAAACTATGTCATCAAAGCTAGTAAGCTTTTGCAGTTTCACTGTTGCAGAACACCAAAAGAGATTCTTGACAATATACTAATTTGTTTATTGCTGAACAAATATCTCTTATGTTCTACATAATTGATTTGTAACAGACGTGTCACAAGATGTGGGCTTTGAAGAGGATTGGTGTTTCAGAGCTACAGATAAGCAATTTTAAGTTTTTCGACCATATTGCCAGAATATTAAAAAAATAATACTTTTTAAAGCTTCATTTCAAATTTAATTGTAATCATTGTCTTTTATTTCACTTCAGTTTACAAAGAATCTGTCGCATGGCAGTCATGCTGTCCTTGGTTTAGGCGAACCTGTTCAGTCATACGGTGGTGTGGAGAATCCAGGCAATAGATTCTCTAGAGCTAGTGACACCTCCAGTGCTTATTCTGGGTCTGATATAATGCACACTTCCTTGGATGACCCAGATGCTCCTGATGTGGATCTCAGTGGTCTAGCAGAAAGTTTGGTGGACTCTGATGACGAGGAAGGATATGCAGAGTCAACTGAAGTAAGTATTTGATGTCCAGACATATGGGTAATAGTGTTTGTCTGATATATTTCTGTGGGCATCTAGCATGCTTGGAATAATGTGATCAGTATTACACCATCATGTACCTTCATGTGAATATTATTAACATTGAATAATAAAGTATTTCCAAATACTGCAAGTACACAGGAAAACACACAAATCAATGTTTTGACTGAAAGACTTTTATCAAAAACACAGCATAGCACATGACTAGTAAAGAACGGAATTTCCTATGCTCACATCAAAATGCTAAATTAAAATACAAATGCTGGGTTTTAGTTCCATATATCCAGCCGAAGACGGATGTTTCGGGCCATTGGCACAAATAAAATGGTGACACAACGCATTTCCATTCTCTGCACTACATCCTTCTAGAAATCTAGTAGGACCATGATCCTGCTATAAGGGAGATCCAGCGGGAGTTTGAGAATGAACGCTGAAGAAGAAGAAGTTCCATATATTTTACATTTTACCTGCAAATCTGGTAAAAATCTTCTATCTGGTACAAATTTCCCAAGACTAGGTTGAACTAGAACTCAAACCTGAACTACCCCCATTAGGAAGCCAGTGTACTAACCACTTAGCTACTGCTGCTCCACAATCAACTGAAGTAGGCAGTTATTCCAAAACTGATAAAAAGTTTATCTAACTTATCTGGTGTGCTGCATAAGCTAAAGTAGATGATCACAATTTCATATACCCAGGCATGCTAAATGGTATTCATGTCGATTTTGTATAATCTATTCAGTTTCTTTGACATCTTGTCACTCCTAGTCTTTTTTGAGCATAGAAAATATATATTTGCAGCTTTATTGTTTATTCACTTCATTAAAACTACATCTTTTAAAGAAAAAACTCTTTGTTCAAGGTCGAATAATGTTAGCACAAAATGTAGAATTATAACAATACATTGTTTTCTGGAGAATGTGACCTATGTATAAAATGGCAGAAGTGAGCCAAAGGATAAAAACCCAGGAGCTATTGAATTGCTAAAGTAATGTGAAGAAGTTATAGAGATACACTAAATGTTTATTTTGTAAAAGATATTTTCAGTTTTTCAGAAAAATGTTCATCAATTTTATTTTGTGCAATTATCTTTACCTTTTGGCTCTCAGTCATGTGTATAATGTCTACCGTACAATAATTTCTACCAACACTTCAATATCAACCATGGTCTTTAACAGTCTCACAGCAAAGGAAAATTGTTACATGTGAAATGAAGTGTCTGAGAAAAGCAGCAATGGTTACTAAACTAGATAAAATAAAAAAAGAAATTAGGAAAAGAGTAGGTATAATATCATGTATTGAACATATCAAAATACAGCAAGTAAAGTGGTTCAGTCAACTTATGAAAAAAACCCAAGCCAAATACTAATAAGAGCATATAACAAAAGAATATTCAGATATAGTGCCAAAGTTAGACCAAGAAAACTATGGATATAAAACATCAAGATAACCTTGAACAAACATGAACTCAATGCAACATACCTGACATTGGAACGGCAACTGAGGCTCCAACCCCTTTGAGTAACGGCAAGTGTGGATACTATTAACCATCATTCATCTGGGAAAAGACAATAGATAATAGTCATTTACAAATGTAAATAGTTTTTATTTCCATTCAGTTACATTTTCTATCAGTTTTAATGTATGTAGTGTATCATCACCTGGCACATGTTCATAGTTGAATAATCAGATTCTGATTCAAGATGTTCGTGTGTTGATTATCCCTGTCTAAAGCAATCTTGAAGGGAGCAATGAAATGTGGATGAAGAAGTGAGGGTCAGAGAAAATCATGGATTGATAACTTAAGGAATAGACAGGATTTGAATTCTACACACCTGTCCAGAATGCAGATGACATAAAATGAAGATATCTGATGTCACATGTCGCCAAATACACCACAACAACCATAATAGATTCCAGGATACAATACTACTACTGCTAATATTACTATACATGCTCATAGTTAATATTATTACAACCAATACATTTTGTACATTTGTTTTCCAGTCTTTTACTATCCGGGATGCTGAAAGGGACTGCCTAGAAAAGGAGCCATCAGAACGCACAGAGGAAGACATTCAAATACTCCTGAACTTCACTCAGCATTTAAAAGTAAACATAAAAATACTTAGCTCTATTGTTTCTTTTTTGCTCCTGTTATTTCGTTGTGTTTTCTGCTTCTTGTGCAGAATAAAATTTTTGCTTTGTTGATCTATTTATTCATGTTTTTCTTCATGCATATGTTAACATGTTGCATATTTGTTTTCTTTTCATGAAGTTAGATTTTTATGGAAAAGCAATCTTCCATATCAACATGTTCAAATAAACAATCTTGAGAGGGCAAGTTTGATAACCTCTGCTGTATGTTGTCTGAATCCACATCCTTAAATTTTTTAAAAGGAGTCTCATAGCTTTCTTTATTTCTGTTTTATATGCCATTTCAGAATTAACCTGTAGCTATATTCCTGCTAGTTGTGTAACAGACATCTTGTGACGATGTTCTATTTAATAGATCTGCTAAATATTCTGTCAAACTCTTCATTATTTATTTCTTGAGTATTGCTTATAAATGTTTCATTTCTGTTTGTAAAAATCAAACAATTTGATTGCAAGAAAACGTCCATGTAGCTTCACAGTGTTGTTCCATATCTATTGTTTTATTTTTATTTTGTAGCAATACCCTCTGCCTCTCCTATTTGTTTATCTTTGCAATTTGTCATTTTTATTTCTCCAGACTTTATTGTAATGACTACTACATACCATTCATGAGCTTTCTTTCAAGTTTTTACTTTTTACATTCAATTTTATTATGTTGTCTTCCATGATATTGTTCATATATGTGTCTTCTGAATCTCATAGTAAATAAATTAATAGCAATACTGTCACCTGCAATGCATGTCATAAGAGTATAAACAACCAGAATGTCAGAGGATGTTTGACAAAGCGGAGAGTGCTGCAGTAACTAAAAAGAAATATGCAATAAAGTACTACGGTTACTGTTATAGCCAAACTATCAATGTAAAAAAATTAATAAATAGCAATAAACAAAAGAACAAGAACTTTTTTCTACATTACGGTCCAACTGTGACTTTTTTCTACATTACGGTCCAACTGTGACTTTTTTCTACATTACGGTCCAACTGTGACTTTTTTCAAGAAACATTTAAACATGAACCACAAAATATAAAAGTATAAATGTGATTATTTGGAGATGTCTTTCTCAAGCAAGACACACCAATTAATGAGGAACATTTAGTACATGCTGAATTATGCGTGTTCACAATGATTACTCACTATTGACTGACAAAAATTCCCATAGATTAAAGAAAATGAGATACCAAAAGTGATGAGTTAATAGATGAAAAATCATATCAAATTGCTGAACTGGTGCTCACACTCAACTCTTTTGAATTCGATGGACATTATTTTGATCAGATCAGTGGTGTGGCCATGGGCACTAAGATGGGGCCTAGCTATGCCTGTCTTTTCATGGGACATCTAGAACATCTAGTTTGGTCTACCTACGATGGCCCATTCCCATCTCTTTTCCACAGATACATTGATGATGGGATAGGTATTACTGACATAACAGAAGCAGAACTGTCTCGCTTCATCAACTTCATCAACAATTTCAACCCCGCTATTAAATTCACATTTACCATTTCCACCACCTCTGTCCATTTCCTGGACATCATTGTCACTATTCATCCCCCATACCTCAGCACATCAGTCTACTACAAACCCACTGATGCACATGGCTTTCTGCTCTACACTTCTTCTCATCCTCCCGCCTGTCGTAACTCTCTACCTTACTCACAGCTTCTTCGCCTTCATCGCTTATGTAGCGATGACGACGATTTTCTCGACAAATCCTCTGAGATGAGTTCTTCCGTAGACGCTCCTTCCCTGACAGCATTCTTTCATTGGCTTGGCTCCGTGTACGCCAGCTATCTCGCCTTGATACCTTGAATAATTCCCAGGGTTCTTCCTCCTCCTCTGATAGGGTTAAACTGGTTCTTACCTTCCATCACCATAACTTGACTGTCCGTCGCATCCTGCTTAAACACTATTCCCTTCTCCAGTCTGATTCTGACACCCGTAACACTTTCCACAAATTACCACTGGTGGCCTATAGGCGCGATAAAAATCTGAAGGACATCTTGGTCCACAACCACCTCAGGTCCTCTGCACCTGACCATTTTGGTACCGTTCGTTGCTCACGTGGTCGTTGTTTCACATGTCCTTATGTGGTTCAGATGCGCTCCATCTCATTCCCCAAGGCCAGTTTCTCCATCGATGAGGCCTTTACATGTGAATCCCATAATGTTATTTACGTGATCATATGTAAACGCTGTGGTAAGCAATATATCGGTGAGACTGGCCTTAGACTGAGCGACCGCTTCTGTAACCACCTGCATGCTATCAAACACAGGACACCCACTCCTGTGGCTAATCACTTCAACGGCGATTTCCACTGTGGTGTCTTTGACATTCAGGTCACTGCCATCAGATCCTGCACCACCGATGATAGATCTAGGTACGCCCTCGAAAATCGTCCCATTTTCGAGTTGGGTACCATCAAGCCATTTGGACTCAATTCCGACCACTCTTTCGCTTAGTTCTCGGTCGTATTGGTCTTTGTTACGTCATCGCTTTGTTCCTCTTGTTCCACCTGTATTATCGTCTTTGTGTACTTCCTGTTCGTATGCTTCCGGTATCTATCTAACTACCACATTTCACTCGGATACGCATACATTTCTACTTGTGGTTTTTTTATGTTTTTATGTTATGTCCGTATCTTGAAAAAGGCCTATTGGTCCGAAACGGCGTCTTTGTACTGTGTATTGTCATTTGTATGATTATATTCTGTGTTTTGTTTTGTTGTACGTACCATATTTACATCCGTTAGTGATAGTGTGTAGTGTTTTAGTCGTCATTCAATAGGACTTCATTACCTGTCTTCCACGTGAGTATTATCAAATGAAAGCAGAACTGAAAGATGAAAAAAGTGAACACAGACTATATACACAATCTAACTATTGTGTATGTGGAAAGAAGTTAATTCAGAAAGAGAGCTGCTTACCCGCATCAGAAAGAGACAGTCCATATTTTTTGGACACATCCTGAGAAGTGGAAAGATGGAACACATTGTAACAACAGGCAAACTAAAGAGCAAGAGAGGTAGGGGAATACCAAGAGAGAAGATGTTTGACAGCCTAGCATTGTGGCATGGGAGAACATCGGTATCAGAAATTATTGACAGCACATGAAATGGATGACTGTGGAAAGGCATGATAACCAACACCACATGGCATGGATTATAAGAAAAAGAAGAGTTATGTCAGTTACTTTCTTGCAGATAAGCTCCCTTATCTGACTTGAATGGTTGTGAAGTTGTATTTGTCATATTTGTATATTCTATGATCACTGTTTGAAAAAAGAATTTAGTTTTGTTGTATAGAAGATGAAGTGGTCAGCGTCATGTTTAACCATAGTCATTTCTAACAATATTCATGTCAGGTAACCTTATTACAAAATTATTACTTCATCTTTGGGTTTGAGTAATTTACATGAGTAGGTTACAAATATATATTTAACAAAATAATAGGTTGTTCACATTGCCCTAGTAAAGCTAACATGGTGCTGTTGTTGTAGTGTGGGTTTCTTGCCATTAAATGCCCAATCAAGCACAGGAGCTGAAGTCAAAGATACCAGATCAAGAGGCACACCAGCAACCATATAACCATATTTAACTGAAAATGAGAAGAAGTAAATACATGAAAATAAAAACCGGAGGAGGAAAATATATCAAAATTTCATCAGTTGGCTTCACATGGCTCACTTAGTGAACAGTCTAACATTCCACATTTGCATGAACACAATAATAAAATTCTGTACTCATTAGTTTTCTCTATGTCTCTTACAGGCTTTCTCAAATATGACAGAACACACTAGGCGTCTGCTCTGCGAAGTAATGGTTTTTGCCATTGTCCCAAAAGAGGGAACAATAGTCATGAAAGATGGAGAGGAGCTGGACTCTTGGTCAGTGATTCTTAACGGGGATGTTGAGATCGCAAGACCCAATGGAATGAGAGAAAGGTTGCAAATGGGGGACAGGTGAACAGTTTGTTTTGTTTTGATAAATTCATGAGATAATGTGTAAAATAAGATTGTTTCTCATCTGCAGACTAGTTCATATTTGTTAGCTCTAAGGTTTCTAACCAATCTGTAATGGAGAGAGTAATGTTTGCCAATTAAATTATGGCATAAACTATAGTAAAGTAATTAAATTTAGCTTATAGTTAATTATTAGGAACACCGAAAATGATATAAAACTGATGAGGCTGTATTTATAGTGCCAAAATAATTTATATCTCTGAAACAATGATTATAACTAAACCATACCTTGAATCAATTAAGTGGATTTACATCTCTATATTTCAGTTTTGGCATTAGCCCAACCATGGAGAAGTTATATCACCAAGGTGTCATGAGGACTATAGTTAATGACTGCCAGTTTGTTTGTATAGCACAGTCTAGTTACTATAGGATTCTTCACCAGGTATTTTCGCATGTTTATCTTTGAGTGATATATATATACACATACACACATTATCTTGCCATATCACATATCAAATCATCAGACATCATTTCACAATGAAGGCTGGCTGAAGCAGTCCTAAAAAATCCTCTGTCTCTTGCCTTGGTTGTGTATGCACTCTGCTAGATTGTATCCTGTACATCTCATAATGCTACCCTTTCACTTGTATCCCTTCCTACTTCTTGCTCGCCTCACCTTAAATCTACCTGCAAGTAAGGTCTTCAATAAGATCTTGTAATATGTTCAAAATATAGGAATTTGTTTGATTTTTATATGCTTAAATAATTTTTTTTTTCATATGCAGTGTTCCCAAATCCTCTTTGTTTTCTTCTCTCTTTCCATGAAGTTGTCCCTATTCTTCTGTATATCCACATCTCATATGCATCAATTCTATCTTCTAGTTGTTTATTATTCAATGTTTCTGAATTATACATTAATGTACAATGTAACATTTCATAATTCTCATTTTTAGTTTATAACTTATTTAGATGTCAATATTTTCCTCATGTCATTAAAAGTACTTTTATTCATTCTTATTATCTTTTTAACTTTTGTTTCACATCTGCCATTATTTCATGTGTCAAATATATTGGTGATCTACTAGTAATATCTCTCCGTGAATATTTTTTAAATGCATGCAATCAATCAATCAATCAATCAAGTGCCATGCCGAATGGCGTAGGCGATCATGTTTCTCCACTACTCTCTGTCTCTTGTGTGCATGATATTGCTAATGATCAGGGTTTTTGTTTTTTTGATGTTTATATCTAGTCCATATTCTTTACTTCATTTATCGACTCGATCCATTAGTCTTTGTAGTTTGTGTTCACTTTCTGTTGAAGCTGTGTCATCCGCATATTGTAGGTTGTTTATTATTTTACTACTGATCTTGAGCCCTGGTATTCCTTCTATATCAGTGTTTCCCAACCTATTTTTTACCATGCCCCACCTAAGTCTTTCAAAAGTTCTGATGACCTGTCCCCAAATGTAACATATACATATTTTTTATATTAAAAAATTGAATTATTCCCCAAATGAAGCCTAATTACAACTTGCTTATGACACAGGACTTAAGTTTTAGTAAGAGATCATTAGGAAATTATTCAGAAAATTGCAGTAAGTAAATTTTCAAAACATATAATAATATAAATATAAAATAAATTTGGTTGAATTGCCATCCTGAACAATCAAATTCCCCCCCCCCCCATCCCCTCTCCCTCTGGAGTGTAGGACCCATGTAGGGAAACATGGTTCTATGTGGTTAAAAATGTTCTTTGTATAGATTTCAATATCTGGGTAAAATAACATCCTTGTCTTATTCCTCTTTTTTTTTATATGTTTGGTGAGTAGCTGTTTTTACACCTTATTGATGAAATATGTTCTCAATATATACTTCTAATCAGTCTGATGTACTTCCTACCTATGCCTATTTCTTGGAGACATTTAATTAATTTTTCAAGTTTTGATGTCGAAGGCCTTGCTGTAGTCAATGAAGGAAATATAGATAGATATTTTAGACTTCTATGTAATAGTATAGCTTCAGTGGTTCCTTTGTTTTTCCTGAAACTAAACTGTTCTTCACTGATTTCAATGCCTATCTTAATTCTTTCATGTATTATCTCCAGTAGTATCTTTGTTATGTGGCTCATCAAACTGATTGTTCTGTATTCTGCACAGTCACTGCTATGGGTTGCTTAGGTAGTGGTATGAATACTGATAATTTTATGTCTTTAGGTGTGTGGCCTGTTTCATATACTACCCTGTTTCCATTCTGTGAACTACATCTTCTAGACGAAATCTAATAGGGCCATTGTCTTGTTACACAAGCGATCCAGAGGTATCCAGATTCACTGCAAAGTTCTGTGGTAATTTCTATACCAAATTCATTCATCTTGAGTTTTTATTATGTCTTATTATGTGGTCAGCTCCTGCATCTTTTCCACATTTCAGTGTTCTCATTGCTCTACCATATAAAATGCTATGTTTTTATAATGTTAAACTTCACTATTTGCAGAAAATCACAGGCTGTTCATTTATTTATGAAAATATGCAGAGTAAAGTATTATTATTCTGTATGTGTTTATTTGTTGTGACCTTCCAGGAGTTGCCAGTGGGGACATTCATTTCCTCGTGCAATTTGGGAAGGGGGGGGGGATAAATTTCTCCATAGTGTTTTTACCCCACAGGTCTCCAAAGAGTGGACATATCTGTGGATGTGCTCAGGAGTCGTGACCATTTTAACATGCATTAGTCAGTTTGGACAAACTATATTGTAAGGATGAACTTGTAATCTAGATTGTCCTATGGGGAGCCTGATGATGATACTGATCGCTGTGCAATGTTATGAGAAGCTTCCTACTCAGGGAGTTATTATGTGTGTATGTAGAAGGCATCCCATCACAAGTCAGCTAACGTTGGCCTACTTTTTATCACGCAGCCCACATGAGTATATAGCATGAATATGGTGAGATTCTGTACATATAGAATAGCACAGTAAAATCCATCATAACAACCTGGCCAGGACAATCAAGATATTTATGTAATAACAGAAATTTGCCATATACAATATAAACAAAGACAAAATTAATTGGGGATTGTAACAAGGGTTAATTGTGAATAGGAAAATTTGTTATAGAAGGATGTATTATAGAGGGATTCCATGATACTGAAATAGAATTAATATCAGCTGAACAAATCCATTATCTGTGACTAGTGAAAGTGTCAGTGGTATAGACAATAACAAAATAGTTTCATTGATAATCAAATTGAACGTGCATGTGCAATAATGATGGTAATCTAACAACAAACAACTGTGTGTATAAATGTAATGTTATATAAATATCTTATATTTCTAGGGTGAGGAGAACATAAAGAAGCATGAAGAGAAAGGAAGGATTGTCATGGTCACAGAACACAGGGAGTTGGATGGAGGAACCAGAAGAGGTCATATAGTTATTAGGGTATGCTGAATATTTTATCCTACCAAACAATAATCACTAAACAATAATCATCTCTCTTACTTTTGTTCATTATGTTGACAGATTTTACTTGTGTTCATTATGTTGACAAAACTTACTTGTGTTCATTATGTTGACAGATTTTACTTGTGTTCATTATGTTGACAAAAGTTACTTTTGTTCATTATGTTGAACACATGATCTTATTTTGGCTTGTGTTGAAACATCTGATCTTATTTTGATCTGTTATGCTCACACATTTGACATTATTTTTGTCCGTTATATTGAGACATCTGATCTTAATTATGTTCATTATGTTGAAGGGTATACATGCTAATTGTTCCCATGGCTCGCTGGTTGAATGCGCTCCTCATTCTACATTATATTTGATGAGATGTCAAATGTGTTCAAAATGGCGAGTGAGAATATGTGTTTTCCTCGGTCTCAGTTTAAATCGGATGTTCCTCCTGAAAGCAACGGCAAACTACAGGAGTATTGTGCCAAGAAATTTTCTATAGGCAACAGGGGCAAAGATCGACCAAGAAGCCACTGGACAAAAGACATTCAAGAATGCCTGCGCATGTCACTGAAAGATGCAGGGCAACTTGCTCAAGACCGCGGAGAATTCAAGAGATCCATAGGAAAGACTACGTTCAGGAAAGAATATGTCACTTGAGGATGATGATGATGTTGATACATCTGAACTTATTTTTGTACATTATCATAACACATTTTATCTTAATTTTGCCCATTTTGTTGACTCATCTAATCTTATTTTGTTCATTATGTTAACACATTAGATTTTAATTTTGTTCAGGATGTTGATACATCTTATTTTCGTCCAGTATGTTAACTTCTTCTTTCGTTCACTTGAAACATGTCTATATCTGTAATTCTGTCTCCTTAATAAAACTCACTGTCTTTTGTCGTTCATACAGTGTCCCATAGAGCTTTGATTCCAGTGTTGTTTCCTCTGGTCAATATGTCTGCCTCAGCGTTTCATGCTCAGAACACTCTTGAAGTATATGTTTGGCACTCTGTGCTGCCTGTACACATGGCCGTGTTGCCAATCTTGAACTTTGTATACATGTGACTGCGGAGTCGGTTGTGTCCTGTTCTGAGACGTAGAATTATACTTGTTCTGATCTGTTCATAATGTGATAGTCATCTTGTGTTGGTGTTTGTGGCTTTCTTATTGACTTGATCATCTGTTTTTTCTGATGGTAGGTGATTGGTATATCTGGTTGGTCTTCGGCAGCACCTTCCTTAGCCAGTTGGTCTGCTTTTTCATTTCCTGGTATTCCTGGTATTCTTATCCGCATCGCTGACGATAGAATTCGCTGGAGGACTCTGTGTGCTGAAGCATCCAATGTGGTACCCCTACGACCCTGAAGGGTTATGGGTTTATTGATTGATTGATTCCACAGTGAGAGGGTATCCACTGCATGGTTACCCTATACTGGTAAGATAATTCGCTAAGTAGTTTTTTCAAGTCTGTTAGTTTTCCAGACTGGAGTGCTTGAAGAACTGACCTTGCATCTGTCAGGAATACCACAGGCTGTAGGCCAGAGTTGGAGTTCAGCAGTTTTTTTTAGCTGCCACACTAATTGCCTGGATTTCTGCATCATAATTATTGCAGAATTTTCCTGTCTGTGTTCTGATTGTATCTCTAGGCTTGTGTGGATATTCTATATATACAGTATGTTAACATATCTTATCTACTTTTGTCCAGTATGTTAACACATATGGTATATTTTTGTCCAGAATGTTGACACATCTGATCTATTTTTGTCATGTATGTTGACACATCTGATCTTGTTTTTGTCCAGTAAGTTGACACATCTGATTTTATTTTCGTCCAATTTGTTGACACATTTTACCCTTATTTTTGTGTGTTATTTAGGGAGGTATGAACGTTGTTTTTTAATCACTTTTCCAAACAGGGTACAAGTGAGAGGCTAATGCAACATCTTGTTGAGAGTCATTCTACAATAGATCCAAGCTATGTTGATGACTTTCTACTTACATACCGCACTTTCCTAAGCAGTCCACTAGATTTGGTTAGACATCTACTGGATTGGTTCAAGAATGATGACCTTAAAACTAATGTGAGACAATAGTTTGACTTATAATATCATGTTGTTTAATGTAGAATTTTAAAAGTTATCATGTATTTTATTTGTTATTTGGGGTATAAATTAGAGTGTATTATCCCATCATGTCTGTGCATATTTAGTGCATACATCTGATACCATATCATTATGACAGCAAATATTTAGTATATATATTAGAATACCATCTATATCTTAATGAGATATGGGACTGCAAATATTCAGTTTATAAATCATAACACCATCAATCTCATTGTGACTGTAAGTGTTTAGTGTATAAATTAGAGCACCATTTCAATATGACTACAAATATTTAGTCTATAAATTAGAATACCATCTATTTCATTATGACTGAAAATATT
Organism: Meghimatium bilineatum; assembly: GCA_034231615.1. Classification (NCBI taxonomy): domain Eukaryota; kingdom Metazoa; phylum Mollusca; class Gastropoda; order Stylommatophora; family Philomycidae; genus Meghimatium; species Meghimatium bilineatum. Next base: position 57,577,709 of record CM067320.1, read on the forward strand.
TAGGGTATAAATTTAAAGAACACCATCTATCTTATGACTGCAAATATACAATGGAACATTATCTTCTGTATGTGAACATTGTTTTTGTCTGTAAATTAGAACACTATCTCATTGTGACTGAATGTTTAGTGTATAAATTAGAGCACCATCTCATGTATGTGAACATTCTTAGTATCTAAATAAAGAGCACCATCTCATGTATGTGAACATTCTTAGTATCCAAATAAAGAGCACCATCTCATTGTGACTGAATATTTAGTCTATGAATGTGAGCATAATCTCATTATGACTGGCAATATTCAGTGCATAAATGTAATCAGCATTTTATGGCTATCATTATTTAATAGTATATTTTATAGTGTTTATTATTTATGTTTATATACCAGAATACTAGATCTCCATTGTTTGTTTAAACATTTACACTGACACATCTTTCGTATCTTATATTGCTTAATCTGTAACAATTTCTAATTATATCTACCACTGTATAATGAGTAAGCCAAAGCACTAGCTCATCATATCTACAATTATATCAAACAAGTGTTACAGATAACTACCAGTACTGATAAAAATTTGAAGGAAACAACTGTAATAAAATGACGAAAGTTATAATTCTGTTCATAAGATCTTCATCTAAAACAACAGATAACACAGAAAAAATATTGTTTTCAACATGTTTTAGAAAATATTAAAAATTGTCCCTGCAACATCCGGCAAAGGAAGAAAGGGAATTTATAGAATGAAGTATATTTTTGGAAGAAGGCACTAGAACATTATAAATAGAATATTTATGTATCCAGTGTCTATTATATTCTAACTAAATCTGGGTATTATTGTAGGTAACTCGTGTTGTCTTGTTGTGGGTCAACAACCATTTCAATGACTTTGAAACAAACCCAGACATGTGTGATTTTCTAGAACATTTTGAGTGTCTTCTGGAGAGAGAGGTAAGAAACTGTTATTCCCATGTAGAAATGCAGTACAAATTTTTTCCATTTCTTGTGAAAATAACCGTGGTGAAGGTTTTTTCAGCACACCCAGCACAGCCGATCTGTTATTTGCCTTTGGAAAATACTGGAATATTATGATTTTTCTTATCCATATATAAAGTAATCTGAGAGTTCTATTGTGTAACCAACAATAGTAAATGTTACATGGCATAACTCTTGTGCATGAGATAAGTTTATTTTAGTTAGGGTATGGATTTTTATCTAATTTTATTTTCCAATGATCATGCATTCTTAAAGGTCACAAGTAATATTATCCAGTGTGTTGTGCCTTAAGGGTTAAAAGTATTGAAGATTTTGTTAGTTTTTTTGTGGGTGATGTGGCATTTATCTTTTGTCCTAACTTCTCTTTACTGACACAGCCATTAAAGTGTTCAATTACAGTTAAGTTTACCGAGGTATGTGTACTGGTAAATTATCCAGGTTTTATTTGGTTGCTAAGTCAGCACTTAATTTGATGAAGTAATACGACAGAAACTTTTACCAAATTATCACTTCAACAATACTCCATATGCAAATAATAGTAATTAATTAATTAATTCTAATAACTTCCATCCCTTGATTTTCAATTACTCATGATTCTTCATTTCCCTTTTGAAGTTAGCATCTACTGCAGTATTACCTTCTTTGGATGCTAACTTCTCGTATGCCTTTCTTTAAGAACTGGCAGTTTACCACTGTCAAGGACTTGTAGTACAGACAATAAGAAACACCACTTGTTGACATGATAAATGAAGCTTATTTGAGAATAACTGAAATGTACCTTTTTCCTTCTTTGTGTTTGAGAATTTTGCTCTTTTCGTACTTGTGAAATGTTTACACTTATTCAATTATTAATCTATAATAAGTAGTCGAACCTATAAGACTCTACATAACATGAAATGAAAGCCCAATGTCCGCAGATTAAAATGATATATGACATGTATATATGATCTTGCATAATCAGATGTCAACAACATCAATATTAAGACTATGCTTCCAAACCTGTGTATAATGCTCAAGAACATGTAACTGTTAATAGTTAAGGCACGTGTTGTATAAGATAATATTAATGGACCATATTACTGTAATATCACTTTTTGAAAGTGCGGCTGATCATTTTGTACAGAATATCAGATCACAATTGTTTGACCCACATAGAGTTGTGATGATATCCAATTTTTTTATGTTGCCACTTTTGTCACAGCTAAATCAATTGACACCATCCAGTAATTCCATTTTGCTCGAAGTCTGTCCTTAAATAGTCTGTTAAGGTAGACATCTAGTGGCTGTTGGAGAGAAGTAAATGCTGAGAAATGTGCCCGAAATGAGTCCTAGACTTGCATGGATGTTTTTAAACAAAATAGATCCTTCCTCTTCCCCCACACTTTATCAAGCCATTCCAGAGTGCCACTTTTGTCCCTTCAACCTCTTGCATTGACATGCACAAACATGCCACTTGGGAATTTTGCCCCCTTAGGCAGAGTTTTGCATTTAAAAATAGTCGCAGGGGGCAAACATGCCCCATCTGCCATGCAACATATAACAACAGTGAAATGTGTCTTTTCATGTCCAGTCATCTTTGCAAATAGTCTTCACACCTTTCCGTTCCACTGTGAGATTTGAAGGCACATCAAAGCAGAAGGTTTCATCCATATTTCCTGTTTGTAATAGGCCAAAATTGAATCTCCTCCGTAGGTGAATAAAATGTTGCAACCAATCAATTTTGGTTTCTAGATCTTTTAGCAACTTCTGTGCAAGCTAAGTTCGGGTTTGTAGACACAAGTGATGAAACAATTGCTTCATTCTATTGAAGTAGCAAAGTGCACATATTTTTTTGACTGGAATGCAGTAACTTTTAATATGGTGAGAAACCTGATCTGAATGTTTGTGCGGGATACAATTAATCCATTCTGCCTTGACCCCATTTCCCATTCAGACAATTTCTTCTTCAGAACAGGGAATGAGGCTGCACTACTATTAAATACTTTCTTTGTCCTTCGCATCTGAGATAATTCTTCCTTTATTTTATCCATCCTTGTACTTCCTTTTTGTTCACAATGATGTGAGGAATAGACATCAAGTTATTGGATTTCTCAGCAAAAGGGACATCATCCAACTTAAAACTAACAGCATTCAGTTTTCTTGTCTGTCCAAGCATCCTTCTTATAAAACACAAAATCACACTGGCAATACAAATTTAAGAACTGGATGCTGAAACTTATTGTGAGGTATTCTTATATACACGGTAAGCACTGATGAATTATATACAAATTTAAGAATGTGATGCTGAAGCTAATTTTGAGGTATTCTTATATACACGGTAAGCACTGCTGAATTATACATGGAGATTCTACTTTGGGATACCACTGGACCCGATACCCACTTATAACTAGAGTGGGTAAGACCCATTATAGATTCATTATTAGAGTTGTTACCACATTGTAAATTATGTGGTAAGACTATAAATCCATTATAATTATTCTTCTCTGGTCAGTTTGGTAATGTACTATGACTGTAATGGTTGATGCTATCTCATATTTGACACACTAAAAGTTGACCTGATTCATTCATTGAGAAGGTTTTTAAATTTGCTATAATGGCTATAATGTTATTGCTGCAGCCAACCTTCCTTTACTGAATGAATGAATCTGATAACTCGGAAGACTGCTGGTACCTGGTTGATACAGGTTTTATGAGATTGGCAATGCCATATAGGAAAGGTCGCACTGTATTATCCCCCAGGTTGTATTTTATGTGGCTACATGTAGGGTGGGCAAATGGAAGAAATGACCTTGCCTCTTACTAAACTTACTTTGGTCACATTTTGGACATTAAAGTTACATCCTCGGTTTATAAAGGGATCTGCTTATATTTAGAAATATACAGTACTTGGTACTTTCCAAGTACAGAAGAAAGACATAGTCAAGTCCTAAGTATGCGTTCTGCTAACAGAGCAGTGGTAAAAACTTCTGATAGGATTATAGTTATTTTATGCATTAACATTAGCTATATTTGCATGTTTTGGCTGCTAAAACAAAAATGGTATATTATGTTAAAAAGTTTATGTCTTCATTTAATTTGATATTGCGCCCATCTGTTGCCAGGGCCCAAAAGGGGAGTAACGAATAGCAACACTATTTACCTTCCATGCATGTTGTAAGAGGTGACTAAGGAAGTTATGGGATGGAGCTGGCTGTCCCATCCCATATAGAGTCAGTGACCCAAAGCCATGCTGAAGTCAGATGTGTCAGGCTGAAAGGCGCATATATCGCAGCAATGCTGTAAACCATGACACAATGCAATCTGTTCTCCAAACTACATCCTGCTAATTTGCAGGAGTTTGAGAACGAATGCAAAAGAAGAAGAAGAAGAATTTGATATTGTCTACTGCAGATGAGAGCAATTAATAAATAAATATAATTAGTTTGTTGTCATGCGGCAACACTATATAATTGGGAGTAATGGCACAAACACGTTTGAGAAACAGGTTTTGTACATGATGAATCATAAATTTCTAAAATTTAGCATTTTTACTTGTGGTGTTCTTCTCAGATCATAAACCATTAGCTTAAATCAACTATATGATTTGATTCTGGCCATCATCAAACACCTTTAGAGTCAGAGGTAGTGCAGCATCTGTAGGACATATTTTCTCTCCACCTTTCTTGTGTAGACTTCACTTTTGATATGTTTGTTCAGCAGCCAATGGGTCCAGTGTATAACTCAACCAATTGTTTCACCAATTTTTAACTTTTTTCGCATGTGACTCAGTCTTATTCATTTTCAAAATAATGGTCCATTTCTTGCTTGAAAACAGGTGGCAGTATCCATTATAATATGCTGTTGGATTTGTCTGTCTGCTTTTCCTTATATTCTACCAGAGTTAGCAAATCATGATTTGAACAAAAAAATAATTACAATAAAACATATAAATCAAATCAAGATGAAATCAACATTTATGTTTTAATAAAATTAAGTCATTTAATTCAGGATGCCTTTGAGATTAATGATATCTGTATATTTCTTTACAGAAAGTGAGTGAGACAAAAAAATGGTATAAATATTCATATAACACCCTGTCATGCAGTGCATTATGATCAGGTTATCCCAGCCTCACTTTGAGCTGTGATCTCCTTGTATTGAAATAATGTTATCAACAAAATTGGATTATGTTTTGCTGAATTGGTTGTCTGCATTTTACTGTGCTTTTGTTTTGTTAAATTTTAATGTGCATTTATAGCTGCAATGTTTGCCATCTTCAGTTTTGTTTGGTTAACTTATGTACCTAATATTACTGTGCTTTTGTTTTATTGTGTTGTAAACACATTCTAGATGCAACATGTTTGTCTCTTTTATCTTTGTTTCCCTTTGTTTAATTATTATTTCTGTTTTGCCTTCTGTGTTAAAATTTGAGTTAAAATATGTCCTATGATTTTGTTTTATATTGTAACTCTTGTTCCTCATTGTGTATTAGGTTAACTAATGTTTGCTGTATGGTGACTAGAATGTCATATCAGTTTAGATTGGATCCAGTAAACCATTGCATCATGCAGTCATAAATTTAACATTGACAACAAGAGCTATCGTTGTGCACTACTCTATGAATCTTTTGTCTTTTCTTAATTTTGTTGACATTATTCCTAGTCTAAATTTGTAATTCTTTTTTATTTCACATTTTGGACCAAAAATGTACAGGGTCAGTTTGTATCAAATTTAACTTCAAAATTGAAATTGGATATTTATAATTAGTAGATAATAATACCTCTAAATGTGCATTTCTTCAGTTAAATTTACAGTAAACTAAATGTTATTTATGCAACAATTGCACTAGAAAGTACAGCAAGACAGAGCACACATAAGATTGGTATCAGAGAAAAATACACTTTGATGCACCCAAAAGTCACATTAATATTTCAGTGTTGTGTATTGCAAGAAGTAGTCACTCAGGACAAAATGTGCTGTGCTGTAAACATCTACTGTTGTCTTGCTGTAATCATCCCCATGTCATAGAACAACTTTTCAGGGTGAATCAGGCTATCAGTAGAATACACACATAAAATATAGTGCTAAAGTGTAGATCATGAAGGCAATTAAAGTATTATTTTATCTGTATGCTGCTCTGCAACATGTACAGATGCATAAAAGAGTTTAAAAAAATAAATAAAATCAATTTCAACATTTGTAGACATATGAAAAGATGTATTTACAGATACAGTTTCAAATACAAGGAACAAGTAGGAATAATTAAAGCATGCACTGTGTGTGGTTTTTTTTTTTTGTTTCAATCCCCAGGAATTAATATAGAAATTTTATATTCTTTTATGCAATTGGAAGGTTTCTCCAGAGCTGTGTTTCATACCCAGAAGTTTGACTCTCGATTGTGTACAATGCTTTAGGTAGAAACCTCCTCATGTTTATAGTTCAAACAATTATCAGCTGTGATCTGCTCGTGATTTAATTAGCTATCATACAGATATGTTTAACCATTTTTAAAAAATTTGTGCCCATCTCTGTACACAATGTATATTAGATATAATTTGAGTGAGTAAAATACATCTGCTTTAACATGAGCATGTCAGTTGTAATTTGGCAAACAAGTAAGTGTCAAACAAACAAAAAACTCTACCCAAGAGAACAATTCCAAAAGAAAGCAATATCCTGTTACTGGACCATCTTTTACTTCTTTCCTTCTCTTGTGTGTTGTTTGTTATAACAGTTTATGTAATTACATTTACTTCATTCTCAGTCTGAAAATGACTTTGAGGTAAGCGAGATTTTTTTTTTAAAACTGGTAATGGTATGTATCTTGCTTTTCCTTTGCTTCAGTTTCTCTTCCATTATTCTATTATTATGTCATTTAGAAATTAGTATAGGCGATTATGAAGTGCTTATTGCTAAAAGCTGCAGCATACAACATGCAAGTATATTTTCAAAAAATTATGACATGTTTGAAACCAATTAAAATAGTCATTTGATAGTCACTTCAATACATATATTAAAATTGATTTTTTTTAAAGTGTCACATAACACAATTTTTATTTTGGTTCTCAAACTCTCGTGGGAACTCTTCCTGTAGCTAGTCAATGGTCATATATTTCCAGCAGAGTGTAGTCTAGAAAACACATATGTATAATAATGCAATTTTATTATTCATCATTGGTCAGACATATTGCTTCAGCAATAAGATTTATTAATATTTAACTTCGCTTCAGAATATATATATATATATATATATATATATATATATATATATATATATATATATATATATATATATATATATATATATATATATATATATATATATATATATATATATATATATATATATATATATATATATACACATATATATATATATATATATATATATATATACACATATATATATATATATATATATATATATATACATATATACATACATACACACCAATAAAGACTAGTATAAGAATAAAGTAGATAAAGCCATTATATAAGTGCTTGCTACATTGTGTACAGTATGACATATACTTGCTGTACATTGTGTACATTATAACATACACCTGCTCGCTACATTGTGCACAGTATAACATACAACTGTTGGCTACATTGTGTACAGTATGACATGCACCTGCTGGCTACATTGTGTATAGTATGATATACACCTGATGGCTACATTGTGTATTGTATGACATACCTGCTGACTACATTGTGTACAGTATGACATACACCTGCTGGCTACATAATGTACAGTATAACATGCACCTGCTGGCTACATTGTGTACAGTATGTCCTACACCTGCTGGCTACATTGTACAGTTCATGTGAAACAAAATAATATGGCATGTAAAATGCATCAAAATCTATCATGTACAGGTTTCTGTAGAACACATTAGTGAGAAAGCGCAGATGATGCAATAATTTCCGATGGTGCTGCTTTTTTTATGTTCTGTATAGGGCACTCCACAGAAGACAGATTGGTGGGCCATTGGCACAAATAAAATGGTGGGAATGCATTTCCATTCTCTGGACTACATCCTGCTGGAAAATTAGTAGGACCATTGTCTTGCTACAAGCGAGATCCAGTGGGAGGTTGAGAATGAACGCTGAAGAAGTATGGTTTGTTTGTTGCTGATCCAGCGGTTCATGGGCTCATGCCCTTTGACCTAATGCCATTAGATGGCATTATATTGCTGGGAATTCTGTGGATTTTCGGCTCACCCAGGGACAGAGCCAGAGAATAACTATCACACCTCCAGGAAGGTAGGTTTCAACTTATGCACTGCTCGTAGCTAAGATAGGGTTCACTGTGCTCATTCCCCGCCACAAATTGACTACTGGTTATGCCGAACTTCTCTATTGCTCCAGGCATGCAACCAAATGTTCAAGTCAAAAGGATTGTCATGTCCTGAGTCACTGTGCCTCTATGATGGGCCTCAGCCATAGGAAAAACATTGATGTCAGTTTTCTCCTCCCCAGTGCTGCACAGTACATCTCTGGCTCCCTCCCAACCACAGAGTACATATATTCAGGCAAACATGAAAAACATTTCAACATCAAAAGCATAACTGTATAGATGACATGCCATGAAGCTTCTATAAGAAGATAACCTCAATATAACGGCATGTCATCCATTAAGGTTTTCTGTTGCATGGGTGGTATGTCTAGTGGGCCATTGGTGAGACCCACAGACGCAACCACATGCGTAAGAAGAAGTATAGGACACAGAATAGCGAGTTTATTAATGTGTTTAATAATAATACAATTTTAAAAAGAATACAACTATGCATTTATCTTTCATTTGAACAGTTGCTAACAATTATATGCAGCTCATGATGAAGGGGTAACATTAGAATTAGTAGATATGTTTTTAATATGTAGCAGAAAAGTAACAGAAAATAATGACACAATCATATTGAGAGTACAATTTTTTTCTCCCAACATGAAATGACAATACTGCATTGTACGGAAACCTGTGCATGCCAGATGCAGATGTATTTTATAGGCCAGTATTATTTTGTTTTGTATGCACCCACTGTGAACAGTGTGGCATGCAGCTCTTGACAATAGTATGTGTACAAGGGCTATTAAACAACTTCCTGGACTATCTTTTTCTATGAAACTGTTGTACTTACAAACTATTTCCTTCAAAATAGGTCCCCTTGTGATTGTATACGCTTGTTCAAGTTCTCCAGCCACTGAAGGAATCACCCCTGATAGATAACTTTTTGGAATAGCCTTTAATTTTTCTCAAATACATTCGCGTGATCTCCTGAGTGCAGTCAACATGGTCTTGAAATGATAAATCTTGACATGGTCATCTTCAAAGAATCTACATTCACTTCCTGAAACCAAGAATAACACTCAACCGTTGTAGATCTACTTAGACAGAACTTTCAAAAAGCTGATTGAATATTTTAGAACTACTCTTTCCATGTCAAAAATGGAAATTAACGTACACATGTTGAAGATCAGCAATTTTGTTAATGCAGTGAGACAAAACTTGGTCACCTTCATTTATAGGATCCCACATAGCACACTCGCCAAGTTACTTCATTCCAGTTTCATACATACATTGGCATATGTTCATCACATATACTTAGTAGATAGCAATATTCTAAGTAATACAATTTTTTTGGGAAGAAAAAAATCATGAACTTATTGAGCAACCACTGTAATAGTTTTTGCACACAGTATAACATGCTAGTGCTGGCTACATTGTGTAGTTTGATATGTAATGCTGACTATAATGTGTACAGTATGGCATGTAAGTCCCAGCTACAGTGTGCACCATATGACAATTAAAAACTGACAGCAGTGTACACTAATTGTCAATTGTTTTTCCCCAAGTGGTTTTTTTTATCCACTCTTGCCGTTAAGCACAGGCATGATTAGAACTCGAGCTTGTGTTCCAAGGCAAGATGTGTCGCCTCAGCGGTGTGACTGTTTGTTCAAGATGCCATGATGTTTTCTATCCATCGTTTTCATGGTCTTCCTCTGGCTTTGTACCATCTCATTTGGTCATATGCCTCTGTGGGCAACTAGTCGTGATGCATTCTCATAATGTGGCCAAACCACTCTATCTGCTGTCTTTCTATGTATTCAAGGTGTTATACCTATTCTTTCCCTGATGTCTTCATTTCGTAATCTATCAAGCCTGATGACCCCTGCAGCTTTTCTCAAGCATTTCATCTCATGTGTGTAAGGGGAAGTAGTAATGCACATTAATATCTTATACAATCTAATAATGGGATAGCTGTGTGCATGGGTCAGTCAAAATTATCTATAAAGTGTGCAGTCATGCCTTATCTAAATAGTGTGTAGTGCTAGCTTTATATTTTTAATGTCTTTGTTCATAGCTTCTGCCTGTCATTAGTGTTTGTAACATTGCTATCTTTGTTAATCCCTGTTAAGACTTAGTTTTAATCCTTGTTAAGACTTAGTGTTAATCCTTGTTGTGATTCAGTGTGCTTAATGAAATAGTTTTTGTGTCTGCAACCCAACATATGAGATTTCTGTCATCTGACCTGGTTCAGAGAAAGAAAATGCAACAATTGGTTAGATATCCTATTTTTGCGATAAACAACTACACAATAGTTTATCTGCAGTAATTTTTCTGAAAGAGTCAGTAGTTTGCCATTGATTTCTGAATGAGAAAACCACTAAAATGAATTTATTGCTGTAAAATGCTAAATTTAAGATTGTGTTTAAGTTTGTTAACACAGTTTGGATATCAATAATTTTTACATTGGCTACATACCCAATTCAGTATATAGCTATCAACTAGCAATTTTGCTGTATTGATTTTTAGGTAATATTTACAATTGGTAATTTGACATTGCTTTCTAAACTTTCTTGCTGTCATACTAATATCAGAATCTAAGAATGATGACATAAGTCTTATTGTTGCTTATAATACAAATGCTAAGACTACATGCTTTCTGTTAATTATTACATGAAGGTTTTGAGTTATGGTATAATAGTGTGTCACCATAACTAAAAAGGGGAGCAAAGAATAGTAATTCTGACACCTACCAAAAAAGGTAATTGGAAGTTGGCTGTGTGATTGATTGCTCCGCTGAGAAAAGATGATGCTAATAATACTCAACAAACCATGAATATTGCACTACACACCAGCGGAAAAAAGATCTAAAGAAATGGTGCTGGATTCATACAAAAATAACTCTAATATAAATCATTGTAAGACAGACATTGTTCTGGAATCCACAGTAAGAGAGAGAAAGAAGACAAGGGAATAACTGGAGTAAAGAATTACACAGTAAAGGATAGCTAAGGATAAGACAAGATAGAAGAGTTTTGTTGAGAACCTATGTTCCAAAGGGAGGTAACAGATGATAGATTACAGGCTGCTTTGCTAACAATTTTTTTTAAAATAAATGTATCCTAAAGTTACCACTGCCTTGATTGAAGATTGCTATGATAACCCTCATTTTTTTTCTAATATTACTAATGCAAGGATATAAGAGTACTATGATAAGCCACAGTTTTTCTTATATTACTAATGCAAGGATCTAAGAGTGCTATATGCCACAGTTTTTCTTTTATTACTAATGCAAGGATCTAAGAGTGCTATGATAAGCCACAGTTTTTCTTATATTACTAATGCAAGGATCTAAGAGTGCTATGATAAACCAAAGTCAAAAATATTGGCAAAAAATTGTTACTATAATTTATGGACAGCCTGAAAATTGAAGTAACTAAGAAGTTGTGTATGAAACTACATCAAGCTTTATCCAAGATTTGGTGTAGGCCTACTATAATTTGGTAATAATATGATCGTTTAGTGCATGTCATGTGTTCACATTGTTTGTATATTATTTTAATATACATTTATTATGTTAATATTTAATATCCATTCTTCAAGTTTGTTTGAAAAGCCCACAAATGAATATTTAAAGTTGGGAAAACAAACATCATTATATTATAAGTTCAAAGGTGTAAACATCTGAAATCTGAAATTTATTAATGTCCAAATAAGAAAGCACCTTAAATATATTAAAAATAAATATGCAAGCATATTGTATACCATTTTAAGATGTATTGTGTAAACATTTTATATATTAATGATGAAAGATGTGCAATCTTAAATTATAATTGGAAGGAGTAAACTTTTAAATAAATGATGACTGACATGTGTAAACTTCCTGAATATGTTATAGTTGCAAGGTGTAAACATCTTAAATATATTATGGTTGAAGGTTGTAAATATCTTTTATGTTTAAAATGAAAGGCAAAATATTTTGTTTAACATGAAAGGTGTAAACATTTTTATGTTTAAGATGAAAGGTATAAACATCTTTTGTTTAAGATGGAAGGTGTAAGATGTAAACTGCATATAAACAATAATTGATTGTGTATAGCATAGTATATAAATATGAGACATCAACATTAATAGGTGTCAACTAGTATGGATTCCCTTCTCCCCCCCCCCCAAAAAACTCTGATGTAAATAAATACAAATTTTAAAGCGTGGCGGTCACTTGGTGTTAAATTTCCCAGTAATTATTACTGGTGCTGACGTTTGTATCTCACATACTCATATTGAGGGAAAAAAAATAAATTAATGTGTTTTTTGTTTTTTGTGTTTAAAAAAAAAAATCTCGCTACATACTGACGTTTTTTATTAAAATACGGAAATAAATTGTTAAAAGTACAGATTTATGGAAAAATAAGTTGACATATATGTAATATATAGGTATCAGACAGCAAAGCAATAGGCTATATTGTAAAATATTTACATTTTTGTCCATTTTTTAATATATGTCGGTCATTATATTATATAACTTGAGAATATTTGTATAAAATTGTCCAGATACAACAGTCAGTTAATTACAAAGTAATTTGCAATTTCAATATTTGTATAAAATTGTTCAGATACAGCAGTCAATTAAGTAGTAATTTGCAACATATCTTGTATAAAGAAAAATATACAAAAGCATGTAGATCTAAGACCAGAATGTCTTTATTGGACTATTATGTAAATAAATGTATTTAGGAACAAAGTAATGAAAAAATGTGGTAGACCTAGTTATTGTCTTCATGCACAGAAAATGATGGGTCAGCTGAGTTTGCTCAACATGGCATGTGCAGCAAAGGCACGACTCCGCACAATCACACTCACAAGAGCCACACGCGAGGAAATGCTAAATTTCTCCATTCTTGGTGGATTAGAGAGAAATCATGGAATTTTCGTCACCAAAGTTCAACCTGGGTCAAAGGCTGCAGAGGCTGGGCTTAAGAGAGGAGATCAGGTGTGATAATTTATGAATTTAGCAGAACTTTACAGTTTATATATGTTTTTGGTAATCTAGACCTTTAGGGACAATGATTTGTTGCTATTGGGTATATTAATGCTTTTGTTACAGCAAATCCTTCATTTAATGAATGGTTAGTCCTTTATGGACTTTTTGAATTACGAATTTACAGTTTTGCTTATAGCACATTTACCCCATGCCACTCATAACAAGTCAAATATGAAATGTGAACAACACAATATTTAAGATCAAACATTTCTGTTTTAAAATTATTAATGAGACTTAAACTATGTCCTGAATCTGCTGTATTAGCGCCTGTTAAATCAAAGGTTCACTATTTCTCTGTACATGCATGTGAGCATTTTGTAGGCAAATGTATTCATATATGAGTGTACCTGTCTGTTTATATGTGCGTGCGTACAAGAGAGAGAGCATGTGTGCACTTTGATTGCATCAAATTGTTACACAGAAATATTTAGACTTTGCAATATGTTCTTCCTTTTCTTCAAAACAAAGCTAATTTGTGGAACATTCCCTGAAAACTAACTTACAGTTAAGCAGCAGTAGATACTATCCTACCATCCAAGTCAGAAAATGCAGACCAAAGTGACTTGAGACAGTTTTTACACTACACAATAAAATATATTCACCAAATGCCTGAAACGGTAAATGATTCAAGAGTGCTGCCCCAAAACAAAAAGAGGACTGTCCCAGCTTTGCTGCTCAGAGATTGAGTCTGACCCATTCTGCACAACAAATTGTTGAAAATCTACAGCAACTTCAAACAAAGTGTTCTATATATAGATCAATATCGGACTAGATACATAGTGTCCCCAACATTTCTCAATGTCTATCTGGAACAGACTATATGTGAAACACTAGAAAATTACCAAAAAAGTATCATCTATTGAGGTCAATCACTTTGTAATTTTTGCTTTGCTGATTATAGGCCTTTTGACCTCACGATTGCTTCAGAGATTGAACTTCAGGAACTCACTTCAAGTTTGGAGATAACAAGTAGAAAACATGACATAGAGATAATTGTAGAAAAGAAAGTTAGTTAGTCGTCGAATCATCATCACTGCAAACTGGACACGTCCATAGTTGCTCCGATCTCTCCTTGAGTGTATCCGCCATTACACTTCTGCGGACAGTACCGGTCCTATGCTGGTTGACCATCATTCTTCTGCGCCCTCCAAAATGTTCACCTCTAGCAACACCGCATTTCAATCCCTGATATTTAATCCTAGCCATTGAAAAGGAATCATCATCCACATTAGTCTCACTCTCGTGTGTTATATCTCTTAAGGAGTTCAAAACGTCAGCGCGATCCATTGCCACATCGCCCTGTGCAACAATCGCGCACGATGCCAGTTGATGTAGAAAAGAGCAAAATACTAGCGAACAGAAATATTGTTCAAGATCCAACTAACATCTAACTTAATTGCCACACATGAGGAGTTTATCCCTTTACATACCTTGATTACGGATATGAAATGGTAATGACAGTTATTGTATGTGATATGTGGAACAAGATAAGACATTCATTGATGACAAAAGATGCTCTTCAAGATATGGTGGAGGATGGAAGAAGATAAGGTTGCCAGAAGATGAAATGGCTGAATAATATCAAGGTCTGGACAGAGTGTGAAGTTTGCAAGTTCATGAGGACTGTTGAGAATAGAGATGGATGGAAATCTTTCTGCATTAAATGTTTCAATATGTGACACCTCACGACCTTGATGGGTTATCGGTTTTATTATTATGGAATTGGTGTGGAATTAGTGCCTACCTATTTGATTATTTCCCTTGGCTATGTTTATCAGTTTATGTTTATCATTATTAATTTAAATATAAATATAGTTATGGTTAGGATTAGTTATGTAAAATATAACTAACCCTAAAAAATAAATATTTAAGTTAATTATTGATTAATTATTGATATAATATTTACATTAATTAATGATAAAATCACCAGGTACGCACTAATTGCAAACAAGAACCGTTTTATTATTACTGTTGTGCATTGATAAAGTGCATTTATTACTGTTGCGCCAAGTGTAAAGAACAAGAAAATGCTTGAAATGGCCATGGCTGCCATAGCAAGGTTGAATTTAGTATGGAAAAGTAAAATCAGTATTTTCAGTTAAGATCAATCTATCCAATTCACTTGTATTATCTATTATTGTGTATCGATGGGAAATATTGAACACTCACTGCAGATACAGAAAGAAGGTTGCAATCATTTGAATACAAGTGCTACAGATATGTGTTACAAATTTATTACAAAAAAGACAAACAAATGTATTTGTCTGACACTAAAGACTCAAGTTGCAAGTCTACAGGAACCACTGTTGACATTGGTGAAGGAGTGTTAGTGTTCATGGTTTGGACATGTATTGAGATACCATTCACTATCATAGATTATCATGCAGGGAACAGTTGAGGGAGGAAGAAGGAGGTAGCATAGAAATCCTAGCTTGATAACAGGACTGAATGTGTAGTGTTATTTTTCCACATTTGTCTATTTGAATGAAGAGAGGGATGTGTGTGAGCCATTTTGTACTGATGTTTCCAATGTGATCCTAATGAGTTATGGGTTTTATTATTATTACTACAATGATTGACCGCCATAGATGTGTATGTATGTATTATTGGTGTTCCTGTCATAGGACATATGATATTTTATTGAAAATATCAGTGAGACCTGATGTTGCACTCTATTTTGCTTGGAACACATTGATTCATAACTACTTATACACCATGCATAAAGCTAACTGTTATCACAGCTGATACTCTATTTCTCATATTTGTTCTAATGTCTGGAGTCAAGTGTGCCAAGTCTAGGAACACTTAATTCCAGGAGCTAAATTTGAGATACATTTGAAAGTCTGACTTTTAGCTGATTCACAACAGAATTTTGCCTCCAGATGCAGCTTTCAATGCAGTAATGTTTAGGGACTATTAACAAATCTAATAATGTGGCTTTCTGATATTTAGGCTATGTCTGATTGGTACTACGAAGTGAAACTGTTAATTTTGCTACTTTGTATAGCTTCATAACTGTTTTGTTTTATATTTATAACTGTTATAATTTGTATTGTCTTCAGATCCTAGAAGTCAATGGTCATAAATTTCAACATATTTACTACAACAAAGCCCTTGAAATTCTGAGGGGGACAACTCATCTATCTGTTTCAATCAAGTCCAATTTACAAGGTAAGTTTTAGAAAATCACCCGTGAGCTGATTCTGTAGTTTGATATACTTCTTATTTATTCCGTAATAAGTTATAAACATTACTTTTACTTGATCACTATTGAAGTGATGGTGAATGAGTAATATTGTGAAAAAGTTTCCTGATAGCCATTATCAGACAATTGCTATTATGGACTCCTAAGAAAATAAAATATGTGACAGACAAAAAGAACTAGACATATGATTTAAGAGAGAGATGTTGGAAGAATGGAAGAATAAAATTAGAAGATGAAGAAGCATAACTGGAGAGAATAGTACATGATATGAATACTCAGAGAGGAACTGTTATAGTCCGTTCAGATTCGTTTGCCGAGATGTTAAATTATTTTTATCAAAAACGTATTGTTCATTTGGATTGATCATTTGAAGTTAGGTTTAGAATAATAATGTCGCTATAGAAATATTTTTTTATCAAAGAAATGTGATCCAGTATCAAAGATACCTTATTTAACCTATATTAAAAAAAAGTTAATCTAAATTATAAACAATCGCTGGATTATGTAGATGCTTACATCTCACAGCTGATTATTAAATATAAAGGCATGACCCTCACGGTAGAATGTGCACCGTTCTAAAAGTAGTTGTTTCCACTGTACATTTGTATAAAGCAATGTTACATATGGAAATTCCCGTTTAGCACCAAATATTATTTTTCCTGAACTTAGAATTATGTGAAATCAAAAATGGCTATTGACTCGATTTCAAGTCACAAGTCAGAGGCACGTCTCAATATTTACAGAAAGTAGGCGGCACTAAGCATATTACCTTCTGCAAGTCTATGTGAGAATGAATCTGAAAGCGAAATATTTTACTGAGCATAACATTGCTATAAAGATTTATCAATACTTCTGCAGAGAGCGTAAAAAGGGACATCTTTATTGTTCTTTATCAAATCCTGAGAAGAGAACAATGCATATTTTAGGTTTGTGTAAACGTTCATTTGATCCAATAGTGGAAGCAAGCGGATATTTATTGCCAACAAATTCACGAAAGCAAGGAAGGAAAGAAAAGATAGACAGTTTCGATAAGGACCTAGTAAAAAGAGAAATATGTAGAATGTTTGATAAAAACGAAGAAGTGACACTTAGAAAGTTGAAGATTTGGCTGAAAACTAATAACGACATTGAAATATCAAAAACTTTATTATGGAAAACTGTAAGAAATGCAGGCTTCACCTTTAGAAAGTATGCTGGTGGAAAAAACATTATTTGTGAAAAGCCACATCTGGTAGCTCTTAGAAGCAAGTATTTACGTGAAGTGAAGGGAATGCGCGAGAATGGTTATGATATTGTGTATTTAGATGAAACTTGGATCAACGCTCATCATACAAATGAAAAGGAATGGCAGTTAGCAGATGGAAGTATTAAAAGATCAGTACCAAGTAGTAAAGGGCAACGTTTGATAGTTGCACATGCAGGTAGCAGACATAATGGGTTGTTGCAGAATGCTCATCTAATTTTCATTTCAAAATCCATTGACAATAGAGACTACCACTCCAAAAAGGAATGGGCACATATTCGAAGACTGGATCGAAAAAAGTATTCTTCCAATATTAGATAGACCTTCTTGTCTGATAATGGACAATGCTTCATACCATAACGTAGTGAACGTAGAAGATAGAATCCCAACATCATCAAGTACAAAAGATGCAATCAAAACGTGGCTCATAAAAGAACACATACCAGTTACCGACAGGTACTTGAAATCCGAATTGCTTAACCTTGTAAAACAGACACAACGAACAAAGATATTTAAAATAGACAAGTTAATTGAAGAACATGGTCATAGATGTTTGAGACTACCTCCATATCATGCACACTTAAATCCTATAGAGCTAATTTGGGCAAAAGTTAAAGGACACGTAGCATCTACAAATACAACTTTCAAATTATGTGATATTGAGACACTTACAAATCAGGCTCTATCAAATATACATAAAGACTACTGGGTGAAATGTGAGGATCATGTGTTACGCCAAGAAGAGGAATATTGGAAAAAGGAAGGTTTGTTGTTTGTTCAGCCGAAAACAGTAATCGACCTATTTGACTCGTCTGATTATGAATGATCATTACTCTGATTAAGTCTACACTAAAAAAAGTTTGATTTGCAAAATTTACAAGTTGATTTGTAAAACATTTCATTGCTCAATACCACCCAAGCAATTCAAAAAAATGTTATAAGCAAACCATCAACCATTACTTATAAAAATTAGCCCGCTTGATTCAATACAGAAGTTCAGATATCTTGGATCAACTATTACAGACAAAATTTCCTTACATGAAGAAATATATGTACTTATTTCAAAGGCAGCGACAACATTTGTGAAACTCACACCAAGAGCATGGAACAATATCAAATTGACTCTACGAACAAAAGATATATTTTAAATTTTTTTACACCTGCCACCATGTAAAATTTTGTGGACACGCCTATGGGTCATCATTGCACTAGATTACTGTAAAATATTTTGTTTATGGTCGAAATAATATTTACATGGGCAAACATCAAAAGAATTCGCCGCTTTCAAATAACCGTTACAGCTAGACATCAAGTAACACATATGTTTTCGCGACATGGACATTTTAACAACGTATGCCAAAATTCATGTGAAATCATCAAGAACTTTTTGAATTATAAATCATAACATCTCGGCACACGAATCTGAAAGGACTATAATAACATATGCACCCTTCAGTAATATTGGAAATTAAGTTGTTGAGCAGTTCATGGTCTGTGATGGTCATAGACTCATAGATGATTGCTGACATCAGGGTCAGCATCAGAGTTTACAAGATTCTGCTACATCTCCATATGGTGATTCACAAAAGCATGCTGCAGCAGGACAGTCTGGTTAAGGGGTGGTTGTCTAAGATGGAAGACAATATAGTACCCTAAAATGCTGTACTCAATCGTGATTGGCAGAAATATGCACATTTTGCAACGAAGCTGTACACAACAATTATCCCTAAAACTAGTGGGTAATGATGTGCACACAAGAAAACATACAAATTACAATACACAAAACATATTCAACGTTTCAACCAAAAGGTCTTTATCTAGATAAGCACAAAACATCAATAGACGACAAATGGAAATTATCACAACACACAAACGTATCCAAGGAAATGTGGAAATGAGATGTCCAAAGGACAGGAAGTACATAATAAACGTAAATATATGTGGGGAAAAAATGACGGAACAAAATGAAGAAAGACAAAGACTATACCAACCCAGGACTAGACAAAAGATATTTTTTTGTCTAATTTTAGTCTAATATTTTCTATTTTTTTAGAAGACAGTCACCCCAGTTTTTGCACCGTAAACTAGAAGTCCAGGCCCCAGTTGCCACACTGGCAAAAATAAATAAATAAAACTACTAGTGTGTTTCAGGAGCATATGTCTGCTATGCCACAGGTTTCTAGTAAGATAGCTGACCCACAATATTTTCTTGCTATCATGAACAATAAAATGGGGCACACAGACTCCATTCTCATTCTATTTTCTATATTGGTCACTTTTCAGGTATAATCAAAAAGATATTTTTGTTTGCAGAGTTCAAAGAAATGCTTAGATCTTCAAAGAATACGCCACGGAAAGTAAAACGAGAAGATGGAAATGTGCCAAACCCAAAGCAGAGGCTCTCTGTACCTGACCTTGACTCCTCAATGCCAATATTTCAGACAGACTCAGTTGATGGGAAGAAAACTGAGAAACGAGGCGGAATATTCGGATCAAACTCTCGGTTGAGGAAAGCATTAACTAGAATCAACTTCATGCCTAAGAGTTTAAGTGGGTAA
Organism: Meghimatium bilineatum; assembly: GCA_034231615.1. Taxonomy (NCBI): domain Eukaryota; kingdom Metazoa; phylum Mollusca; class Gastropoda; order Stylommatophora; family Philomycidae; genus Meghimatium; species Meghimatium bilineatum. The sequence continues at coordinate 57,598,009 of CM067320.1, forward strand.
GTTCAATAAGGTCAGACAGCTTGGTAATGTTGATTTTGAAATTTGTAACTATTTAACTAATAAAGAAAAATGTTACTATCTTCCTATTTATGTGAGGAAAAGAGTTCTTCAGAGCAACACCAATTATAACATATGCCAGTCTTAGACAATAAGCAGGATAGTGGAAAATAAAAATACAAGAATGTGGTTCTATAGAATAATGCTATGTGTATCATGGACAGTTAAAAAGACTAAGAAAGAGATGCTGATAGTCAAATGCAAGACATGGGTTACTTAATCTTTAGCACTCTGGACTTAAAATATGCAAATTCCAACACACACACCCCTCCTCCAATTATTTTTTGAAAAGTAATGTCATTTTTTATGGGTGTTTGGAAAATGCAATAACTTCTTTTACTTTAGAGATATTTACATACTTTCTGTACTAAGCAAAGAATTGAATACTGCATGTATTGGTGTAAGCTTTGTTTATGCATGTGTGATACATGAGGTGTGATAAGGTTGTAAAGATGGGAAAAGGGGAAACATTTTTTAATAAAATAGAAATTTTTTTTTAAACACTTACTTATCTTTATTATTCGGTGTGACAACCCTAATAACATTCTTCTACACACCTAAATCTATTGTGTGTATATTATTTCATAACCAAACTAACATAATATCGCTGGGGAAATAAAACATATAGATGTCACTTATTGTTGTATCCATTGTTCTCTAGACTTAGACCTAGAGTTGTCTGTAGTCCATGCCAATATATTAGGTCCATACTTATCGGTTGTCACTTCATAACGAAACCAACGTATTACTGTATATACTTTGAAAATAAAAATAATTCTCAAGAATTTGTCATTAGAATCACAATACATAATGGTTTTACATCTATTATATATTGTGACTGCCATTATAACCTTATTCACTCCAATTGGGACAGATATCTAGATGTTTAAAATTTAGTTTAAAACATTCTTGTCTGATATTATCCTATTTTCCAAACACTATGCCAGAATAGGAAGTAGAATACTATTTCTAACAATGATTAGCTGATTACAGTCACATGACATTAATGATGATGTAATTCCACGTCACTGAATGAACTCATAGCAATGGTTGAGTTCACTTGACAAATGCGCACTAAAGGCTAGCTCTATGTATATGTGAACTAAATTCAAATTTTACGCATTATTTCTGAGCAACAAAATTAAGAGTTTGCCATTACATTTAGTCTTTGAGCAATCTTTTATTTATTTGTAAATTATTCAGTTATGTACTATACATCAAAATGTGGAGAATTGAATGCCATTTCCGCCGAAGACGGATGTGTCGGGCCATTGGCGCAAATAAAACGGCGACACAACGCATTTCCATTCTCTGGACTACATTCTGCTGGAAATCTAGTAGGACATGTCCTGCTACAAGAGAATTCAGCAGGAGTTTGAGAATGTACGCTGAAGAAGAAGAAGAATGCCATTTTCCGAATATGTGTCTATTGTCTTTTGAAGAGCGGAAATACATAGAATATTAGATGAATATTTCTGATAAAACATAACAATATCAAAATCTACAAAAAATAAATTACAAACAAATATTTATAGTTCAGGCATACGTCTAACACCTAAGTTGGCTGTTTTGTATAGTATATCCATTTATGCAACTGTTGGGAAAGTTTCAAATGTTTCTATGAAAACTTATATAATGATTTCAGTATGTGTTGAAGAATGTGCAAATAAAATTGTACATGTTACATTTAGTCTATGTGCAATATTTTATTTATTTGTAAACCTACATGGTTGTACTATGCATCAAAATGTGCAGGATTGAATGACATTTTCAGAATTTGTGTCTATTGTCTTGTTTAAAGAGCAGAAATACTTAGCACATGAGAAGAAAGTCTCTGATAAACACATATGCCTAACATAGCAAACCTAAAACAAAATAATAGAACCTAAATTTTTTTTAAAACACCACAAACTCAGGAACATGACTAGCATATAAAGTTGGCTGTTTTGTAAAGTATATTTATTCCAATTTGCAATTGTTTGGAAAGTATGAAAATTGCAAATGTTTCTATTTACAAATAAAAGTTATATGATGATTTAAATGTTTAATGATATGCGTTTTCTTATACGATAATTTTTTTATTTTTTCCATATCACTTTAGACAGTTAAACTAAAGATATTATTTGCGGTAGAACTGATATCATAAAAATGACTGACAAATAGTCATGAAGAAAGACTTTAGAATTACTGTAATTGATGAAATATTACATCATTTTTACAATAGTTTTCTGTGAAGATTTGTTTTAGCAATCTCTACAAACATCCATTAGAAAGATGAAGCATTCTATGGTGACGATCAAACCATCTCTCCAAAAGACAATCCGGATACTACGAGTTAATAATATCGAAGAGAAAATCTTCATTTTTGGACACAGTATGAAACATGAAGGTCTGAAGAACATAATTACTACAGGCAATAGAGATCAACAACAATCCTGACAAAAGATACTTCGAATAGAGAATTATGTAGATACATGATTGCCACCACTCAGCATGGCACTTGATGATGAGAATGTTACTAAATGGTTATGTGCTTTTTGGTTCATCATAAATAACAAATCTTTTTAATGATCTTTCTGGTATTAATGTCCCTGTAAGTTAAATACTCACACACACATGGGTTAATGATATTGAACAGGTTGTTAGCTATAAAACAATATCTCCAGCTAAACATTTAACACAATTTTTACATCTTCTTTCAACTGTTACTTTTTTGTAATAATTTACCTCCTTCACCACTTTGGAACATTTGTTTTTTAACAGAAAATGTTGTATGCCATAATCCTTGGCTAGATCAACAAGACTTTCTCTATTCACATTTGATTAAATTGTTTAATTTTAAATTCAATTTTAGTTCTTAAAGCTTTGCTTGTATGTTTTTACTTCACCCTTTATTTTGTGTGTGGCAGGGATAATTTATTTTCAACAATGCAATGAATTAAACTAATGTGTGTCTCTATGGCTACATCGATAACTCAATCAGTAGCACAAATGTGAAGCAAGTTTGATCGTGGTTAGTTTTAGGGTTGGTGACCAGCATAGAGTATGGAGACCAATGCTCTCGTGTGGCTGGCCTACTAGCGATATGGTTACAGACGTCTACCATTCAGTGGAAGTGGTAGAAACACTGAGTTACCACCAAAACATTAGTTACCATCACACAAGTCAAATATGTTGATCCATTGACACAAATAAAACTTGCAACACAACATATTCCCATTCTCATGACTACACCCTGCTAGAAAAACTAGTAGGACCATTATCCTGCTACAGGAGATATTCAGTGGGAGTTTGAGAACAAATACAGATAAAAAAAAATGAAATGATAAGAGTTAATAATTTGTACACTGATTATCTCTCAACAGCAGACTAACTTGCGTCACTAGGAAAATTTGGGAATATAAATTTCCTTTTCCAAGATGTTTTTAAAAATATTGAGTTTGCGAATAAAGGTGTATCTGGATACAGAGGTTGCATTGATCAGTAGTACGCATGTGCATGCACAGATATATAAAACATATAAAACATAGATTTGCTTAATCCTAATTATGTATATTTGCAGCAAAGATTCAGGATCTATAAATCACTCGGATGAAAGTCTGTACTCCAAACCATCCAGAAAGTCCTCCACTTCCTCCTCATCCTCCAACGCTGGGTGTAATCTCAGCAGCCATCTTAGTGCTAGTAACCCGGACATCACATCAATTGGACTGATTGTAGATGACCGCAATGACACGCCAGAGCATGTGGTGAAGGTTTACAAGTCTGATCAGTCCTTCAAGTATCTGCTGATTCATAAGGTATTTCATGATTAATTTTGTAGTTTTTTTATTATTTATAAACACTAAAATTTAGTATCTATTCACAGAACTTGAGGTGTATTATACAGAGTATATGTGTCATGTCACTACTGAATATATTCAGATATTGTACTGGGTAAAGCTGTAGTCAGTCACAATGATGATATTATACAATGTATTTTATCAATGTAAATAAGGTCAGGTAATTGTTATGAAACAGCATCACAGCACTCAGTTTTCACTTAAGAGCTCAGCTGTAGACAGTGGTTTACCGAAAACTGTTTGACTAGTATTGCTTTCATAACTTATGCAGAAATTGAAAATGTAGTAATGAAGTTTTGATAAACACAGGAAAACACATAAATCAACATTTTGAACACAATGCTTTTATCAGTATCATAACATAGTAAGTGACAAGCAAAAAATGACACTGCCAATGATCACATCACAAAATGCGAGGTGTTTTGGTTGAAACATCAATTTGTGCATGTTTTCCTGGTGTTTCTAGTGATTAACAAAACTTTACTACTGTGTTTTTGCCTGTTGGATTATATTTTTGTTGCAGGAGATACAGAAATGATATATACATTTAAAAGTAAGTGTGTAGAGAAACAACAATAGTATTCATATATTACTGATCATCAGCTCATACCCAATATCCCTGAACATGAGTCATGTGTATATTTCCTAGTGGATTGGTGGACTGTAGGAGTTATGTTTGTGCGAACCACGCATGACCTAAACACTTGGGTCTCTTGGTTGGTGGGCAAGCGACTTTATCAATACACTACTGTTGCTCTCACTATTATATCATATGCATGATAGACCATCTTTTGGTACCATAGTGCTTCCTTATTCGATCTTTAACATACTGACCAGACCCCTGGTGCAGTCTATTGTTCAGGATCACGTCTTGAAAGTAGAATATTGTCTTGAAGCAGACTGTAGATGACACAATGTTACTCTTCTACGCTCAGCAAACCAAAGAAGAAAGGTGTAATGAATTCTGCAAGCAGATCAGTTCTGACAAATCTTTTAAGACGTTCTGGTGTTCTCAGCGGAACATAAACGGAAATGTTCAAAGAATCGGTATAACTGATTTTCAATGCACTGATCTAACATGGCAGAAATCAGACGAAGATAAAGTAAAGGCCTTTCTTGAGCATTACATTCAACAGATGCACCAAAACAATCTAGATGTCCAGATCACTCTGAAATTGTCGCAGAACACTTCCCCAGGCCATGACATTATACACTATGAAGATTTCAATCATTCCAGTGCCATGCCGACTGGCGTAGGCGATCATGTTTCTCCACGACTCTCTGTCTCTTGTGTTGTCAATAAGCTCGATTGGTGAGCTTCTACCGTGCCACGATACAAACCCATCTAGTAACTTTTCTCTTTGTTGACCTCTATCTCTTCTCCCTTTGATCTTTCCAGTGGTTATTAAGTGTTTAAGCTGTGTTCTTCTCAGCACATGCCCTAGAAACCTTGACTGTCTGCCTCTAATGTTTATGATTGATCTTTTTATGCCAGCATCAATGAGAACCTCTGCATTAGTTTTCTTGGCTGTCCATGGTATTTTCATCATTCTTCTCAGAAACCACATTTCTGTAGCCTCCAATTCACTTTGAATTTTCTTGCTTATAGTCCATGCTTCACATCCATAAAAAAGATTTCGTCATCCCTAAATAGATTGACATAAATGACCTGGTTGGTTAGTTCAACAGAAGAATCAAGAATGATACTATCAAGGAAGAATGGCTGCATAACCACCTATTGCCATAATGAAGCCCAATAAAAACTTCCCCATATCAAGGGCTGCCGAATCATAACGATGTAGAACACCACGAGCAAACTTATTGAGAAGATTGTAGCACAGCACCTCACTCGAGACCTGACTGAAAGAGAGTTGCATTTTTCCGGGCACGCTCGGAGGCTACAAATATCAGAAAGAAACATGCCACAATGCTGCTGTTTTTGCATATTATGTATTCGAGAGCTGTCATGCAGGTCTGGAAATGTATAACAGAGTGCCTTTTGAGTACCTTATCAACACACTCTTGCTCTTTAATGTTGACCTGTTCATCATCTGATGATCAGGGGTGTTACTTGAGAGGAAGGTGACTCAGGTGCGGTTGTTGGACATCTAAACCCATAATAATACACCCAGGCCTTCCACAGGGATCTCCGCTCTCACCCATATTATTCAATGTCTACACTGTGGCAATCACACAGCAGCAGCTCAACGGAAGAGGTAGAACACTGTCTTTTGCGGATGATATCTTTATATACAGACAGGGAAAGGATAGAACAGGAACTGTCAGATCACTGCAGAATGAGCTAGACTGTATTGCCTCCTGGTGTAATGATTCAGGGTCACTGATCAACCAAGAGAAGTCTGCAGTAACATGGCTCTCTCTTAAAATTCACATCATAAAGTCTGCAACACTTTTCTCTTTGTGGAGATGAGAGGGTACGGTATAATCAGGACATCATCCTTACAATTCCTGGGCTTGCGATTTGATTGTAGTCTGTGTTTCCAGGAACACATTGATCAGGCTATCACAAAGGCATGCAAAGGACTTTTAGCTCTGAGAGTGATGGGAGCAGCTGATATTAAACAATCACAGCTCATAATTTTACATGAGGCTCTTTTCCTCCCTGTCATTGAATATGCAGGCACTACTATCACCGCCAGTCACACACAGAGTGAGAGGCTGGAGAGAATTCCCTGGTGTGAACAGAAGCAGGCTCAAGATAGGCAAATCATGGATGGGTCGTGCCGAGGATACCGTTAAACATATCTGCGCCCCAGAAGACATAACTCCTGCCGAGGAATGGATACCTATTCCTACGGTTAGTCAAGAGGCAGTCAAGACCGTCATTACACTCAATAGAGAGTGCAGGGAACACAGCCCCGTGAGCATGGATGCTGAGGTCAAGGTACTAATCTGCGAGAATATCAACAACACAGATGTTGTGATTTACACGGATGCACCAGTCATCTATCGCCACCAATGCTCATGTGTCTTTACTGCCAGATCAATGTTACAATTACATTTTCTACTTTGTATGTGGATTGGGTACAAGTACTGGAATGTGTATATCAATTCAGAGAGAAAACCCATATAGAAGTGACACTATTAAAAAAAAGTGCATCTACATTGCAAATCAAACATTTGGTCTTAAGTGTGGCATGAGTAGGACTCTGCACCAGCAGAAAACATTTTGTTTGTTTGTTTGTTTGTCTGTCGTAATCGATGATGACCATTCAGCTCAACTGGGATGATGATGTCAGTGGTGTGCCTGACTGTGACTAATGTATCAATATGTGTTTGGAATATGTGTCTACCACACTGAGCAGCATGGGAGGAGTCTGTGGGACATTGAGCAGAACTTTCTTTTAGAACATTTAGGCTGCGCTTAAAAATCTGCACTTAAAAATCTGCAAATATGTTTATAAATTAGTGAAAACTGTACTACTTGTAGTTTACAGATTTTTAGAAAAGTTAATTTGATAATAGTTTTATTTACGTAAGTATAAATATGCCTTTTCAAGTAGTGTAAAATATAGAGAATATTGTATTATTATTTTATGCTATAAGTTTATGTTTATCTATACTTGTTACATTTTTAGTTTGATTGTATGTTTTTTTCTCAGGAAACTACTGCAAAAGAGGTTGTCATGCTTGCACTTCAAGAGTTTGGTATTACAGATCCCAGCTGGTAAGTCATTTGATCTAAGATGCCTGTAGTGAGATGTATGCATGTTGGTTCTTGGTTAGGAACTAATGTCATTGCTCTCAGAGCAAACCTATAGTTGCTTAGTCTCCCCAACAGATGTCATGTATATGCATGATGATAGTTAAATATACTTTGCAGATGACTGTGCACTGTATCATGAATCTGCAGACAATATGCAGGTCACCCTAAACCAATTTGCTGAAGCCTGCAACAACTTTGGCTTCACCATCAATACAAAGAAAACAGTCATGTTTCAATCCACATTTAAATCCCCATATTAGGATCAAAGAAAAAAACTTTAAACAGTCAATAAACAGTTAATAGTTTCACTTACCAGGGCAGAAGTCTCTCACAAGCCTTAATATCAACACTGAGGTGAACATCAGAATGGCAAAAGCTATTTTCACATTTGGAAGATGCGCAAAAGTATATGGGACAGTGTAAATAATTGGACTACCCCTAAACTCATAGTTTACCAGGCAGTAGTAATATCACTTCTATATGCTGTGAAACATGGACAGTATACGCAGGTAAACTAGAAGACTCAACTTTTCCCGCCTAAGCTGCCTTTGTAAGATACGTAACATACATTGGTGGGATAAAATACCAGACAATGAAGTTCTGATGAAACTAAATCTGTATGCGTACACGCAATGTTGATGAAGGCACAATTGGCAGGACATATGGTCCATATGAAAGATCACCGTCGACCAAAAACGTTTTTATATTGACTCCAGACTGGCTCCCACAAGACTGGAGGACAGAATAAGTGTTTTAAAAACACTCTTAATACACCATCAACTCAGTTCAATATTAACACAAATTCATGGGAGAGAGTTGTGCAAGATAGATCCAACTGGTGTCACAGAATGAAGTGGTGCAGCAGCTGTAGAAAATCTCAGACATCATACTGCGCAGCCTAAATGTTCTAAAAGAAAGTTCTGCTCAATGTCCCACAGACTCCTCCCATGCTGCTCAGTGTGGTAGACACATATTCCAGGCACATATTGATACATTAGTCACAGTCAGGCACACCACTGACATCATCATCCCAGTTGAGCTGAATGGTCATCATCGATTACGACAGACAAACAAACAAACAAAATGTTTTCTGCTGGTGCAGAGTCCTACTCATGCCACACTTAAGACCAAATGTTTGATTTGCAATGTAGATGCACTTTTTTTAATAGTGTCCACGTTAAGGTGCTCACAAGGCAAACTGAGCACATTTTCCTATCCAGGCTCACCTTAAATTCACAGACTAGATACATTGGGTGCAAGTCTGTCTCCTCTCTCATTACCACGAATGTCAACATGTCCTGGGCAGTGTATAATCAAATTATTCACTTCACTGATTGTTGGAAACAACTCTAGATGCCTTTCACTGATACAAATATACCAACATAGCTTAAAACAACTTCATGAGGATACATGGCAGACTTTGATAGAAAAATATACATCTTGGATGGAAGTTTTGACATACCGTAATATCCCTTTTTTTTAAAAATCGACGTGGATTGGTCGAATACGGAAAATGTGTTCAATCAAATTGTGAAGCGAATAGGTGCCAGCTAAGCGAACCAGGTTCAAATCCCATCAGTGGATTTTTTCTATTACAATTGAAGAAATTATTCTACTCATAAAATATGATATGCATATGTCAGTCCAATAATTGAAATCTAGAATATGACACTATTACAACTTAATAAGTTATAGCATTCATAAAATGTGATAATGAGATGTCACGTATTTAAATATAAAATATGACACAGTTGAAGAATTTATGCTGTTCATAAAATGTGATAATGAGAAGTCACTTATTAAAATATAAAATGTGACACAGTTGAAAAAGTTATGCTGTTCATAAAATGATTATTTTCTTGTTGGGAACATAGCAACTACTCTTTACGTGAAGTGACAGTTGAGATGGAAAAATTCATCAAGAGCAAACGTCTGCCAGATAGTCTAAGTAATCTACCAGAAAGATTAAATCTCAATGGACGGTAAGTGCATCTTCTAGCTTCGTGCTGCACTTCACTTTTTATTAATTAATTATATTATGTTTGTTTCTAATTTCAACATTTAAGCACTATTTTTTTTTTGCATTGTTTTTGAGCTTTTTAGACAATATATAATCAAGTAAAAATCACTTCTCTGTTCATTTCTTTCATCAAACATGCAATTACCCCACATTATGCCCACCCTGTCACTGTATTGTCTATTATTTACATGTTGTTTCATATATTACTAGATACCATATATCAAACCCTACAAGTGTATACTTGATATTGTTACATATTCAACCTTGTTATCAATCAGTATTGTCAATATATATATATATGTAAAATGTAACAGTGTGCCAGTATGTTTGGAAGGGAGAAGCAAACTTTTTTCACATAGCAGTTAAAAGGGTTGAGACCATGTATTTGGGAAGAAAACTTGAGACATGTTTGAAAATTTTCAGAATGCATCTTACATTTTGAGATATTCTAATTTTCTATGTTTTTGGGAGTTTAATTATAATATGTGAAACTTTGATATGCAAGAAAGTATAATCAAGGGTTTTCAACAATGCTTGTGCAATTCTGTCTTTTAGTCTGATCTTTTCATTCTTTCCTTTAATCTACTCATCTCAATTTTTTTAGTTTACATATGTGAGGTAATATACGGTGGACCCTCAATACTCATTTACATGCTTGTTCATTGTTTATATTCATCTGACACCACTCCCATATTTAGGTAGCTCTGTTGTTAGTTAACTAGCTTCCTAGCCGGATGATCAAAGGTTAAATTCCCAGTTCAACTGGAAATATTTTTTCATCACCAATGGCTCTTGGGTCGACCCAACCTAAGAAAATTGGTACCATATTTTCTGGGAAAATAAAGACAGCAGGTGTGATATTGATCACTTCATCCTTAGATATGCAGTTACCCAATGAAAAACACAGGCCTAACACAGTATTAAATAATACGATTCAATGGTGTGGAGACGGGAATCTTTACTTTCATACTTACCACTAATTTGTGGGCTACAGAGTTTGTATTTCTCACATGAGAACCAGAAAATTCACTGACAAAGACTGTGCTTCACTTAACACATGGGGAACTCATTCACAGATTTGTCTGGCTATTGAAGTAAGGATACAAATCTCTGCAGAACAGCAATGTCTGAATTACAGGGAGAGAATCAACCCTTTTATCTTCTACATACGCATGTAGTTTCGTCTGTGGGTCTCACCAATGGCCCACTAGACATACCACTCATGCAACAGAAAACCTTAGTGGATGACATGCCGTTATATTGAGGTTATCTGCTTAGAGAAGCTTCATGACACGTCATCTATACAATTGTGTTTTTATTTTGTTTTTGAAATGTGTTTCATGTTTACCTGAATATATATGTATGCACCCTCTGTGGTTGGGAGGGAACAGAGATGTACTGTTCAGCACTGGGGAGGAGGAAACTGAGATCACTGTTTTTTCCTATGGCTGAGGCCCATCATAGAGGCACAGTGACTCAGGACGTGACAATCCTTTTGACTTGAACATTTGGTTGCATGCCTAGAGCAATAGAGAAGCTCAGCATAACCAGTAGTCAATTGGTGGCGGGGAATGAGCACAGTGAACTCTATCTTGGCTACAGTGGCTGGGAGCAGTGCATAAGTTGAAACCTACCTTCCTGGAGGTGTGATAGTTATTCTCTGGCTCTGTCCCGGGGTGGGCTGAAAATTCACAGACTTACCTGCAATATAATGCCATATAATGCTGGATCAGCAACCATCTTCTACGTGCTTTTAGACAATAAGAGATCCATGAAAAGGTCCTCCTCTTTGGAGTAGAAAACTGCCCGGATGTTGACATTGTAGCAACTATATTAACTTTAAACAAACCGGTTTAAAATTGCGCAATCTTTCCCCTGCCACCAAATTCTTTTCTGAAATTTTATTTTTGGTGGATGTTTTGAAAACTCAATAACTTTCTTGTTTTTATAGATTTTGAAATATTTTTGCCTATGTAAATAAAGAATTACATACTGCAAATGTGTGTGTAATTTGTTTTTTCTTTTTATGTGGTACACGAAATGTGATGACATGATGTGAGAAATTTGTAAAGATGGGAAAGATATAAAAAACTAAATATTAAAAAATAACTTACCTTTATTTTCAGAAGTGGCAACATTTATAATAAACGCCTAACTCTTATGTAAACCTAATATGTAATTGTAAACTAATATAATATCACCAGGGAAATAAATTAAATATATAGATTTAACGTACTTTGTCAAAAAATCTTTCCTGAAACATAGACCTAGTCTTCTGTCTAGGTCTATGGCCTTTACATAACAAAACCATTGAATTATAACCATATATCTACTTAAAAAACCTTCTAATTCGCAAGAATCCATCATCAGAAACACAATTCATAAGGATTTTACTGAAAACCAGTTAAAACCAAAGTCATCTAGATAGAAAAGAAGGCTTGAATTAAAATTAATTTACATCTTCATTGTCCAGAATTCTAGGAATATAACTAAGAGACAGAGTGAGAAATGAGGACATTAGACAAAGAATCGGAACCGCCCCGGAATCTTAGAATATATTAAGAGCCAACAAATGAAATGGTTTGCACACATCAGCAGACTACCACCAAACATCATACCACAGCAAGCTATGCTACACAGATACAGTGAAGGCAGACCATGAAAACGATGGACCACCGAAATAAAAGAGGCGACAAATTCCACAATATACTCAGCACATACAAGGGTCATCTCCAGAGAACTCTTCTACCCCTGACACTTAGACTTACGTAAAACACAGGTTTATATATCGTTTCAATGGGACACGACAGACTATAGCTAAAACTAGTAGGTAATGGTGGGCAATGATGAGTACACAAGAAATCATAAAAATTACACTACATAAATCATATTCAACGTTTCAACCAATAGGCCTTTATCAAGACACAAACAAAACATTAGAAGACGACGAATGGAAAAATTATCACAACATCCAACGGAAATATAATTACCCCTGACACTGAAAGGCAATAAAGGGTTTGGCGAATAGATAGATAGAATTGTCCAAAGCATTACATGAATATACTGCCCTGGTAGATAGAATTGTCCAAAGCATTACATGGATATACTGCCCTGGTCATGCTGGGGTCAGAGGAAACGAGAGATCCGACTTATTGGCAGACAATGCGGTGATAGACAGCACAATGCTAAGAAGAGATAAAGCAAACTTAATGAAGGCAGTAATAAATTCATTTCAAGATGAAGATGATGTCAATGAGGCTGAGAACGTGCAGAGAATGTTAGAAATGGGAGTATCTAGAGGTAAGGGAAGGAAAAGTAAATTTTTTCGACAGCCCCTAAGATCACGTAATCAACACCTGACCGGAACTCTGAGTGTACATACACTGGGATGGCTGCTGGAGCAGAGGGCGGAGCACTTATGGAATACCCCACATGCCGTGAAGTTAGTTTCAAATCAAGAATCAAGAAGAATTTATACTAGAAGCAATACCTGCCGTTAACCGAGTGAGAATAAGAAAAAAAATTAATAGAGTATAGATTAATAAACATAAAGGACATCGTCCAACTGAAGGTTTTTTAGATACAACCTGTTTTACACAATGTGTACAATTTAATTTATTAATTATTCAATATTCTGACTTTTTAAAAGTGGCTTAGGTTTGACCCAAAAAAATCTGTTAGACCATACAGAGCAAAATGTGTTCATATACAGGTATATGTAGGCCTATGTGATTTGATGGATATATTTATTACAAAGCACAAAACAAAACTAGAATATTTAAATTTATAGTGTAGTGATGACTGTTGTTATTTTGTATATATGTTGGCGAAACAAAAAGACTCTCTGGAATTGAACACAGAAACTTCCAGTACAATTGATCTCAAATACCATATGCATAAGGAACTGAGCTAAGGCAGATAGATACCAAAGGTCATAAAGTAGCCCTTTGATATGTTGTACTCTAATCATAGCCACTATTGATAATTGATCAATCGAAATGATTTTAAGAACAGAAAGATAGATGGGATCAGTTTTCTGTGATTGCTGATAGACAAATGTATAATCAAGTCAAGCTTAGCCGAAAAGCAAGGAGAAAGAATAGTGAACCTCTTAAAACATAAATCATCAAATTAATTGAGAATGTAACATTGCTATTTCTAGACCTACCCCATTTGTTTATTTGACCTGTGTACAACAGGTCAGAGGTAAAAGGTTAACCAATGATATTAATGATCAGATTTTACCAGATTAAAAAAAAAAATAGGGTTGTGATTTCTCGCTTAACATGACCACTCCGCCAGTCAACTCAGCTGTAAATGAGTACCTGACGCATGAGTTAGGGAAGGTAGAGACAGCAAGGAAGGGAACTGGTAACACAACCTAAAAGTTGCTGCAGCTTAGTACATGAAGAGTTATCGTCATCCCCGACAGCAGGTTGCTGCCACAGGGCATACCTTTACCGGACCACAGGAGAATTTTTAAGATTTTTGGCGAGTACCAGTGCTCTCCATTTGAGTTAAACTATAACCGTACCAAAATTTGTCCATAAACATAATGTAGGTTTTGAGTCTATAGTGAACAACAAAGACACAGAGTTATGGAGTTGTTCATTTATATATAGATTGCTCAAAACAAAAAGTTTAGGGAGCTTACAGAAATTCATTCAGTATTTTGCACATACAGTCGATGTTTAGAATCTTAACACAGTTCATCCAGGTGGAAGTTCATTGTTATAATAGTTTGACTATCCTCGTAATAAATATTGTTTGTTTAATACCTCAGGAATTACTTGCTCTTACTACCTATGTTGTGTGGGATAGTTTCTCCTGAACTTTCTTTCGTATCCAGAATATTTCAACACTTGGTGGTGTGTAATGCCTTGAGAAGAAGTCTATTTCGATTCTTCTACTTATATCACAAGATGAGTTTGGTATTTGTTTGGTCAATCACTATTAGAACCTGCTGGCAAACCATTTCTCGTGTTCATTGCTCAGTTTCCTTATGATGCTAAACCCAATTCTATCTGTACGTTATCAGTTGTCATTGAAATCATACTTGGATTGTTTTGCTTGCATAGATGAGGTCCCTTTCACCCTCAAATTCATCAGACTTGTCTTGATCTGTGCATTCCTTTGCATTCGCTTCATCCACCTGTTATTGCCTTTCAATCTATCACCAGGCACTGCATGCTAGGTTTTGATTCTCAGCCATGATGGTTTATCAGGCTTATCACCTACTGTGTCCTTGAACTTTACATACATTACATGTCCCTGTGTGGCCATATTCTGGGTGAAGACAGTAAACAGAGATTTATAATCAGTAAATTGATTACACTTATCTTAGAGAAAAAGTTTTTCTGTCGACACACAAATCTCATGTCGTCATATGGCATATTTTCTTCAGAATGTTGTCTTCCCAATGAACACCCTGAACCCTTCTTTGTCTTGGGCCATGCTGCTTGCATTTTCCAATGACATGTTCGTTATCTTTAATATTGTCAGTCCATTGTCTTCTTGGTCTACTCTTTCTACTCCTCCTAGGTACTCTACCCTCCATTATTGCTCTCAAATCTCATGTAAGAAAGACATTATCTTTGCCCTTGGGATTTTAGACCCAATTCCATCTGTGCAGATGTGTTGCCAAATGGTGTCAGTCGAGTTGGATTTCAGTTGCTTTGCCCTCAAAGATGAGGACTTTCTCCATGACATTGCTTTCAACACAGCAAGTCTGAGTTTTAGTCCTGCATTTATCAGAGTTTGAACAATATGCAATCTTAGACATTTGTTTTATGCTTTTCTTTTGTGTAAGAGGAAGCTGTATTCAAAGCTTTCTTTCATACCTAGAAGTACTGGCTCTCTGTTGGCTTATTCAATACCAAAAGCATGGTTTCAACTTTGAGGGGGAGGGGGGGGGGGTCTACTGCAGTGGAAACTTTAGGTCAGTCCACATGTTTGAACACAATATGCTCTCCGATATTTGCGTGACACTTTTCTCTTGTGAAATAGGGAGCTTTATTTTCAATGGGGAGCTTTCTGTCATACCCAGGCGTACCTGCTCTTAGTTAGCATATACCTGAAGCAAGGCTCCTGCTTTAAGTGGAGTTTGTCACTGGGAGGCATTATCTTTTGCCAACGCTGCTTTTCTCTTACACAACTCCACCCTCTGGTGTGTGTGTTTTCTGCTCCAGAGGCATTTATAGTTTGTACTGTAGACATTACTATACCTTAATGTCATCTACTTATTTCAGAGACAAGACATCAACATTGGCTACCAAGATTATGTCCATGTATTCCATCTATCTAAGCCAGAGAATTTTGTTGCAGTGTCACCGGCTGTTTAGATTGAGAAGTGCTAGATATATTGCTTTTCTGGATGCAATTAATTCTCATTCCATCTACAGTCTGATGAGCCCTGGACGTATTCCCTAAAAAACCGTTGCTAGGTATACTGCACAAGATTTGGTACATCTGTTATCAGATGCACCATGTAGAGGTACTTTTAGGAACTTGGTTATCAGTTCACATGGAAATCACACAAAAGCAATGAGGAACCGAATGTACCCTAGTGTTGTTGATATTCAATTACTGCTGAGTTAGTGACTGTTAGAATCTGTAAATATTTTTCTCTGGCAGTTGAGAGAGAAGTGTTTGCACCCCTATAAATAATGTTAATTGATTAAATTTATCCATTACAAAATTAAAGTACAAGTACTAATTACACTTGGAGACAATTTTGGGTGTCTCAAATTTGATAACTAACCTGAGTATTTTGAGGTGGTTGATTAAAAAAAAATGTCTAATTTCCTTATCATCTCTAGTTTTTGAGATACACATGCACACTTACATACAAACACACATGTTGTGTTGTTTGTCCTTCTCAAAGGATGGTGACCATTTGTTATATCCACTTTATAAAATTCACTTAGAGTTATGTCCTTGTCTGTGAATTTATAAATGGCTAATAAGACCATAATAAGATGCAGCTACAAAGGTCCTTAAACAAACTGGGCTTGATATGATCACTTTATATGGTGTTTGGTTTGCCTGTGTCTTCCTATCTTGTAAATTAATAGTATCATATGAAACGAGATGACTTTCACTGTGTTAAAAATATCAAATACTATCAAGTTTGCACCTTTAAATAAAAGCTCCATACATAATACCACCAGTCAACATATTTTCGTTTATTCAAGCCATCAAAAGTTGTTGTACTACTTGCCATGCTGTAGATCTTTTATTGATAATTGATTTTGCCCCTATTTTTACAGTAACCAATTTAATAGTATCTGTATTCAATGAATATGGATGAATTATCCACCCTGTATTAAATAAGTCCAATACACGTGTTCTACTTTCACATTTAAGGATCCATTTGTTTTTTTCCCTCAACTATCTTTCTCAAATGTTTTCATTACTTTCTTCTGGATCTGAATGATGGTAGCTTCCTTTCTTCTGATCATGAATATACAATTTCAAAGACAAAATTTAAAAAAAAACTGTTCTAAAATGCGCTTGAAAAGCATACACTAAATTCTCATAGATGCTCACAGAAAAGAAGTCTCACATTGAGTAATAACGATATGTTATGTGTGACTGTACTGTATTTGTTTTAGTGAACTTTCACATTTTTTGGTTTGGGTTTGAAACCATAATGTTTGAATAATTTTTTGGTTATGTTTCAAATTGTTTGAGAATCACACACTGCTAGAGGTTTGAGGGTCCACTGTATTATTGTTTGCCAAGGAAAAATGTAATTTATGTTGGGCTATTGTATATGTATTATTATTATTTTGAAATTGTGTCATGAGAATCACAGAGTTAACAATATCATATGTTTTTATGTCTGAGTTTTTTCAGTGATAATCTGATGTTCCAGGCCTACCGAAACATTGCAAGCCCCTAGTGAGATATACTACGATTGCAATTTTTGTTTAAAAAAAAATAATAATCAATAATTTTGTAATCAATAGTACATATATATATATTCATATATTCCAGTATATAATTTAATACTTCTTAGATCATACATTTAATCAATAAATATATTAAAATTAACTTTTCAAGCATAAAACCTCTTAACAAAAATATAGATCAAACTAATATAATCATACTAAGTTAGCATTCATTTCTCATCAGAATTCTGATATTTTTTTTTACATACAGTTTTAACTCATGTCATGATTGACAGATAACAAATGTGCTTTCTTGTTGTGTATAGGTTTTTCCCAACCACTTTCTGTGTATGGGGTTGCAAGATCTCATATTTATTTTTTTCTAAAATTATTTTACCATCTAAGCATCCCAGTTCTCTTTTGGGTTTTATTTGTATGGTTATGCTCTGGCATGAATTCTGACTTAGCACTTCTAAAAAATATAGAATGTACTCTACCATTTGCCTGCCAAAATACAACAGTCCACAGTGACATCTGTAAGCATATATCTGGTATATTCCAAATGTAACCACTTGTATCAGTATACACTCATTATACAGTATACTCATTATATCAACATGCCATTAATGATTTATGCACATATCAAATGAAATATTTGATTTACCTATGTATGAGATATAAACACTTATTCCCGTACAGATAATAATTAATAATATAATATACATTAAACACATTTTTAAATGTTATAGAAAGATCCTAAGAATATCATGGACAGAAAGATAAACCAATGCAGACATCTGCAAAGATCCGAACATATAAGATGACTGGAGATTATTGTACAAGAAGATTCTTGAAGAGAGAATGGCAGTATAAAAGACCCCCAATTAATTCTTTATTAATAAGTTCCAAATGGATTGCTGCAACATAGATAGGCATCATGCTAGTAATTGAAGGGATCATCTCTGATTATCTGTCCATACAATTCCAGATCTCTTTACTATATTGCTCATTGCATACTGACTGACCACACGTTCTTCTACATTCGTTCTCATATTCCTGCATATTAGCAGGATGTAGTTTGGAGAACAAATTGCATTGTGTCATGGTTTGCCAGTTTGATGCAACATCTGTGCCTTTCAGCTTGACACATCAGATTAAAGAGGGGAAGTCATGACTTGGCAGGGCAGCTGAAGTTATTAAACGGGTATGCACATTAGGGGACACAACCTGGAGAAGAGTGGGAAAGTAAACCTATGAAGTTTACAAATTCGTAATCACACTTTCCGGGAAATTTGACAATGACATTCCAGTGCATATACTCATAGATTCAGAATTCCAGGCTCTAATCAGTGAGAATTCCTCAGATGGGGATATTATTGTCTACACTGATGTGCATGTAGTTTGGGGCTCACTCGTGTGAAGGGAAGCAGACTCAAGAGAGACAAACCGTGGATGGGTCGTGCCGAGGATACCTTTAAACATATCTGAGCCCCAGAAGACATAATTCCTGGCGAGGAATGGATACATATTCCTATGGTCTTTCAAGAGGCAGTCAAGACTGTCATTACACTCAATATAGAGTGCAGGAAACACAGTCCCGTTAGCATGGATGCTGAGGTCAAGGCACTCATCTGCGAGCACACTGATGACACAGATGTTGTGATTTACATGGACAGGTCGGTCATTTGCCATCACAGATGCGTCTTCACTGCCAGATCAAAAGAAGAACAGTACACAAAGCCAGTGGTGTCAAAAATTGAAAAAATTGAAGTATTATCCTTAACGCAGGCACTTAACTGGCTGGAACCGCAAGCCTATTCCCATGCATGCATACTAGTGATTCAGTGAATATGATTCAGAAAGTCAAAACAGGTGATGTTCATAGGGAATGGTTGGAGTCATTAGAGATAACTAAATTGTGGGCATCACTATGAAAACACACTTATCTTTGTCACCGGACAGAGCATGATGGGAAACAAATGGGCAGACTAATTAGTTAGTCTCGCCAGCACAACAGATGGTCAGTCTATGGACAGAGCAAAAATACTCATTGCTCTTCGTGAGTCCTCACGATCAGAGGATTTTGAGATGAATGAGCATTAGTCAGTGTCAAGAATGCTTGAATTGGGAGTGAGGATGGACGTGGCCTGTAGAGAACACCTGACACAGATTTCAAAATAAGCAGCGAACCAACATAGAACTAGAACCATCAGCCGTTATACCCTGAGAGATTTACTGAAGCAGAGATATGAGCACCTATGGGTGTGACTGGTGTGCAAAGAGGATAAGCAGCAAACCTAATACCAAATCCAGTTTGAAAGCTGTGGTAGTGTAGTGTTAGTCACTTACCCGCCGATCAATGGACCCAGGTTTTGAGTTCACTTGTTATTCATGATTTGAAATAAAATGTACTTCTGTGGTATACCTAGCCACCAGAAAGTAGGGTACCAGATGTCATGCTCTGGGAAGGTTACGGTAGGGCACCATTGTTACTGAATAAATAGGCTAGGCAATTCTAGTTATGCGGTTTTGGGTCAGACACTGGTTTAGTAAAAATTACCTCTTATGGTCAACTGCGAATATTAGTCCAACGTGGTCATATCTGAGCTTTCTTCCATATGCTTTCTTGACGAACCATAACCTCAGAGGCATATTTGTGGTAAGTTATCAGCCACTGACTCTGCAGTTGAGAACTTGTGGGAAAACTGTGCTTTGATGTTGGTTTATAGCTGAGCTTACCCAAACTATTTTTACAAACTGCAGCAAGTCCAGCCACCCACAATCTTCCTTAGCATGCTCATTCAGCCACTGAGAAAGCTTACATGGATGAGAGTTAATAATCCAGCCAAGACTTGTGTTTTCCATCCTCTCTATAGTTATACATCTTGTGGTACCACTGTCTTCCCTCACAGTTCTCCAACCTGTGAAGTATACACCCATGAGTTGTGCACATTCTGAACAACAGAGAGATATGCAGTATACATCATAAAATATTCAGCAGTGTTGAGACTGTCAGAATTTAGTGGCAAACATGACACAATAATGCATCCCCTGAGATGACTGATGTAGGGCTTACATTCAAGTAAACCACATAACTTCATCTGTTACATGAAAATGAGTGAATTTATAGGTAGAGCTTTCAAGTCTATTCTATTAAAGAAATAGGTATCCAAGTGTTGCTGAGTCCAGATAGGGAAGCAAATAATAGGAAGCATATTACCTGTCTTAGTGTAAAAGTGTCATGTCTTGTTCAGATATGACTGGACTACCATATGACATGAGGCTGTCTGTCTCTGTTAATGGCGTAAGTTGAACAGCAATGACCTATCCTGACAACTCACATTGTGCCAACAGCTTTGGGCGGATGAGCACATGTGGTAGGATACAAGTCTTATCCTAGAACAAGAAAATGGAAGCTAAAACCAAATGGTGTGGCAGGGCAGTCTAGGTCCTTAGCTTTGATTGGTCAGCAGACTTAGGTTAGGAGCATGGCTATGTAGACAGATACAGCAGCTCCTGCAGCTTGCCTTGTTTCAAATTTATTGGGGTTAACTTTCTGTTAGTGTTAACAAGGCAAACAGAAAAAGGAATCCATGTTAGCAATAGATGGTCTCAATATTTCAGTCCTGGTGTTGTACTATGGAGAGTTATAATTGCATTGCTCACCTTATTAG
The DNA here is from genome assembly GCA_034231615.1 of Meghimatium bilineatum. Taxonomy (NCBI): domain Eukaryota; kingdom Metazoa; phylum Mollusca; class Gastropoda; order Stylommatophora; family Philomycidae; genus Meghimatium; species Meghimatium bilineatum. The sequence continues at coordinate 57,619,221 of CM067320.1, forward strand.
GTCTCAGAATCAAGTCAAGAGATGGGAGTTATGGGTTATAAGTCTTTGTCAATTGACATAATTAAAGAGTACCGCCTGCTATCTGTGATTGTGGGAGACACTTTCTGTTGTTAACTAATGCCAGCCTGAAGCTGGGCAGCTCCAAACCAATATTTTGATCTACCACAACTTGTCTATGCTCCATCTGCATAGACTAAGATGGCTGGGACACACAAGGAGGGGGAAAGATGGCAGAACACTAAAGAATCTACTTTATGGAGAATTATAATCAAAATATCTCATTGACCTCTACTTTGGTGCAAATATGTATAAAATGGATTATGCATGATAAGGCATTGATACAGAATCATATGAGCAGGATGCCATGGATTGTGTTACATACAGGGAAAATATCAGAAATGGTATAAAGAATAATGAGAAAGTGATAGCAGATAGTTTAAGTGCTGCACACATAAGAAGACACACAACAACACACCATGATACAAACAGGCTTGTTATTCCTTATACATATTGCTGAAGACTATTTGTGACTGAGATTAGTCCTGTGAGTTCCATCTTTTATCACCATGGATTTTAGATTATATTTCTCATGGCACAATAATAATGCTATAATTTAGAATGATGGAAAAGTGCCAGTCAACGTGTTGAAAGAATCAACTAAGAAGGGCTGGGTGTATGATTGGGTACACACTTAGAAGAAGATGAAAGGAACGAAAATAATTTCCTTCTAAAACTCTATGTTTTGGGTCCAAAGGGGCAGATATTGCAGTCTTGCTGTAAACCATTACATAACATATTACATTCTCTGAACTATGTCCTGCTAACCTGCAAGATCTTCAGAACAAACTAAAAGTTTAAGAAGAAAAACAAAATTTAAAAGAAAAAATAATAACAGAAGAATTAATTATGTGCTAAAAGTAAGATTTAAGTAAGATTTCTTGATACAAATTCTAATGTACATTTAAAAGTATCAAGTATCTGTTGTTTCTGAATGTTGTATCTCTGCTATCTTCTATCAAACAAGTTGCATCGAAAGCTCCATTTTTCTATCACACTAGACTGTCTCTTGCATATGCATGATATTTCTGTCTGTGGAATGCTGTGTCTGATAGTCCTACATAATTGATCTGCAAATTGAACTAATATATGATGTGCCACTAAAAATAGAAGATAAATGTTTACATATGCCCAGTAAAGTCTCATTTTGATATAAATTGTTTTTAAGAAACAATGTTTCGTGAATTTTTCACCAAAATATATTTAATTGTTACAAATTATTTTACATTATGGATACTTACTAAGATGTAAGTGGGTATGTGATTCTAAAATAAAATATGACTGAAAATGTATGTACACAGGTTTTTGAGGTGCTTCTTCTTCTTTTGCTGTCATTCTCAAACTCCTGCAAATTACCAGGGTGTAATCTGAACCACTAAAAGTGCTGTGTTATGACTTACAGATTAGCTATGGTATTTTTACCTTATGGCATGGAACATCCTTCTAAACATACTTCTAGGTCATATTATCCTTCTATGGGATGGAACAGCCAATTCCTTCCCAAATACCTGATTAATTGCCTCATATGACATGCATGGCCGATAACAGTGTTGCTATTCTTTGCTTCCTTTCTGGCTCCAGCAACACACGTGCATGGATGCATAGAAAAATCATGAATAGTCTTAACATGTATACATTGTTTCCTCTGTCAGTTCTGTTACTAGTTGTGTAAACATAACTGCCTATTGTAAAATAATGTATTTTTCCTGATATGACTGAAATTTCAAATAAATGGCTATAATAATATAGGAACACTGCCTGGTTTAACACTTTAAACGTTTAATCATTCAGTTTGTAGACATGGACACCACACATATTGCATTGAAAGATTTCTATTCTACAATTAGCAGTCTACATAAAACAAAATGAACAAGAACCACCTAGAAATGTTGTCGTCTGCTAATAACCAACAACATATTCTACTGAAACCCATATACACACAATTTCAAGGTCGGGTACTATCTTAGAATCACATACTGAGTTAGTGACTAATTTGTGCTTTAAATTTGAGGTTGGGAAAGATGGATTGATTGGAAATATTTACATGCTCTTGGAAGTGGAGACTTTTCATAATATTTGTTTATATCATGGTTTCAAAGAAATTATTATCTTTATAGGAAAGTCATGGAGGAATATACCATCCTTTTAGTTGTATGTATATTGTTAATATAAATTATTTATGAGAAGAAAATTAACATTTTAAAGTTTTAGTTGTTAAATTGGGGAATTCAAAACGTTTTTTAAACTGGGGCACACCATTTTCAAAAAATAGTTGTGGGTTCGCCTGGATTATGTCAGGATGTGCTTAAAATTAGGAAGGTAACCCAAAGCACATTATCATAACTGCTGTGTTATTACAAAGACTTGCTGTTTTAATTATTCCTGCACTGTGTGTTTTAAGAGCTCAAAGGGTGAACCAAGAATGTCATGAGAGAACTAAGCTGTTTTTTGGGGGTGTTATGTGCTGTCCCGCCTCTTGAAGTGAAGCCATGCTGGAGTCAGCTCCAGTGTATCAGTACAAAAAGTCTAGATATCACAGCCAAGCTGTAAACTATGACATAACACATTCTGTTTTCCAGGCCGCATCCTGCTAATCTGCAGGAGTTTTAGAATTAACAATATTGATCCGTCTTGTAGCATATTTTGTAGATTTGTTATATAATTTTTTTTTGTTAATAGCAGTATAGCTGACAAATTAACTTCTTGCAATGGCAATTATTTTCATTAATTTATTTTCTTCAAATTACTTAGTGTTGTGAAAAGATACTTTGTAGTATGTAATAGTCTTGGGTAACTGTTTAAACTTTAGTTTTAAATTTAACTAAATTGCCTGTATTTTTTTAATTCTTAGTTGATGCCTGTCAGCTTAAATAGATTCTCTGTATTGTAAACAAAATATGTTCATGTTTGATTGAATATACACCTGTATTGACCGTGGGGATGGGGTGATGGTGTTGTCCTGTGTCCTCCAGAGCATTCTTCTATATCAAGAATATTCCAATTCACTCTCAGTAGCAAGTAATTCTTTGGTAAATAATTCTCAATTTAACAATTCTATATTTTCTTCAATAGTCTCTTACTCAGGGATTACCGGGGTGGTGGGGGGGTTGTTATGTATGTGTTTAGAAGGCATATTCTTTACATTTTATATGCTTCTGTCAAGTATTCTTAATAAGAATACCAATAAAACTTATGGTGCAGCTTACACTAGCGCTGCTGACTGATGAAGTGCTACACTTACTAGCAACATCCCATTGAATTCTTAAATGCTATCTTTTATATATATGTGGTGGAGTGTGCTGAATGACTGGAAAGTCCAACCCTGGCATAGAATCCCATTTCACATTTGGGACATGTATGGTCAGTATTGTGCATCTGTGTGTGTGTTCTATCTTTTTAGGCAGATTTTCTTTATGACTCAGATGTCCTGCTTCTCGACCATGCCCACCAGCACCATTGCTTGTGTTGCTGCGCATACTGTTCTGTTCTGAGTGACAGATGCTGAGGATGTGGTGTCGATGTTGAAGCCCTTTAGAGACACTTTGAGAGTCCTTCAGACTTATCTTATGTCCACCGGCAAGTTGTTCTCCCTTGTGGAGCTTACCATACATCAGTTGTGTTGGGATGAGAATTAGTTTGAGTAGTTCCAGTGGCTGTGTGAACCGCATGTCTCTCCCTAAACTGATGGCTGTACCAAATTACATGTAAAATTGTGAATACACTGTCAACAGACTGTAACATTTTGATGGCTGTTGATATACTCTATCCAACAAGTGGTCTGATGTTGTTGTTTCCTTTCAGTGGTGGATTTAGCATCTTTTTAACTGGGTTGAAAAGTGAGTTACTTATTTTTAATAGCGTAATCATCGCAGTCTAAAAAATTATAAAACATTGTCACTAGTGCTGCCCTGGTTGCGGAACACATCATGCTTCCTTTTTATACGGCTTCCCAATGTCTGAGCACACCTGCCACCTAATGCTCACATGTGGTTTAATCAGTAATTTAAACATGTGCGGAAGCCATAATCTGGGAGAACACCTCAACTGATGGACAAAACTAAATCATTGTGAGAGCAACCGACATAATTAAGATATTCATAATTAGGGTCTGCCTCACCAAGCACGTGAAGGCTGGTCTTAACAGAGTATGTGGATGATGCCACTATCTGCATAATGAGTACAAAATTAGTTCAGCAAAGTGGCGTGGACTGCATAGAGCAGGGTGAGCGCTAGAACGACCTGGTCATCCACTGCATCTTGAACTATTTTCCAGTTTTCTCAACTTTCTCTTGAGTGAGGTTGACAAATAGTGCAACTTTTCTTACTTTAATCCAAATACAGTGCAAGTACAGTTTAGACACCCCTACAAATCACACACTATATAGATATAATAAAATTATGGCAGTGTTTTGCCTATTATATAAGATTGCTACAGCAGATAAATTGTTGTCACTGTTTTTAAATCATTTTTCCTGCTCCATTCTTTTAAAGCCAAGTACATTCTGTACTAATGATAATCTATTCCCATAGTCTGCAGATTTGTTGACAGATTCTAATTGATAGGATCTGATTAAATTTAAGGAAATGACACCCCATGGTTTTTAAATTGGATCCCTGATGATTAAATCACAAGTTGTAAAATTACTTCCATTTTTTGTGTGCAGAATCCATATAATTTGTTTTCACTATGAAGAATGGCAAAATAAAACTAGTACAATAGAATCTACTTCACAGAAAACTACAGGAAAACTTTACTAGATGACAGTTATAAGTTTTAGTTGTTGGTATGTCAAGTGATTGATAATTCAAATGTCAGATGTTTGTGGTGGTTGATAGATTTAAAATGTTTTATAATTTATTTCATAATGTATTTGTCAAGTTTGTTGTGATTGACAATGCACGTTTAGTTTTTATAGTTGATAAATGCTCAAGTCAAGTGTGTTGTGATTGATAATGCTTATGTCAAGTTTGTTGTGATTTATAATGCTTATGTCAAGTTTGTTGTGATTGATAATGCTTATGTCAAGTTTGTTGTGATTGGTAATGCTTGTGCCAAGTTGTGATAAAGTTGCTAAAGTTTATGTGCCTTGTCATCATGAGTTTCCATCAAAGGTATTTGGGCATTTGCTTCTGCCACATAAGATTGATGCTTATCAAGAAAAAAGTCACTAAAATAATAGACATTCTTAATTAGTCTACTTGAAATGAACACATTAGTCTTAGTTGTGTGTATTTAAATAGTTACCATCTGTGCTTCTATTTATTCTATTTCCAATTACTGTGTGCAAATAATACTTCATGAAATAATAATAATCTTTAAGTTGACCAAAAATATGAAATTCAGAGGAAGCCTTGCTGAACTCAGATGTGTCAGTCTGAAAGGCACAGATACTACCGCCAAGCTGTAAACCATGACATAACACATTCTCTTCTCCGGACTAGATCCTGACAATCTACAAAAGTTTGAAATCAAAGGCAGAACAAGATATGCATATAATAAAATAAATCAAGTAATACCTCAATTTGCTACAGCATCTTGAACAGAAAACATCAAATAAACAAATTTCTAAGAGATAGATAAAACATCATAGTTGCATAGACCTATACATCTCGTGTTGTGCATGTGTAATCTGTTCCTGTCATGTCAGATGTGGTCTGAGATATGATTGTTGTAATACTACTTTTTAAAATAATTTATTTCATTTATAACGATGTTTAGTCAAAACAATAAGAAGACAGAAAACGAGATGAACTGCATTATTTTTTAAAGAGACTAATTATACTATATTTAACATACAATGTAGATAAGTACATTGTAAAACATACAGCATTGAACCAAGCTACTTTATTTAATTAATTATACAACTAATTGCATTATTGTATAGACAGAGTACTTAAGTAAAACAAACTGCATTCAACTAAACACACTACATTAGATAAACAGACTATATATTCTGAAAAGAAACAACATTTAACCAAACATATGTTGAATAATAAACAGGAATAACAATAAGAATATATTTTATTGTTGGAGGATTTTTACCAAACACAAAAGAATTATGTAAAATGTCCACATTATACCAATGAATTACATTGAGCCAGAAATATTTTACCATTAAACATAAATCCTACCAAACAGGATACATTATGCGGAAAAAATACATTTTAAGAACATATTTCATAAGACAGACTACATTGTACACAGTACACTGTAAAGACTTCATTATTTAAATGGTCTGCATTGTACAAACATACAATTCTAAACACTTCAGTGGTTAGACTACATTATTGAAACATACTTCATTACACAGATTACAATATTTAGAGACATTGATTGTTTGTTTGTTTGATTGAGAACGTAGGGAATTATGAGTGATTAGCTCTTACTTCCTATGTGCACTGCTGAGCTATTATACACAGGAGACTTCAGCTTGGTGCACTGCCTATTAGAGAAGTCTTCTGCTCAGGGGGTACATGTTATGAAATGAGCTGATAGTTTGCTTGGGTCACCCATTTTTATCTATCCTCTGATGAGGTGTTTATCATCCAGCAAGCTCTTCCTCATGTAAGAAGACCATTCCATTACTACCCTTTGTGTCCCTAGGTCCCAGACCTAATTTCTTCCGTGTGAGCCATGTTTGGTAACAGCGATAACTGAATTAGACTCACGTGTGATACACCTTCCTATATGAGGTGCTGCTTTGCCAAACACATCAAGGGTCTGGGATTTGACCTGCACATTTCTCGTGCACTTGTCTCATTTGCTTGAGATTTCAATCCATTGCCAGGCGCAGTCTGTGTATTTTGACTCTTCACAGTGTATATTACCAGAAGGAGTAGGTAAAATACGGATCTTGGACAAGGAGCTTCGCAGTGGGCCCTTGGGTATTGAACCCAATTCTCTCTGTATGATTCTGTGTTAGGCAACAGCCAAAGTCAAGTTGGGCTATGTTTGCAGTGTCGTTAGAAACTTGCTCCCTCTCTATATTTCCAGCAGTTTCCATATTCCAAGTCTCAACAATGCTTTGGTCAGAAATTTAAACAATGCGCTGTCTGATATTTGTTCAATACTTCTCTTGTGTGTAATTGGGAGCTGTACTCGAAGCTTTATTCCATACCCAGGAGTGCATGTTCAAGTTGGTGTATCCAATATTTGAGTCATGACTCTTACTTTGGATGGGGTCAATTGTAATGGGACTTGTGGGCTTCTGTGTGTTCTCGAGCATGAACAGCACTTCTACCAGTCGGTCTTGTGCTGGACCATTTTAGCTCCGTTGCCACTGAATCAACTCATGTGCACTGCACTGCCCTCTAGCGTGTGTTATCTTTTCCAGATTTGGCGTGTACTTGTAAGATCTGTATGTTAGGAACATTGACATTGGACGCCCCTCCAATCCACATCCACAGACACAAGCTTAAAAGTGTTGGCCAGGAATACAGCAAGAGCAGCTGTATTTCTGTTTCCAGGGTGGACCAGGCGCAGGTACTTTTAAGTCCTTGGTTATCTGAGTTTGCACGAGAGCAATGCAAGAACCTTGGAACCCCTAGATTCATTGTACAAGTATACATTATATAAAGTGTGTTATTCATACAGACTGCATTATACAAACATACATAATAAAGACATCATTATACAAACATACCACAGTATACAGACTAAATTATACAAGCAGATTATAGTATACAGACCTATAGACTAATTATATATAATTATAATTAGTATTTAATTATAATATATTATAATTAGTATTTAATTATAATATATTATAATTATAATAGTATTTAATTATAATATATTATAATTATAATTAGTATTTAATTATAATATATTATAATTAAATTATATTAATTATATAGACTATATTGTACAGACATACTAAATCATACAGACTGCATTATACAGACACACATTATGCAGATTACATTATACAAACACACTAAACAGACTGCATTAGACAAAATTATTATATTATATAAATTTCATCAAACAAACTGCTGTGTAAAGACATACCGGTACTACATTATCCTGACTGCCTTATACAAACATACAACATTATTCTATATTGTTCATATGTAGTGTATAATTCAAATTATAGAAAAACTCAAATATTTTTGTTTTGATAGTTTAATTTTGTATGCTGTGTCATCTGCAGTCAGCTTTCTAACAAGCTTGCTTTGGTCCTGCTTTGCATTATGGATAACACATCAGTTATTGTGACTAGAGAATGTTGATCCCTTTTATCATGATAGCACATTCTCATTCATTATCCATTCTCATCTCAATAGATTTCACTGCTACTATGAAATTATAGATACTAATAAATAAGCTATCAGCCAAATAGAAGCTTCCAGTATGTTTTTTATACATTTTATCACTTGCTGTAGTTTTCCTAGTTGGAGTCTCACTAGGGGCATAATAATGTTGGTCTTTTTTTTCCTCCCTCCTTCCCCTGGCCTGCACCCTTTACAAACTGCATCCTTACATGTCCTCATTTTATCAACCTTTACTTTCATCTATTTTCCAACATTTACTGAACCATTTATTTTTATTGTTGTATTAATTACAATCATGCTTCTTCATGTTTCATTTTATTTAATATATTTTCTTTTTTTTTAAACATCAAATGTTATTTATATTTACCACGCACACATCTTCCAAACAACCAACATTAATCATTAAAAATTTCATGTCTTGTTGGTCCTTAATTTTTTGGATCAATATTACTGTTATCATCATTTCATGATCTCTTATCCATACTTGAACCTTCCTACCACATTTTCTTTGCTCTATGTCTATACTTTGTCTGCTGTCTGCTTGTACAAAACCTATATCAGGCGGGCCCTCCCTCGTGTACTTAGGTATTACCTCAAGAACAACCTGACCTCAGAAGCACTTATCCCAGATGAGCTGATTGGTCAGCTGCTGGCTGAGAGCCAAATAAGTCTTCTGCAATTGAATCCACATGAGGTGGCATGGCAGCTAACTCTGAATGACTACCGTGTATTCCGAGAGATTGAACCTACAGAGTACGTAGATGACCTGTATAACCTCAACTCTAAATATGGCTGCCACCAGCTACATAAATTTTCTGAGGTTAGTATATATATTTCCAGATATTCTAGTCCATTCAATGTGATATGATTTGTAAAAGGGTAGTGTATGTTATGTCCTTTATGTTGTAGTCTGAAATTATGTTTTTGAGGACTGCAAGATGTTCAATATGAAACAATAACTGCATTGTATTCCAGTAATAATCTTTACATTCAAGCAGATGGGTGATAAGGTTATCAAATGTAAGTCAGATCCATCTATGCTTCATAGATCTAGACATTGTGTTTGACTAGTCGTTTGGTGAAAACTTTTAAACCATATGAGAAGAAAATCACAACATCTCTGATTCAAGTATATAGATTTTTGTATAAATTGTTTCATGAATTACAGAACATATCAAGAGTTGATGATCACCACAGTTTTAAGACTCGTACAACCATATCTTTTCAGACTTTCGATGGTAAATGTCCTCAAGATATGCAAGTGTAGATAATCATCATTTTGTATTCAAAGTTTATTTTTTAAAATGTAAAATTCTATAGTTTGAGCCAAAATTCAGTCTATATTTTGTATAAAGAATATTCTACTAAAGTCATCAGTCATCATCAGGTAGCATATCCTAAACAGGAAGTTGCAGTCATCAGAGTCTTTCAAAACTTCTGTTTACCTTGAGCTAGTCTTCTTGCTTCTGTTACTATCATGTTCAGGTGGTCTTGATGTCATGCGTCTATTTTCTTCTTGGTCTGTCTTTTGTTCATCTCCCTGACATCATCCCCTTCATTATGGTCTTCTCTAGGCTGTCATCGTGTTTAATATGGCCAAAATATTGTAGTTTTCTGGAAAGAACCAGACTGTTTAGTTTTGTTATTTTACTCAAGTTAATTATTCAATGAAGCCTGATAATTTTCTGTACAAAATATAGAACAATTGTACTAATTGATAGGTATGAATGCTTTGTTGTTCTAATGACAGAACAACCAAAGCTTTGAATGTGGTACTGGAATATGAAAAGTTATGAGGCTGATGGAAATTGAAACAAGTCTGCTCTAGCGGCACCAAATCGCCTTGCAACTCAAGTAAACAGGTTTTTCCATAATTGACAAACCACATCACCAAAAACAGATGTGATTTTACCAAAACAATTGTGTAACACGGAGAATGGACCAATCGAGACAAGGACTATTAAAATAATGAACATCCCCAACAAGAATTGGAAGTATCCTCAGAACCACAAACATTGAACATCCCTATTCATACAACTACTGGAAGATGGGATTGATGTATATTCCACATCTGGAATTTGCTGATGTCTTGTCCTTTCTATGTGTGCTACTAGAGTCTCTGGGAGCCGAAGTTTTCTTTCTTTAGCTAACTGTGATGCTGCTGTTATAGTGCGACCTTTGTGTTCTAATATTTCTCTGATGTCATCTATCCATCTTCGTCTGGGACTTCCTCTGTTTCTCATTTCAGATGATCTTTTATTGAAGGCTATCAATGAAATGCGATCAGGTTCCATTCTTATTAGGTGACTGAATCATCCTCCTGTTGAAAGAGTCAAATGTGAAACCGACTTTAATCAATAATATAAGAAAAAGACAATCTTCATTTTTTGGCCATTTCATGAGACAGGGAGGTTTGGAGAACTTAGTCATAACAGGCAAGTGAAAGCAACAGAGACAAGATGACAATGTGAGAAAATATTAAACATTTTGACAACCTGGCAAGGCAGGGAAACAACAATGATCTTGATACATAATGCTGGAGATAAAGAGCTGTGGAGAGCCATGATCGCCTACGCCAGCTGGCATGGCACCTGATGATGAATTATTATAACACAACTGCTGATGTACATTTCTTAATCAATCTTAATAAACCCACTTTGGTTTCACTTTAATAAGCTTTTATACAAATCTTTTTTATGCACTATTCACACTGAGAAAAATAAAGTGAAAAAGCAATTGAATACAATCAAGATCTAAACAGTATTTGTAGACCAGGAAATGGCATTCGACACAGTAGAGACATTCTCTGGGAAACTTTAGAAAATTATAACATCAGAGGACAGCTGTTAGATAATATAAAAGCATTATACCAAAAATGTCAAATCTCAGTAAGAAAAACAGAGGGAATGACTGAATCTTTCAAAGCAAGATCTAGAGTAAGATAAGGCTGCGTGCTTTCACCTTTACTTTTCAACATATACATGGACAGAACAATAAAATAAGTTCACATCAACAAAGAGACAAAATTGCAAATAAACCTGATGAGGAACTTAATAATGAAATCAACTAACTACCATTTGCCGACAAAGTCTAATGTTTGAAGATGAGGAAAATTTACAAAACCACATTAATGTATTACTATTAGCATGTAAGATGTACATGGACATTAACATACAAAAAAGCAAGTTATGAAAATTAGCAAGTCCGCAAATCTCAGGTATTGGAGACACCAAAACAAAAATAGATAACACCAAAGTGAAACAAACCAAAGAATTTAAATATTTATGCAGCATTTTTTTCTTCCAAAAATGAAGACTAGACAGAGAAATAGAAACTAGGTGTGAGAAAGCGAATCAGTGACTTACCAACTTTCACATTACATCTTCACCCAAAGATAAAGATGGAAATAAAAAGGCAGATAATATCTACAATTTTTATACCAACACTCTGCTACCAATGTTAAACACGGTCTTTAACAGTCTAGCAGCAGAGGAAAATTGTCACATGTGAAATGAAGTGTTTGAGAAAAGCTGCAATGGTTACTAAACTAGATAAAATAAGAGATGAAGAGATTAGGAAAAAAGTTGGTATAATATCATGTATTGAACATATTGCAAGACAGTAAGTAAAATGGTTCTGTCACCTTATGAGAATGAACCCATTCTCATAAGGGCGGGACCTTCATGATGATCATGCACCTGGAGTCGTCAAAGCAGTCACCGAAGGCATTCAAACATGTATCCCACTGTGAGTAGACAGTGAATTCCATTAAAGAAAATGACTTTTGTTTGCTCATTGAACCATTTGGTAGTTGCTGTCATGACATGTTCATCCACATGGAATCATTGTTCCTTTATAGCTTTATTAAGGGTTCCAACAAATAAAACTCACATAGCAATAGATTGAGGCTGTAGGCTGGATGTGGCAGAACACCACATCTTTCCCATACTAATGCTTCCTGCACAACTTTTGTGACATGCTGGCGAGATTTGTCATGCACCAGAATGACACCACAAACAGCATGTTTAGTGACTTATTCTTGATGGCTGTATGCAGCTTGTCTAATGTGTTCTTGTAGCTGATAGCATTAATATTCACAGTAGGCTCTTTAAAGTCTACCAACACGAGTCCTTGGTAAAAATGGAAGTAATCATAATGTTTCCTGCAAAAATGTGTGATTTGAATTTTTCAACACCCTCTGCATGGGAAAGCTGCTAATGGTTCAAATTCCACCCTATTTCTTGATTCTTGATTAGAAACTAGCATCACAGGACATTAGTATAAGTGCTCCCTCTCCATTCCAGCAGCCATCCAAGTGTATAGCTGCTCACTCACATTAAAAAAAGACAGTCCACCTTTTTTTTTACTCATCATGGGAAGAGGAAAGATGGACACATTGTAACAATAGGCAAGTTGAAGAGCATGGGGGTAGGGAAAGACCAAGATAGAGGATGCTTGATAACCTGGCATTGTGGCATGGGAGAATATTTGAATCAGAATTTATTAACAGCACACCAAACAGAAGACTGGAAAAACATAAGTAATGCCACACAGTATAGATTAGAAGAAGAAGAAGCCTTTACCAAGACAAAACTTAACTTGACCATTTAAAATTTGACCACATAGTAGACAGTTTTACTGGCATTTTTCCTTTCAATTTGTTTGCTTTTTCAGCTGGTGAATAAAGAGATGTTTTGGGTAGTGACTGAGATCTGCAGTGAAACTAGTCTAGTCAAGCGAACAAAACTTCTCAAACATTTTATTAAAATTGCTAGTAAGTAGATATAAATTATTTTAATGGATTCATGCCATCTTTTATGTTTGTTTTGTCCTGTTCATATTACCTGGATTTGATAACTGGTAAATAAAGTCAAAGACCTTCCTTCTTTTTAGGTACCCAGTGGGCCACAAGAAAATTTGCCCCGAAAGGGGATCACGGGCCAAATAGGGTTGAGAACCACTGACTTAGATGATAGTTATTTTATCGTTACTGTAAATTAAAATTGTGAATCTACTGTTTTGAATCATTTATATTTATTGATTTTCTGTTGTTTGATCATGGGGTGCATAAGCTAAATGCAAAGTCTCCAAATAACTATCCTGTTTGGTTCTCATATTCTTTCCCACTTTTCACTTTTGTTTTATGTACATTTATACCTCAATCTCTGTATATTCCTTGACCTGTCTGTCCACTCACTTTATTTCCCTAGCCTTTCCACTTATCTTGTTCCAATAATATCTTGTTCCAATAATATCTTGTTCCAATAATAGGGATTCATAATAGTGATTATGTCAATAATGGTCAGAAATGTCAGACGTGCTTATGGAAAGAACAGAGCAGACTAAGATGGGACTGAAAATCTTAAGAAAGTTACAATGGATCCATACAGAATTTATAACCGAGCTGCGTAACACAGTGGTTAGTGCACTGGTTTCACATATCAGTGGTAATGATTTATTCCCCAGTTGAGGAGGAAATGTTTTTCAGATCGCAATGGCTCCTGAGTCGGCCTAGCCGTAATTGGGTACTGAATTAATCTGAGAACCACAGACTGCGAGGGATAGGAGATGACTACCGCCCTCATATAGCAGAGTCACTGAAATGTGAGATCGTTAACATCTCATATCCCTACGGCGTTAATAAATGCTATGGGTTAACTTTATTTTTACTACGGATGTTTTACACAAAACAAAAGCTCCTGTCTAGTATTACTAGATGGTCGCTGTTCATCACCAGACTTCATAGGGGAAAAGATGATCTGGCAGGTCTTGAAATACATAAACGGTATAAAGAGAGATGAGATGCTCAAAAACAACCTGAGAGAATTGCTTATACTAGAACTACTTGAAGATGGTTATTTGGTCCTGATAATTTATCTTGGAGAGATATCAGCTAATCAATATACGGAAGCAGGTTAGCCTTTCATGTAATTTACCTTCATCACTCATAAGTAATTGCTTTTGTACCATGTTCCCTGATGAAGGTATGTGTGACAAAGGCCTATATTTATGGCTATTTTAAACAATATTGTGAGATTATGTGCCCTCATGTAGTCAGGAGCAAAGAAGATAGCAAAGATTAGCAACACTAACCCCCATGCATGTTAAAAAGGTATTACAGGAGGATTCCTGAGTGGGATTTCCTTCTCCATCTCATAGAGTGTCAGATCAAAGTGATCCAGAAACCATGATGAAGTGATATGTGTCACATGGAAAATGTAGATAGTGCAATTAAGAAATAAACCATGACATGATGCATTCTGTTCTCAGAACTATGCCCTACTAATCTGCAGGAGTTTAAGAATGCATGCAGAAAAAAACACCATGTACATTTCTACCATCTGCTTATAATTTGTGTTAATTGAAGTTTTTTTAATGTGTTATAAAATGTCCAACTAAATAGTTATGATTATTCTTTCTTACCTTTACAGAACACTGTAAAGATTCCAAGAACTTCAATTCAATGTTTGCCATCTTGAGCGGTTTGGGTCATGGATCTGTGTCTCGCTTGAAAGTAACCTGGGAGAGGTTACCTAGCAAATACTCTAAACTTTTCGAGGTTTGTAGTTTGAACAATCTTGTGTTGAGAACATAAATAAAATCTTAACTCTCAGTATACATATGTCTGCCTTCTGATGAAAGTACAGGCAACAGAGCACAATCTCTGTAGCTCCAAATGGGTCTCTGAAACACTGGAAGTCTGGGGTGTTATTGTGTCAGACTCTCAACCAATGATCTACAATTAAGAATAGATGGCTGTGCTGTGAATGGATGGAGTATATTTAGGTTTCACACATGCAGAGACTTAATGGATTTTTTGTCATGGTCATTCAGGAATTCAGAGTTATGAGATATCTGAGACTGGCTTTAATAACACGTGTCCAGACAATAGGACAGGGGTGACAATGTGAATTCATATGTGTGCATTATTTCAAGACAGACACTGTAGTGGACTGTTATTAAAAGAATGAAGGAGTTTAGAATAACTTCCTCAGAGAGATAGTGAAGGAGTTTAGAATAACTTTCTCAGAGAGATAGTGAAGGAGTTTAGAATAACTTTCTCAGAGAGATAGTGAAGGAGTTGATTGAGTGAAAGGATGAGGAAGATACACATCAATCTTTCTTTCTTTTTAGTTTATACCCCTTTATGCCTTGCATCATCAGGGGTAGAAGAGATCTCTGTAGAGTTATTTTGTGTTCTTCATATATGTTTGTTTTCTTCCATCTTTTGCATGGTCTGTCCCTGACTTTGTATCCACCGTGTCTTAAGGCAATGCTTTTTGATGGGCACTATCTGTTGGTAGTCTGGAAGCATGCGAAAACCACTTAATTTGTTGCTATCTGATATCATTCAGCATTGGCATTGATATCATACACATTAATATGCTGTGAAAACTATCTATTGTGAGTGTGCAGAGCAACTGAAAGATCCATTTCATAAATGTAAGTGCTGAACAACTGAAGGATCCATCTCATAAATATAAGTGAACAATGGAAGGATCTATTTCATAAATCTATTAATTTAGTCAATTGTGATTGAGGTTGCCAAGCACTGAAAAAAAACCCATGTTTACAAGGTTGTTTTTTTCCATTTAAAATTGTGCCAGCAACAGCAGTCAAATGTTGTCATATATTACTTAATTGTATATCTGTAACAAGTTTGATACAGTGTTTACATAAAATGGCACGAGCATACTTTGTACTGTAAATAAATGTTATACTAGAAGCATACAGTTACACTGTAATAAGTCAAATTATTTACTCAAAATATGATAACCATTTATGGGTAGTTCAACAAATGACAAAATAATTGAGAAAACATTAATTTTGCTTTATAATGCTGAACCAATGTTTAGACCAGTTTTCTTGCCACCATTTCAGGATTTACAGTCATTAATGGATCCCTCTCGCAATATGGCCAAGTATCGCAACCTTATCAATAGTGAACATGTACAGCCTCCATATGTAAGTTGTTCAATTTTGTGCCTTTTTGATGATTAAGATCATACATTTAAAAAAACTTAATTTGATACTGAAGATTTAGTTTTATTACCTTCCAAAATATGATAGAAGAGGGGCACAGCAGAGCTATTACATTGCTCACTGAAATGTTCCCTTGAAACACTGGCACAATATGGCTCTTAAACTGTGGAGATTCTGGAATCATATTCATACATATATTTTATTGCCCCCAGCATTGTGGAAGGAGAAAACATAGCTATAGAAAAGAATGGTCTGGGAATGCTTAATCTACATGCTGTATGACAGAGGATATGGACGTTTGATAAGCTTTTATGCTGATTGCCTCAGTATATGCACTTCTGTGAAGCCTTAATTGGCTATAGGTTTTATTATTTATTAATGTGAAATATGATTTGCAATTAGGTACTATGTCTGATTTACATGTCCATTTTTTTATTTAATGTCTCTGGGTATTATCACTTGCAATTTGAATTCTTTGAGCCCTGCTGAAGACTGATGTATAGGGTCATTGGCGCAAATCAGACTTACCGGAACAACTTTATGAAATTCAAAAGGGCGAAGATGTTTTATCTGATGCAGTGGTTTCCCATTTGATAAATAGCTTCTGTGCTGAAGGTGGAAGTAAAAGTTTGACAACACAGAGAAGCATCTATGCATTTCTCTTAATTTATCAAGATTGGCATCTTATGTATTCTAGTTTATACCATCTTTAAGAAAGATTATTTGTAACTTCCGCATTTAATTTAATTCTTGCTTAATTTTTATTTTTCAGATTCCATTTTATCCAATTTTTAAAAAAGATCTAACATTCATACATCTTGGTAATGATTCCTATATTGATGGATTGATCAACTTTGAGAAGCTGCGTATGATTGCTAAGGAGATTAGACATATATGTACCATATGCTCTGTTAAATATGTAAGTCAATAATGTAGTAGATATGTAAAGTACTAATCTTGCAGGAGTTATATTGTCACAACAGATTTGTGTCAGCAGCCCTATGATAGCCGAACACTTATTGTATACTTGCCAAATGTAAGATTAGAGAAGCACTTGATCATGCCCTGTCGTAGTTTACAAAATACTTTATGGCACCGATTAGAGCCTGGGGTTAAATGCTACCCTTTTCAGGGTCATCATTGTGGAAGTCTGATAGCGAATGAAAAAGTGGATACATATTATGTGGAGAATTACAAGTAAGATTAATTTGTATGCAGAAAGGAAAATGTTTGATTTAAAATATATTACTTAAGTATAAGCATAATAATTATTACATAAAGCCCCATCAAGGCCAGCACCGTGCAGTGGTGATGGGGCTTAGTTCAGCCATCAGGGGCTGGAAACTAAGACTGGTCGGGCAGTCCCATTCGAGCAGGACCATAGTCCTGCCCAAGTAAGCAGAGTGCTGAAGACGGAGGCATCCAGGCGAAAGGCGCACAGATAATCAGGATGCCACACACAAAACACAATGGAAACATGTCTGTATCTATAAAAAGTTATGGTGCCTGCCCTGTGGCGGACGTTCAGGTAGGGACGATGCCGGGCCCTATACCTCGAAAGGGCCCAACCTCAGTTACTGAAAGTCCTTCTCAATTGCCTCGAGGAGCCAGGAGGCAAGGGAATAGAGCTACTGGCCAAACAAACAAACAACCAATAAAAATAATGCACTGGAATGCTGAGGGTGTCAACAGTAAAAGAGATGGATACAGCAGAAAATTGGAACTTGAAAATGTCCTCAGTGAAGAACAAGTTAATATATGCTGTATCCAAGAAACACACCTCAGCAGCGACATAGCCTTCAAAATCAGAGGCTACCAGTGCTACCGATCTGACCGAAAGGACAGGCGAAAGGGTGGAATTCTGACACTTGTTAAAAACAATATCAGCGCATGTCAGCTGGAAGTATATATTGGAAGGGGCAGAATACCAGATGCTCCACCTAAAAACAGACAGTGCAGAATTCCATCTTCTGAACTACTACTGCCCAAATGATAAACCATTGGCACTAGACACAATTCCAGATAAAGAGAGACTTATGGTGTGTGGTGACTTCAACAGCCACTCTCAGAGCTGGGGCTACGATCATATCGACAAGAGAGGTGAGGAACTTGAGAGCTGGCAGGATGAAAATAATCTCATCCTTATTAACCAGCCAGCAGACTCACCAACCTTCTACTCAAGAGCATGGCACATCACCTCTACACCAGATCTGGCATTCCACTCACCAGGCCTGGAATGGAACATCACACATGTCGTTGGAAAGCAGCTTGGAGGTAGTGACCACAGACCAGTATTTCTGGAAATCCACAGTGAATTTACCAAGGACAGCAGCACGCTCACTAGGTGGAACTATAAGAGGGCAGACTGGAAAATGTACCAGCATTTAACCAGTATTCTAGCTAAGGACATGAGCTTGGACAAAGACATCAATAGAGCAGTGAGTGAATTTAATAGATGTATACTACATGCTGCTAGTAAAACCATACCCAGGGGGGCACGCAAAAACTACAAACCCTACCGGAATGATGAACTGGAAAAGCTGCAAAATGAGATGGAAACATCTAGACAGCAGGCTGAGAACAGACCTAGCCAAGAACATCACAACAAATATCAGCAAACAAAGGCTAAATTTCAAAGAGCCAAGTTACAAGCCAGACGGAGCAGCTGGAAAGAAAAAACAGAGTCACTAAACCTAGAAAGAGATACTAGGAAATTATGAAAACTTGTAAAACAACTAAATGATGAAGGTTCAGGGAGAAATACCAGGATCACACTTTATAAAGATAGAAACATTTTAACAGGTAAACATGCAGCTCATTATTTTGCAGATTCCTTTGCAGAAGAAATAACATCAAAGTCAGCCCAGACAAACAACAGGAGGTTTGAGAGAACCAGCAAAACATAGGACAAGGCGAACCTATACCTGAAGTCATGGAGGCACCAATCACAATGAGAGAACTGGAGCATGCAATATCCAAATTAAAAATGAAAAGTCCCCTGGAGCTGATGTAGTGTCCAATGAAATGATTAGAAACCTGGGAATTGTAGCAAGAGCAAAGCTACTGCAGATCTTTAACACAAGCTTGTCCACAGGTAAGGTACCACAGGCGTGGAGAGAAGCAATAATGATACCACTCCTCAAATCAGGAAAAGATGGCAACACAGTCTCCAACTACAGGCCCATCAGCCTCACAGGCTGTCTATGCAAAACAATGGAACGCATTATCAATCTTAGGATGCAGTGGCACCTTGAAAGTGAAAACATTCTGGTATCACAGCAAGCAGGTTTCAGACAGTGCTACTCTACTGAAGATCAGGCAACTTACCTCTCCCAAGAGATTGAGGATGCCTTCCAAGATAAGAAACTGGTACTCAGAAAAGCATTTGATAAGGTCTGGAAAGAAGGGCTCCTAAAGAAATTGCGAAATTGCAGGGTTAGCTCAAGAATGTACACATGGGTAAAAGCATACCTGCATAATAGAAGAGCCAGGGTACAATTAGATGGTCGCAAGAGCAAGAAAGTTCTACTGCGTCATGGAGTCCCCCAGGGAGGAGTCCTGTCACCCACACTTTTCTTGGTTTACATCAATGACCTAGTTGCTGAACTACCACATGGGATCAAAGTGGCAATGTATGCTGACGACCTGGTGATATGGTGCACGGAAGAACATGCGACAGTGGCCACTAAACAAATACAAAGAGCTATCGATGCCCTAACCGTATGGGCTAATAGATGGTGCGTCAGCATTAACACAGATAAGTGCAGTACTACACTCTTTACCCTCTCACCAAAACAAAAAGCAGGCCATATCATAATAGATGGAGAACTCTTGAAAGAAGACAAACAACCCACATACCTCGGAGTTACTTTTGATGATAAACTGATATGGAAGCAGCACATAAACAAAGCAATAACAAAAGCCAGGAGTAAGTTAGCTATCCTGAGAAAACTAAGTGGAACCACATGGGGAGCCAGTGGGAATATACTCAGTAAAGTTTACCAGCAAGGCATAAGACCACACCTAGAATATGGTTCAGCTGCATGGTGTTCTGCATCAAACACCACATTACAAGATCTAGATAAAGTGCAAAACCAGGCACTTAGAATAATGTTGGGAGCAATGAAATCAACACCCATAGCAGAAAATGGGAAGAATGCAAACACTTGGCGAACGCAGAGACACAAAAGTACTAATTCAGGCAGAAAAGTTTCAGTGTATGCCAAGTCATCCAATGAAGGAAAGATTCCAAAATCTAGCAGTGGGGCGACTGAAAAGGAGCAGCTTTATCCATCAAGCTAAACGACTCCGCAGACAACTTATAGACCTACCTGAAGTTGACAGCCCCTTAAGGCCTGTACCAGAACAAACCCAGTGGAGTGAAAGGCATGGAATGCCAATATACATTCAGACCCATGTGAAAGGAATACTAAGCGAGGACGAACAGAACAGTGTGCAGCGAAGGACAGTCACCCTCAGTTTCCTGGATGAGGAATATCCACAAGATATATGGGTCAGAGTATACACAGATGGGTCAGCACAGAATGCCGTGAGGAATGGAGGTGCAGGTGTATTTATAGAATATCCACACAAGCCTAGAGATACAATCAGAACACCATCAGGAAAATTCTGCAATAATTATGATGCTGAAATCAAGGCAATTACTGTAGCAGCTAAAAAACTGCTGAACTCCAACACTGACCTACAACTTGTGGTATTCCTGACAGATGCAAGGTCAGTGCTTCAAGCTCTCCAGTCTGGAAAACTAACAGACTTGAAAAAACTACTTAGCGAATTGTCTTACCAGTATAGGATAACCATGCAGTGGATACCCTCTCACTGTGGAATACCAGGAAATGAAAAAGCAGACCAACTGGCTAAGGAAGGTGCTGCCGAAGACCAACCAGATATACCAATCACCTACTATCAGAAAAAACAGATGATCAAGTCAATAAGGAAGCCACAAACACCATCACAAGATGACTATCATATTATGAACAGACCAGAACAAGTTATAATTCTACGTCTCAGAACAGGACACAACCGACTCCGCAGTCACATGTATACAAAGTTCAAGATTGGCAACACGGCCATGTGGACAGGCAGCACAGAGTGTCAAACATATACTTTAAGAGTGTTCTGAGCATGAAACGCTGAGGCAGACATATTGGCCAGAGGAAACAACACTGGAATCAAAGCTCTATGGGACACTGTATGAACTACAAAAGACAGTGAGTTTTATTAAGGAGACAGAATTACAGATATAGACATGTTTCAAGTGAACGAAAGAAAAAGAAGAAGATCACATAAAGAACTGGCAACACTGTGAACATGAATGTGATAGAACAAGAGAAATGATCATCTAGAAGTTGTGAAATGTTGAGTTTAAATAAACTTAAAAAATATAATTGTGAATTAGATATGGTTTTAAATGACAAAGGAAACAATTTCACATTACAATCAGATATTTACATAACTGAGAAAGATAGAGAAAGAAAAAAATGGTCAAACAGCAAAGAGTTATAGATTCATTCGTAGATATGAAGAACGAATTCCAAGAAAAAAATATATATATATCGGCAAGTTTCAAGCTTGTTGGCGTAGGTGATCATGAATCTCTATACCGGTAATTCACTAATGATAGAATTGACAATCTTCCACACTTGAAATTCTTCCATACCACTTCACCAGATTTTACAACCTTTGTCTCTCAGTCTCTCTTCCCGGGAATCCAAATTTTGTAGTGATGTTGTCCATACTGTATCTCCTCATAATGTTCTCCATAACACTTCTCCTTATGATCTCTACACCTCCTCTCTTCATGTTGTTCTCCATACCACCTCTCCTCATGATGTTCTCCATACCACCTCTCCTCATGATGTTCTCCGTACCACCTCTCCTCATGATGTTCTCCGTACCACCTAATCTCATGATGTTCTCCATACCACCTCATCTCATGGTGTTCTTCATACCACCTCACCTCATGGTGTTCTTCATACTACCTCATCTCATGGTGTTCTTCATATGACCTCTCTTCATGATGTTCTCCATACCACCTCATCTCATGGTGTTCTCCGTACCACCTTTCCTCATGGTGTTTTCCGTACCTCCTCTCCTTATGGTGTTTATGAAAAGTTTTCTATGTTTTAATTTCATGCTGCACCACTTTATCAATTTTCTTAGATGTTCAAGAGGCATACAACATTTTTCTGTAAATCTACACTTCTGTGACCACCACTGTTCTTGAATGATAATCAATAGAAGGTGGTACTGCTAGTAGAACATAGTATTATTTTCTTGAATGATTACTAATTGTCCAAAAGTCACAACCATAGGTTACGATTTTTTCTATGTAGAATTGAAGGATAACATCACATCTACTTATATATATATCATTTGTGAGGCATCTTGGACTTGGAACTCTAGTTCAAGGTGCAAAGAATAGGGGCACAGTCTTCTTTCCAGGCATGTGCCATCACTGTTGCAACAAATCTGACTAAAGAAAGTTGGGAAGATAGACTAACAACCTTTCACCTGTGAAAGAATCATTGTTGCTCCCTATCTTGTCTAAATCTCTTAATTTTATCTACTATCAAATTGATCTCCATGGATTTCCACCGAAGACGGATGTGCCGGGCCATTGGCGCAAATAAAACGGCGGCACAACGCATTTCCATTCTCTGGACTACATCCTGCTAGAAATCTAGTAGGACAATGTTCTTGCTACAAGGGAGATCCAGCAGGAGTTTGAGAATGAACGATGAAGAAGAAGAAGATCTCCATGGATGATAAAAATATACAGGCCAATGGATATTGCACCTTTGTTCCTTTTTTTTACAACTTCTAGGTGACGTATGCTAGATGTGCCATCACTGTGGTCAACAAATCTGACATAAGAATAATGAGATAGTTGGCTCAAAAGTGTATTCTGTGCTCCAGGCAGGACATAACGATACTGCCACACTGGAATGCCTCCCTTCTGAGACTAAACATAGATCCATAACCTCACAACATCACCATACCTTTAAGATGACAAACTTTATACAGGCAGGGGAGTTAGTAAGTTTTTTTTAGAGTAGAATCTAAGAATGGACTTGGAAAAATAGAATGTTCAAAGTCAGGTCTACAGCCTTAATCTTCATCAGAAAAGATTACGTTGAATCATACAAAACACTACTAAACTAGTATTTTTGCCATTACTGCTCACTTGACAGTTGGAGCCTGGACTTTTAGTACAGGGTGAAAAAAATAGAGACATTTTTCTTTGCAGTCATGTAGGAGGTGACTGGAGAAAGCTAGGAAATAGATTGACTGCCAGTCAATTGTGAAAGAAAACATTGTCATGTCTTCAATTTCTTACTTTTGTCTTCTATCAAATAATCCCCATGGATGATGAAGTGATGCAGGCCAGCTGACATTACACCTTTGTCATTTTGTGGTATACTTCTAGGTGACAAGGAATTCTAGATGAGCCATCACTGTCGATAGGTCAACAAATTTGACAGAAGAATAGTGAGCTAGTTGACCCAGATATTTGTGTTGTACTCTGGATAAGATGTGGTAATACTGGGATACTGGTGAACTGGAATTCCTCCCTTTGAGGATTAAATATGCATACATAAACCCCCCTTACATAACCATGTCTATCTTTGTGACAACCTTATGCCTGTCTTTGTGACAACCTTATGCCTGTCTTTGTGACAACCTTATGCCTGTCTTTGTGACAACCTTATGCCTGTCTTTGTGACAACCGTATGCCTGTCTTTGTGACAACCTTATGCCTGTCTTTGTGACAACCGTATGCCTGTCTTTGTGACAACCTTATGCCTGTCTTTGTGACAACCTTATGCCTGTCTTTGTGACAACCTTATGTCTGTCTTTGTGACAACCGTATATGAGGCCGGGTGTCACCTCAGTCACACATTTGAGAAGAACCTGTGCTTTTCTCAGAACGGCTATGGGTTGTAAAGAGCTATTTGCTCACAGCTAAAGGAATTATTTCATTATTATCATCTTCTTGTCATTGCAGGATTCCAATAGCATGTTCCTTAGCCCTAACAACAGCCAACAGAGTTCCCTGGTCTCTGGCATGACCACACTAAAACGCACAAAAAATAGAAGAGGCTCTGCTCTGCCTAATGCCAAGAAAATGTATGAAGAGGTCAGTAACTTTCAGATCTTATCATGAGAATTGAATTAGTTTGTTGATGTTTGTTTGCTGTTTCTTGAACTTGAGGAAAATAATAGTGTTCTGTGTTGTAATAAGTGGATAGTGTAATGATTATATGTAGGTGCTGTATTGACAAATTGGCTGTGTAATGATGACTAGTGGGTGGTGTATTGATGACAAGTGGGCGGTGTATGGATGACAAGTGGGACTGTAGTAAAACTTTTATCTAATGTTCTAAAAGTGTACACAGGGCAATGAAGTTAAACACACAAAATCATTGTAACTAGAAAGATCAAAATATAAGACATAACCCATTAATAACAGCACTTCTTCATTGTTTACTTGGAAACAGCAATGTCTTTTAATGCAAAGGACATACGCCCACCCTGGATCACTGGATCAGCAACCAACCAACCATGAACAAAACACTTATATAGCCATATATAGCATCTATTAACATTGGTCTTTCAGTGTTGTGTTCATAGACCTTGCTTTTTTCTACCTGGTTTGTCGTATATTTTGATCTTGATAAAGTCTTTTGGTGAAATTTCAATTTTTATAGGCTTTTTTAAGTGATTCATAAAATTTCATTGCCCCATATTTTCAGATTCCTATATTGTTCTCCGAGTGAGTTTGCTGTTGAATGCTCAGGATTAGCATCATCTCAGTTGTATGTCTTCTTGTTTCATTATCACTTCTTCATAATATCCTCATTCTACTACCACCTCTATTTCTGAACATTTCTTGAACATTGTATATACCTTTTTTGTTTCTTATTCAGCTGTGTATACTTTGATTATTTGTATCTTCTTGTTCTCTCTTTATATCATTGTCAAGCTAATTCAGTCCAGTAGCTGGTGTTGACGTCATCTGATCATGTCACTTTCCTCTATACTCCCGTCTCAGTTTGTAATATATTATTATTGAGTGTAGGAGACTAGATTTACAATAAATGATTTTGAAACTCTCCATCATTCTAGGCTCAGATGGTGCGCAGGGTCAGATCTTATCTCAGTAATATGCCTAGTGTCACAGATGAGGATAAAATCACCGAACTCTCCAACCAATGTGAAGCTCCAGGTAATTAGTAGCTACTATTCTATAATTATTCCCTCAGTTCTGGAATATTGTTATTTATAATTCTGGTACACGGCCATATTGAAACCATGCCGTAAGGCCTTAAGGACTGTGTGGTCAAAGGTAGCAAACATTGATATAACTAAATTAACCTACTAGCCCAAAGCAAATAATAAATACATACAACTCAGAGTTTATATCTTTTGAGTATGAAAGTAAACTCTAGAAAAAAAACCTGCTGTTTCTTCATAGGAAACAATAGTTTTATTGTTCATAATTTCTGGGGATTAAAACAAAACAAACAATTCTGATTATGACATAGCAAATATACAGCATAGGTGGCAACCAGTTGGGACTAAAAACCATAATTGAACATGAAAAACCATACACAACATCGAGGAGGCCTCCACACACACCAAATAAAGGTCCTTTGATTTAGTGCCACTGATTTTTTAACTGTGTTTATAAACAGTAACCTGCTCAAATTTATATTCTGTTGCCGTCAGGGCGTGTTGCTCAACATAATAAGTAGTTTATTATTTTAAAAGCCCTATTATTACATTTTTGTGGAATGTAAAATTGTCCAGATTTGTTTGTGGAAGTTTAGTTATTTGTGCAGGGTAAGTTAAAGTATTATTTCATTATAAGTTATTTAAGTGTAAATTTCATGATTTACATTGGCCCCTCCCATACCTTTTACAAAAAAGGACACATAGTCACAAATGATGGCATATGTGAAACAGAATTTAAAAGGAGAATAGGAATGGCTAAAAGTACCTTCAATGATATGAGGAAAATAGTAACATTTAAACAAATTACAAACAAGTTAAAAATGAGAAGTATAAAATGCTACATCTCTTCTATATATTGTGTGGTTCAGCAACATGGACACCAAATAAATAATTGGAAGACAGAATTGATGTCTTTGAGATTTGGGTATATAGAAGAATAGGGAGAACATAATGGAAAGAGAAGAAAACAAAGAGGTTCTAAAAACACTTAATATGAAGAAAGAATTACTAAGAGAAATAAAGATCAGGCAAATAAAATATTTTGGACACATTAAAAGACATGATACCTTATTGAAGACATTACTTGAAGGTAATGTCAAAGGGAAGCGAACAAGATTGGCAAGAGGTAGGCAGAGATACAAGTGGGAGAGTAACATCACAAGATTGACATGTTACAGTCTATCAGAGTGCACCACCAAAACAAGAGGCAGGGGATGTTGCAGCCAACCTTCGTTACGGAGGCGGCACTTGATGATGATTATTACTTTCTAGGCAATTCTAAATACATTCAATAGTTTGCTACAGCTGCCTGTTGCTGGGATCGAACTCTGTACCTCAGCTGTCACAGACACGATCTGTACGAGCCAGACCTAATATTATTATTTCATAAAGGATAATATATAGTTTATTACAGATCTGATATATAAAAAATATAATATTTCTATATGCTGTAAATAAAGCGTAATGCTTTATTACCAGCATCATATGTGACAGAACATTGTATTTGTTGTTCTGTATTTTCCAGCAGCAGATTTACAACTTTATGTCATACAAATTATCTTAAAAGTATTATGCAAAGATTAATCTAAAGATCAAATTTAGGCCTACATATTCTATTATTTAACTTTAGGCC
The DNA here is from genome assembly GCA_034231615.1 of Meghimatium bilineatum. NCBI lineage: Eukaryota > Metazoa > Mollusca > Gastropoda > Stylommatophora > Philomycidae > Meghimatium > Meghimatium bilineatum. The sequence goes on from CM067320.1 coordinate 57,646,426, forward strand.
TACATATTCTATTATTTAACTTTAGGCCTACATATTCTATTATTTAACTTTAGGCCTACCTACACTACATAGAAGGCAAACAAAAACTTACAATATAAATTAAACGATGTATAGGCCTAGATACAAAATATATCACATGTGTAACTGTAGATCTGTAGATACACTGTCAATGCACGCGGACAATACATTTTTAAGTTCGGTATAAAGACTATTCAACAGCACAGAGAATAATTAAAGTACTGGAAATGCACTGAAAGCAGTGCTGCCGCCAACACTACCCCGAGAAAGCCACTTTTTCCAAAAATTAAAAATAAAAACTTGCACAAATCACTGTTGCCACTAAAATATATGAAAAATATCAGTGTCACCACTAAATTTAGTTTTAAAAACCCAAAATGTACAGAACTGCAGAAATCCATGTAAAAACACTGTAAATGCTGATGTGCGTCCGTACAGCCATAAGTCTTGAAAAAAAACCGTTAAAAATACGGCTATTTGCGGGAAGTTTACATCTATGATACAGAAAAGAAGCTACTAATCTCTAAAATTGGTAGAATAATTTGAGTTTGAAATTATGTTTTCATTATAATCTTACAAATTTTTCAAATAAATTTATTTTTTTACAGTATGAAAATGGAACATGTTCATAATTAACCAACTGATTAGCTTAATAAAATATGTGTCAAGTATAGAAGCACACATGTTGTAATATACACTTTAACCAGTGATAACTGTCATTGAATCTTTTACCACTTCCCCTGAATTGGTGTATGTCTGTAGTTGAAATTATATATTTATGACTCATATTTATTCTTTCAGTTAAAAAGAGAGATCAATCTCCAAGTGTCAGCAACTCACCAAACATGGAGGAAAAGAGGGCTGTAGCTGCTGTTGGACCCAAATTTGGTAAGTGCTTTAATATCCTGTAGTTGATGCCATTTCAGAACCATATGCAGACCAGGAAATAAGGGGATTAAATTAGATGAGAGTCAGGTATAACCAAACAAACCGAAAAAATGTATTTCTATTACCTTAATTTAGCCTATTGGTAACTGCACTCTACTTATGTTCTTACATTCTGACTAATAAATATAGTACATGAGGGGTACATTCAGAAAACAAGTTCAGTCTGCTAATTATAAAACTCTGACAAAAAGAATAATTCAAAGAATCACAAAATTGGTCAAAATAAAACCAAATATTTGTTTATACTTCACTATTCTGTCTCCATTACTGTGTGTCATCATTTTACTGATCATCATTTACCCAGTCATCATAGATGATGCAGTAGTTACTAGTTGCTTGTTATGCTTTCAGTTACAGTAAGATGATAACTTTGTGCTGCATATAACTCAGCATTAGTATTCTACTTTTATGTTTTAGCCTAGAATGCCGAAGTAATATCCCATTAGTCACTAAAACAGAATCATTGAACCATGGAAGCAATAATAAACTAACCAATTAAATAAGTCAGTGTTTTGAAATCTCAACTGATGAAAACTCTAATCCACTTTCAGCACATTTCTTTATAGCAGATTAAATAAAACAACCAACCTATATGCACCAGGAGAGGCAGCAAAACAACTTTCACATACAGCACCTTTGGAGAATTTAAGTAGTTTCCTAGCAGCACATACTAACACTGTGGTATTTTACAGAATAAACATAACACAGTATTTTCAGTGGGCAGGGATCCACTTCAGGCACCACTATTGTTGTCAATGGACAGTTTATTTAAAAGTTTAACAGTTGTTTTTGTTAGGAGATCTTTAGGTTCATTTTCTGGATGGTTTGGAGGACTGACATGCAGTCATACAAGAAGACTATGCTTGCTCCTTTGAGTCTCTGTTCCTCTTTTGCCTTTGATGCTTCTAAGATTGCTTGTTGTTCTACCCTGTCGATAATTTGCCAGCAGCTATTGATTGAGAGTTCTACTTTTGGGGTGTTTAGTATAAATATTAGTATCTCAGATCCTCCTTTTTCTTTTGCATCCTCTGAGGATCCATCTGTGGAGACATGACTCCACTGTGAGTAGGGGAAATTGGGTATCTAGGTGATCAAGTGTTTTGCCTTGGGAGCAGCAGTCAAAGTTCCCATAGTTCTCCTCTCAATGCCTGGTGTTGTAAGTTTCGCAATATATAAGAGTGAGATGTTTGCAATGTTGTAATATGATTCTAGATGTTTCCATTCATCCGAATTGTTTCTGGTTACTTCTTCATTAGCTTTCATAAGCTTTTTTGATAGGTGATTGAATCGTGGTCTTTTCATTCAGTTGTTTTGTTAGTTTGTTTTTTTTATGCTTGAGGGTGACGTTTCAGGCACCTAAATTTTTCAGTAATTATTGTGATTTTCTCATCCCTGTGGTCTGTTACATTTTGTAATCCTGCTGTTTCTTCCTTTGCTGTTATAAGTGTGCTCCTTAGCCCTCCTGTGGGACACCTTCTGTTATGTTGACCACTGTGGGACACCTTCTGTTATGTTGACCATTTTGCTTTTCTTTCCCTTGAGTTTGACACTTGCATCTCTTCCATATAGAAAGCTTTTTATCCACCGTAGCATTTTGCCTCCAATTCCTTTGTGGGCAAGTTTTAGCAATAGACCCTCTTTCCAGACTTTTAAAAGATCTTTGTAAGATCAAAGAAGATGGCTAAGAGTTATGATTTTTTCTGGAAAGCATATTTCCTGAGCAAGGTATGTTGTTTTGTCTTTGTGCTTCTGTGTTTTCAGAAACCTGATTGGCGGTATCTAGAAGATTGTTTTCCTGAAGGTAGTTTATGAACCTGTTATTAACCATTTTTTCCATAACTTTACTACGGCAGCTTAGTAGACTAATAGGATGGTAACTTTTTTTTTTTCATTATATGCATTCCCTGCTAAGTGATATTACTACTCATACAATTTTTGAAATCTGCGGGTAGACTTATCCATTCCACCGCCTGCTGCCACATCTTGCAATCTGCACATGCTTTGTATGACATCCTCAGCACGTTGCATCCATGACTTCACTCTCTTACGTCTGCTGCCTTTCATTTTCTGTATTTCGGATTACAACATATGTTCCTTATCTGCATGTATTTGAAGATACGGCCATGCAATGCAATACTTTTATCTGTGCTCTGCTGTTGGACAGTCAAGTAGGTACCGCATAGCTCTTGTTGATGTGTCTCTTGTGCACCCAAGTATGATACGCATTGTTGGATTCTAGATTCTAACCAATCTTTGATCTGAGTTTGGCTGAGAGTCAGAATTGCAAGTGCATATTCCACCACAGCCACCACCAAACCCTGGTACAAAAGAAAACAATCTCTGCTCACACTGCGCAGCAGCCATAACCTTCATTGCTGCTAAACCTTTGCCTGCCCTAATGATAACATGATCAACATGTTCTCTGAAACTCAAACTTCTGTCAAAAAACACACCCAGGTATCTCATTGTGCTGGTTCTTTTTAAACATTTTCTGGACAACGAAAGATGTGGCATGGGTGTCTCATGTGGATATTTGGATATGTCTCAAAACACTACATGTTACTGAGACTTGAAATCTTCTGCTTATGAAAAAAAAGTTATAGTTTAAACACTCCTGTTGTATATTTTAGAGAATCGCTTTGTTAGGAAAAGAATAACAAATTTGCATCTTCTGGCAAGGTGCCAGTGACATTGTTTCATGGTTTACATTTTCTGTGCAATCTGTTCCTTTCAGCCTGACACACCCCAATTCAGCATGGCTTCTACATCACCTTGACTCTTTGGGGATGAGACAACCAATTCCACATCTAAAACCTTATTAGTCACCTCTTTTGTCATACATGATGAATAATAACACTGCTGTTATTTATTCCCCTTTTGGGGTTCCAGAAATATATATAAACAAATAGAGTCTGAGCTGTACTGTTAGTAAGTTTGTTCTTTTCATGCCGCAGGCGGCACATAGGGCAGAGGTTTTAATTCTATATGTGTTGCGGTTCGCTACCTGCAGTTTTAGTTCTTGCAGCCTCTTATTTCCCCGTCTTTAAGTATGGTGTTTTTAATCTTGCTTTAAACTTTCTTTTACCTTCAGGTGTCCACATAAGGGTTTGTTGGTTTATTCTGTTTTCAACTAGTCTTAAAACGTGACTCTGGTATTTCCATCTGCTTTTTCTTATGAGTCCACAATGTTTGAAACATATTCTTGGTGTGTTTTGTTTCTTAAATCATTATTTGTGACGAAATTGCTCCATTTTATGTTCATAATTTCCTGAGACATTTGCTTTCGAAGCTGTTTAAAATTTTGGTCTGTTCCTTGAGTTGATTTCAAGCTTCCACTTCCATATGATAATACTGAGACAATACAGGAGTTTAATAGCCTTATCTTGGTGTTTCTTCCTAGATCTTCACAGATTTAGTAGTTATTACCTTATAGTTTTTTCACCTATAATGGAGCTTTGAAAGTAATGGTTATTTTATAAAAGCTTTGGTGTATGGAATTGCTGCCAGTCATTGTGGTAATTGTAGAACAATGTAAACAGTGGCATTATGTAATAAAGATATGTAGCAGCCTGTAGTTCTGTGCTCCGCAGGGCAAAAACACAATTACTAATATGTTAACCAACAATGCATCTGGGCAAAAGTACACAGATTGTTTACAGAAAAATATAGCATAATGCCCCTTTTTTTAAATTTTAATAGTAGTTTGCATTTAGCCTGAATAGAGCTTTCTAACATTTAATGTTGTAGCTGTTTTATTGTTATGATTTCATATAATTGCTTATTTCCTCTTTCAGTTACATATATCTCTATAAATGGAACTTTAGTATGTTATTCTTGTTCACTAGTACAGATTTTCTATATTTTGTGCAGAATATACTCAAGTTTTATGTGTCCATATAAAAGGGAGTTAATAAAAGAGAATCCTTATTTAAGGAGGAACATGACCCATAGAGACGGGTATCCACAGAAAGCTGCATGGGAGCACTGAGGAGCTCTCAAAATATAGCAGCATTCATTAAGAAAACTGGACTTGTGTAGACATGTCAAACTGCGAACAAGAAGATCTTAAGTAAAATACTGTTTATACAGAATAGCAACAAAATTTGGGGTTGAAAAACTTTTGTGGTATTTTGTTGAAATACTGTAATCTATTGCAAAGTTTACAGATATGGCTCATGTGTGTATGTTCTAGTGAGTAATTTAAATAGGAAAGAATATATATATATATATATAGTTTTTATTTGTTTAGAATATTTTTACATTTCAGATTTTGAAATATTGAGGTTTACTTACCAAAAACCAACAATTATTTTAGTTTTAAAGTACTGGCTAATATGGAATTTCTGCAGGTCATATTGCATCTTTGCTATGTGATTAGTAATAGTATTGGTCCAGTGTTAGTTTGCTATGTAAGGTATTATTAGTGTTGGTTCAATGTTAGTGTGCAACATAATTAGAACTATATGAGTACTAGTCCATTGTTAGCTTCAGGCAATTTAGTTGAATTATTGTCTTTATGCGCAAACTTATTTTGTTTTGCTTATCGAGAATGGCTTATGCTGTATACCATTGGTCTCTCATGTTTGTTTTTAGTAGCTGAAAGGGCATGATCATTTATAGCATGTCTCTAGTGAACATGACAAATTGACACAATAGTTGGCATGTTCAAGAAGCATTTCACAGCACAGATGTATGTTCATAAACCTACTCTTTAGCATGTTTTTGGTAAGAAAGGTTTTACATACAAAACCTAGGTAGGCTCTATCACAGCATTTTTGCAGCTTTGAATAGTTCTTTTTCCATTTAAAAATTGAACAGATGGCTCAGTAGTAAGAGAAACAAACAGATGCAGATAGAGATTCATCACCTACTAATATAGCAAGAGGGCGATGGAGAGATCTGCTGCCTATCCCACCACAACATCCAGCATGAGAATGGAGATAGAGGCAGTAACAGCAGCTTTGACTTGGCTGACCATACTACCACCAACACCTACAGTAATTCTATCAGATTCCCAGAATATCCTGTGCAAGATAGGAAAATTCATAATAAGAAAAGAGTGGAACACTTCCCAATAACGCCAGAGCATCATATGGATCTACTGCCCTTGTCATGCAGGAGTCAGGGATAATGAAAGAGCTGCCACATTGGTAGGTGAAGCTATAGTGGATGGCAAAATGATGAGAAGAAACTAGGTTGAATTGATTAGAGCAGCAATCGAGACACTACAAAATTATGAAGAGGGTGCTGAAAAGATATTGTATATGTATAGAGAATTATAGAAATGGGAGTCACCAGGGAAGATGGGAGAAAGTGCATCCTCACTGAAATTACTAGAACCCACAACCAGTAACTGGTGGAATTAGCATTTATTTGAATGCCCTTGTGCAGTAATGCTGGTCCCTAATAAAGATTCAAGAATCATACTACTGTCATCATTTTCATAAACATCAGAATCATTACATTGACATTAAAATGTCACAGACACAAGTTATAGATTGAGTAGAATTCAAAATAAAGCTATTAATGAAGTGATAAGACATACTAAAGATGTCTACTAAATAATCATCATGGCCATGAGATTGTTAGATTTGTCCATCATCAAGGTTCAACTTCAAGTAAGGACATTCTTCAATGTAGCCAACAATGATCACCACCCCTTACACAAACACCTAGATGACACAGACACAAAGGGAAAAGAATCAAACATGGAAAGTCATGGATGGCAGAAGCAGAATGTGAGTTGGAAGTCAGTAAAGACAATGAATGGGTGGAGGTGGACAAAGAGAAAAAGTCTCTGACAAATGTAGTGATACAATTGGGAAAAGTGTTCAGGAATAAGAGTGGTATTAGGACAGAGGTAACTGTGCAAGAACTTGTCCAGAAACCGCAAAAGAAATTTTAAAACCGCAAGACACAATTATCTGCACAGATGGCTCAGACAACATAACAATGAAAAAAATGTGGAAGGGTATTGTTTACTACAAGAATAGCAAAAAGGTGCTTCAGAAATTGTCTGTATACTCCACTGCAATATCAAGCATGAAAATGATAATAGAAACAGTGATGGTGAACACCATTTATTTGGTTGATCAATAAAATATCAACTCACACTGTGATACACTTCCAGAGTGTGCTGCTTATGATAAAAGAGTGCCTGTTACAAAAAGAATGGGTCATGTTACAGAATAACTCAGTTTTCCAACATATTACTTAGATATACTGCCCTGGTCATGCAGGGGTCAGAGACAACACACAAAAAGTACACTCATTGGTGGACAATGTTGTGGTTGATGGCACATTGAAGACAGATAGGGCCAACCTAATAAAGGCAGTCATTGATTTACTACAGAGTGAAGAGATGCAGCTAGAGGTGATAATGTGCACATAATAATAGAAATGGGGGTGAGCAGAAAAAGTGTGCCCTCTCTGAAAAGATCTGAAGATTCACATAGTCAACATCTGACTGGGACTTTGAGTATGTATAATCTTGGATGGCTGCTGGAACAGAGAGCAGAACAGTTATGGGAATGTTTTGCTTGTTTTTAATCAATGATCATGATCAGTATTAATTGAGGATTTCATCAAGGCTGGAGACAAAATGTTACAGGACCGTTGCAGCCAACTTCATTATGGAGACTGCACTTATTGGCGATGAATGAAGCTATAGTCCATTTTCTAACTCATAAACATTGTTGGAAGCGATTTCCTCTGAAACTACCTGTTCGATCTTTGGCTTGCAACTTTAATCAATGATGCAATATTTTTGCTCTTAGAAAATGTATCTTCTTCTTCTTCAACGTTAATTCTCAAACTCCCACTGGATTTCTCTTGTAACAGGACAATGATCCTACAAGATTTCCAGTTGAATGTAGTCCAGAGAATGGAAATGCGTTGTGTTGCCGTTTTATTTGCGCCAATGGCCCAACACATCCGTCTTCTGTGGTAGAAAATGTATCAAATTTTTTTTCTCAGTATGTTATATATCGGTCTACCTCATTCAGTTGTACATAATATAACATTTTATAACATAATAGAACAATTTTCATCAGTAAATAGCCAGCTTGTTCTAAAATAGTTTTTTGATGGTGAAATATATGACTTTGCCAATAGAAGGACCTGTTGGCTAAAGGAGAAGCAAGCCTTCTTGATATTCCATTTTACTATTCCCATGATTATGAAATGACAATTCTTGGTTCCAATTACAACAAAATGACCCAATAGAAATCTATCTAAAATTTGCTGCTGTTTAGTCAAAGGGTAAAGCACAGATTCTGGACATCTTGTTGGTTTCAGCAAAATTACATTTATATCAAATTCATGAGTTTGAAGTGCATATTTATAACTATACATAAGGTTACTGTTTTACTATACCAGCATTCGTACAGGGAATCAAAGATAGTTTATTTATATTACGAAATTCACCACCCTGAGAAGTGAATGCAATCAGCACTTGGTCTGAATAGCGCATCTTTTTGCCAGTGAACTAGACAGGACTCAGGGAGCACACATGTCAGAAGGAAAAGTTTACAACTTTGACATAGATGTCATAAGAAGGGAAATATTGAAAATTTTTCCTACAAAATCTCTACAATCTAACAGGTAGTTTTGGAGAAAATTGATTCTAATTATGTTTATAAATTAATAAGCGTACTATATCCGTATTGAAAATAATTCATCAGATAGATGGTCGTTGGTTAGAGCACTTCACTTCACTAGGTGGAACTATAAGAGGGCAGACTGGAAAATGTACCAGCATTTAACCAGTATTCTAGCTAAGGACATGAGCTTGGACAAAGACATCAATAGAGCAGTGAGTGAATTTAATAGATGTATACTACATGCTGCTAGTAAAACCATACCCAGGGGGGCACGCAAAAACTACAAACCCTACCGGAATGATGAACTGGAAAAGCTGCAAAATGAGATGGAAACATCTAGACAGCAGGCTGAGAACAGACCTAGCCAAGAACATCACAACAAATATCAGCAAACAAAGGCTAAATTTCAAAGAGCCAAGTTACAAGCCAGACGGAGCAGCTGGAAAGAAAAAACAGAGTCACTAAACCTAGAAAGAGATACTAGGAAATTATGAAAACTTGTAAAACAACTAAATGATGAAGGTTCAGGGAGAAATACCAGGATCACACTTTATAAAGATAGAAACATTTTAACAGGTAAACATGCAGCTCATTATTTTGCAGATTCCTTTGCAGAAGAAATAACATCAAAGTCAGCCCAGACAAACAACAGGAGGTTTGAGAGAACCAGCAAAACATAGGACAAGGCGAACCTATACCTGAAGTCATGGAGGCACCAATCACAATGAGAGAACTGGAGCATGCAATATCCAAATTAAAAATGAAAAGTCCCCTGGAGCTGATGTAGTGTCCAATGAAATGATTAGAAACCTGGGAATTGTAGCAAGAGCAAAGCTACTGCAGATCTTTAACACAAGCTTGTCCACAGGTAAGGTACCACAGGCGTGGAGAGAAGCAATAATGATACCACTCCTCAAATCAGGAAAAGATGGCAACACAGTCTCCAACTACAGGCCCATCAGCCTCACAAGCTGTTTATGTAAAACAATGGAACGCATTATCAATCTTAGGATGCAGTGGTACCTTGAAAGTGAAAACCTTCTGGTATCACAGCAAGCAGGTTTCAGACAGTGCTACTCTACTGAAGATCAGGCAACCTACCTCTCCCAAGAGATTGAGGATGCCTTCCAAGAAAAGAAACTGGTACTAGCAGCATGGATAGACCTCAGGAAAGCATTTGATAAGGTCTGGAAAGAAGGGCTCCTAAAGAAATTGCGAAATTGCAGGGTTAGCTCAAGAATGTACAAATGGGTAAAAGCATACCTGCATAATAGAAGAGCCAGGGTACAATTAGATGGTCGCAAGAGCAAAAAAGTTCTGCTGCGTCATGGAGTCCCCCAGGGAGGAGTCCTGTCACCCACACTTTTCTTGGTTTACATCAATGACCTAGTTGCTGAACTACCACACGGGATCAAAGTGGCAATGTATGCTGACGACCTGGTGATCTGGTGCACAGAAGAACATGCGACAGTGGCCACTAAACAAATACAAAGAGCTATCGATGCCCTAACCTTATGGGCTAATAGATGGTGCGTCAGCATTAACACAGATAAGTGCAGCACTACACTCTTTACCCTCTCACCAAAACAAAAAGCTGGTCATATCAAGATAGATGGAGAGCTCTTGAAAGAAGACAAACAACCCACATACCTCGGAGTTACTTTTGATAATAAGCTGACATGGAAGCAGCACATAAACAAAGCAACAACAAAAGCCAGGAGGAAGCTAGCTATCCTGAGAAAACTAAGTGGAACCACATGGGGAGCCAGTGGAAATATACTCAGTAAAGTTTACCAGCAAGGCATAAGACCACACCTGGAATACGGTTCAGCTGCGTGGTGTCCTGCATCAAACACCACATTACAAGATCTAGATAAAGTGCAAAACCAGGCACTTAGAATAATGTTGGGAGCAATGAAATCAACACCCATAGCAGAGATGCAGAAAATGGGAAGAATGCAAACACTTGGCGAACGCAGAGACACAAAAGTACTAATTCAAGCAGAAAAGTTTCAGTGTATGCCAAGTCATCCAATGAAGGAAAGATTCCAAAATCTAGCAATGGGACGACTGAAAAGGAGCAGCTTTATCCATCAAGCTAAACGACTCCGTAGACAACTTACAGACCTACCTGAAGTTGACATCCCCTTAAGGTCTGTACCAGAGCAAACCCCGTGGAGTGAAAGCCTTGGAATGCCAATATACATTCAGACCCATGTGAAAGGAATACTAAGCGAGGACGAACAGAACAGTGTGCAGCGAATGACAGTCACCCTCAGTTTCCTGGATGAGGAATATCCACAAGATATATGGGTCAGAGTGTACACAGATGGGTCAGCACAGAATGCTGTGAGGAATGGAGGTGCAGGTGTATATATAGAATATCCACACAAGCCTAGAGATACAATCAGAACACCGACAGGAAAATTCTGCAATAATTATGATGCAGAAATCCAGGCAATTAGTGTGGCAGCTAAAAAACTGCTGAACTCCAACTCTGACCTACAGCCTGTGGTATTCCTGACAGATGCAAGGTCAGTGCTTCAAGCTCTCCAGTCTGGAAAACTAACAGACTTAAAAAAACTACTTAGCGAATTGTCTTACCAGTATAGGGTAACCATGCAGTGGATACCCTCTCACTGTGGAATACCAGGAAATGAAAAAGCAGACCAACTGGCTAAGGAAGGTGCTGCCGAAGACCAACCAGATATACCAATCACCTACCATCAGAAAAAACAGATGATCAAGTCAATAAGAAAGCCACAAACACCAACACAAGATGACTATCATATTATGAACAGACCAGAACAAGTTATAATTCTACGTCTCAGAACAGGACACAACCGACTCCGCAGTCACATGTATACAAAGTTCAAGATTGGCAACACGGCCATGTGTACATGTGGACAGGCAGCACAGAGTGCCAAACATATACTTCAAGAGTGTTCTGAGCATGAAACGCTGAGGCAGACATATTGGCCAGAGGAAACAACACTGGAATCAAAGCTCTATGGGACACTGTATGAACTACAAAAGACAGTGAGTTTTATTAAGGAGACAGAATTACAGATATAGACATGTTTCAAGTGAACGAAAGAAGAAGAAGAAGAAATTACATTGACATTAAAATGTCACAGACACAAGTTATAGATTGAGTAGAATTCAAAATAAAGCTATTAATGAAGTGATAAGACATACTAAAGATGTCTACTAAATAATCATCATGGCCATGAGATTGTTAGATTTGTCCATCATCAAGGTTCAACTTCAAGTAAGGACATTCTTCAATGTAGCCAACAATGATCACCACCCCTTACACAAACACCTAGATGACACAGACACAAAGGGAAAAGAATCAAACATGGAAAGTCATGGATGGCAGAAGCAGAATGTGAGTTGGAAGTCAGTAAAGACAATGAATGGGTGGAGGTGGACAAAGAGAAAAAGTCTCTGACAAATGTAGTGATACAATTGGGAAAAGTGTTCAGGAATAAGAGTGGTATTAGGACAGAGGTAACTGTGCAAGAACTTGTCCAGAAACCGCAAAAGAAATTTTAAAACCGCAAGACACAATTATCTGCACAGATGGCTCAGACAACATAACAATGAAAAAAATGTGGAAGGGTATTGTTTACTACAAGAATAGCAAAAAGGTGCTTCAGAAATTGTCTGTATACTCCACTGCAATATCAAGCATGAAAATGATAATAGAAACAGTGATGGTGAACACCATTTATTTGGTTGATCAATAAAATATCAACTCACACTGTGATACACTTCCAGAGTGTGCTGCTTATGATAAAAGAGTGCCTGTTACAAAAAGAATGGGTCATGTTACAGAATAACTCAGTTTTCCAACATATTACTTAGATATACTGCCCTGGTCATGCAGGGGTCAGAGACAACACACAAAAAGTACACTCATTGGTGGACAATGTTGTGGTTGATGGCACATTGAAGACAGATAGGGCCAACCTAATAAAGGCAGTCATTGATTTACTACAGAGTGAAGAGATGCAGCTAGAGGTGATAATGTGCACATAATAATAGAAATGGGGGTGAGCAGAAAAAGTGTGCCCTCTCTGAAAAGATCTGAAGATTCACATAGTCAACATCTGACTGGGACTTTGAGTATGTATAATCTTGGATGGCTGCTGGAACAGAGAGCAGAACAGTTATGGGAATGTTTTGCTTGTTTTTAATCAATGATCATGATCAGTATTAATTGAGGATTTCATCAAGGCTGGAGACAAAATGTTACAGGACCGTTGCAGCCAACTTCATTATGGAGACTGCACTTATTGGCGATGAATGAAGCTATAGTCCATTTTCTAACTCATAAACATTGTTGGAAGCGATTTCCTCTGAAACTACCTGTTCGATCTTTGGCTTGCAACTTTAATCAATGATGCAATATTTTTGCTCTTAGAAAATGTATCTTCTTCTTCTTCAACGTTAATTCTCAAACTCCCACTGGATTTCTCTTGTAACAGGACAATGATCCTACAAGATTTCCAGTTGAATGTAGTCCAGAGAATGGAAATGCGTTGTGTTGCCGTTTTATTTGCGCCAATGGCCCAACACATCCGTCTTCTGTGGTAGAAAATGTATCAAATTTTTTTTCTCAGTATGTTATATATCGGTCTACCTCATTCAGTTGTACATAATATAACATTTTATAACATAATAGAACAATTTTCATCAGTAAATAGCCAGCTTGTTCTAAAATAGTTTTTTGATGGTGAAATATATGACTTTGCCAATAGAAGGACCTGTTGGCTAAAGGAGAAGCAAGCCTTCTTGATATTCCATTTTACTATTCCCATGATTATGAAATGACAATTCTTGGTTCCAATTACAACAAAATGACCCAATAGAAATCTATCTAAAATTTGCTGCTGTTTAGTCAAAGGGTAAAGCACAGATTCTGGACATCTTGTTGGTTTCAGCAAAATTACATTTATATCAAATTCATGAGTTTGAAGTGCATATTTATAACTATACATAAGGTTACTGTTTTACTATACCAGCATTCGTACAGGGAATCAAAGATAGTTTATTTATATTACGAAATTCACCACCCTGAGAAGTGAATGCAATCAGCACTTGGTCTGAATAGCGCATCTTTTTGCCAGTGAACTAGACAGGACTCAGGGAGCACACATGTCAGAAGGAAAAGTTTACAACTTTGACATAGATGTCATAAGAAGGGAAATATTGAAAATTTTTCCTACAAAATCTCTACAATCTAACAGGTAGTTTTGGAGAAAATTGATTCTAATTATGTTTATAAATTAATAAGCGTACTATATCCGTATTGAAAATAATTCATCAGATAGATGGTCGTTGGTTAGAGCACTTCACTGAAACCTGAGGATTTTGATTTGTTCCATTGCGGTTAATCTTTCTGAATTTTAATTGTTTTGTTTCTGAATTTTGTGTTTTAAATGACTTGGTGCACTCAGTGACAGCACAATGAACTATTATCCATTTTTCTTCAGTCTAGTACTTCATTAAAGGAGAAATATGCTATTGGTAACATATCTGGTACTGTACAGGCTTATGTGTCCATACGTTTAACAAAACAAACGATACATTATCTAACAGAACAAACTTTTGCTAAAGGCGCATACAACGCAACTTCCATCAATCTGCGCATAATGCACTGAGAGGCTTCCCCCTCCCCTGTAATACTCTGCAGGGGGCTCTCTGTGCATTGTGCGCAGATTGACTGATTACTAGTAGATGAGTTGTGTTTTTTTATATCTAGTGTACCGGAAGCTGTATGTTATGCAAGCCTAATATTTAAAAGTTGGAATGGAATCACGTGATATGGACACATTAAACCGTAATGTACCACATATCATATTCAGGATGTAGCAATCAACCCATCATTTTTTTTTTGCTGAAGTGATTTTCTAAGCAATATAAATATATTCAGTAGGTTGCTATTGTTTTCTGAACAGTTGACCTACCTCTCATTGCTTTCCGGAGACACAATTGCATGCAAGGAGTTTGAACTTAGTTTCTTTGGCTATCCGAGGAGCACTCTGTACCTCTCCACCACAGAGCTGGACTGTCAAGTTATTAAAAACAGTATTAATAGAGAGAAAGCTTACTTTGTTAGAAATTAACTGTCTAAGAAAAGCAGCAAACATAACAAGAAGGGATCATGTGAGGAATAAAGAGATTGCAAGAACTGTTTGAACAACATCTGTAGTCAAATATTGAAAAACTGAAATGGTTCAGCCACTTAATAAAAATGAAGAGAGTGAACCCATATTGATCAGCAACAAGAGCATAAAACATGAGACTGGATGTACCAAGAAGGGGAAGACCAAGAAAAAGGTAGATTAAAGGAGATACTGATGTCCTAAGATGTCACAATATTACTGCATCTCTAGTGACCAGTACATGCCATTGCCCAAAAATGTATTGTCATTCAGTCCAACAATGTCTAGCAGTAAAAGCAGAGAAAAGACAATAACTAGATAGATGGCAAACAATAATATTCTTCCAGTAAGACTAGAAAAGCAATCCAGCTAATGTGAAATATAAGCTGAGATCTTTATGAGTGCTTGTTTTTCATGAGTTTAGTCATTTTTCTTTGTAGTTCTTCATCCCTCCTTTTTATTTGTCTAACCTCATGTTTACCTGCCTGCTTGTACATACTTGTGTTGCACACCACTTCCCCATCACAGGTGCTGAATCCCCTGGTGCGGTGCGGAAACTGATGGCTCTCTCAGACAAAGTGAAGCCTCACAATCCCAAAATTCCAGTTGGCAAGGTTGTGAGTCCTGTTACTAATCACAGGGGCACAGGCCCCACTTCACCCAGGATGGGCCCTTCAAGGCCATTCCCAGTCAACTTGACACCAGAGAGTACATGTCTAGGCCCTGGGTCTAGAAAACAACCAGTTAGAACGGGTAAGACCCACTCATTGATACAAAAATTCACCTTGAAATCTTATGCATTCATTCACAAGTGTTCAGAATATGCAAGTTATTGAGATATCAAGTTTAATCATCTTATTGTGTGCTGGTTAGAGAAAAATCATATACTGGTATGTGTGTATGCGTATATATATTGTAACATTAACCATTTCATGTTGGGTAGAAACACATGAAAAAATGTAATTGTAATATTTAAAGTAAGAATGCTGAGCTATTTACATCATTCATGTTTCTCTAACTTATAATACTGCTGTATACTCTTGTCTGTCAACTAACCATGATTATAAAGCACAGCTTACATAGTGCATTCTGAAAACATAACAATCTTACCTTTAAATATCAGCCAATACTTTAGCTGAATACTAAATTCAGTGTGAACTGTTGAGCTTGGATCTTGGGTTTGTTCATGCAGCTGATAAATACTTCCTTAGTGCAGACGTAAGTAGCCAAAGTTCAATCTACTGCTCACTACTTCTCCATATGAACTATTTGTCTCACATATGACAAAATTTAGGTACCTGTGGATACAATGGATGATGTGCTATCTTGGCATATCATAGAGCTAATATACAAGTAGTCTTGTTAATAGGCTGTAGACTGCCATAGGCCAGTGAAACATGTCTGAAGGAAATGCAAAATGTTGACTTTGATTTAGCTTATGAGGGTCATTCACACAACAATTGAACATTTTGAAACAGATGCAATGAAGCAAAGTCTAATTTTACTTTGAACATTTACATATCTGGACCGATTCTCAGATATAAATAGATTAAATATTGGGGGGGGGGGGCACAGTGGGTGGTGGACCATGAAGTATCCTATAACCAGATTAGTGACTCTAATTCTAGAAATACTAACCAAAGAAAATAATGCTGAAATCAGATATACTAGTCCAAGAAGGAATAAATAATATGTTATCACAATTTATTCATGCTCATTAACTCTGAATCATGAGAGAAATTGCTATGGTTGTACAAGATTGAACTGAAAATAAGCAAACATAAGATACTGTAAGTGATAACAACAATTGATTCATGTTGTCAGTGAAAAAAGTAGCAGTTATCTTGTTATCAAAGCAACAGTTGTTATTACAGCAATTCTTATCATGTTAGTGAAGTAGCAAGTATCTTGTCAGTGGACAAGCCTTTGTCATGTCATTGTGCAAATTATCATGTCAGTAGCAATACTTGAATGTCTCAGAGAATTAATCTTTATTAGCCCTTCATGTTAGCTTCTCTCGTTGGTCTTATTTTCAACACATCTCATGGTCAATTTTTTTTCCATGGGCTTACATATGCCTATCATCTTTTCCTGATTATTGATAAAACTATTGGCTGCTTGCATCTTAATTCTGTATTTTTATTTGGTAGCATGTCCTATTCAGGATGTGGCTATCAACCCAACATTTTTGGCTGTAGTGATTATCTAGGCAATATAAATATGTTCAATAGTTTGCCAGTGCTTTCTGAACGGTCCGAATGCACAATTTCCTGTTGCAGGAATCGAACTCGGTACCCTGGCCATCACATACAGGCTCTGTACCACACAGCCACAGAGCTGGACAATTCTGTATTAATTTAATAATTATTCCATTGTTTACCAAATATCTTTCTTCTTCATTATTTCAATGCTTCTATAATAGGTTGACTTAACAGCTACTGCATGAATAAGAATGGATTCTACTTTTTTGAGTTGAATATCTTAAGCTTTGTTCCTATGAATAGGATTTTTTTCTTTCTGAATACTAGTGCTGGTTTTGTGATTCTGTTTCTAACTTCTTTTTCTAGCATCTCCCATTTGATCAAGATATATTCCTAGATAAACTAAGTTGTCTATCTTTTCTACCTCTTTTCCTTCTAGATACACTTTTTTCTTCCTGTTACTAGGTTCTTAATTATTTTTGTCTTATGTTAATGATCTCAAGCACCACATTGCTAGCCATTTATTACAATTTGTTATGCATATATTGTCACTAAACAAATTGCCACGGAATAGTCTCTGCACACATTTAGGGGCACTGGGGACTAGAAGCTTGTTCTCAAGCTAATCAATACATTAGTTTTGATTTCTGCTTAAAGTTTTCTCCATTCTATTTGCACGTGGCACTGCCCTCTGGCACTGTGCTTCCCTCTCACTGTACTTAATAAGTTATCCTTACTTGTACAGAGACTTGCGCTTCTTTCAATGACATTTTCCCATATCGTGGCACTGATATTGGGTGCCCCTTTGGTGTATCTGCATTTCGGCTGACCTAGTCAAAATGCATTGTGTCACTGTGTGTCAACAGTACTGCTGCATGTGTTTGCGTAGAGTTGTCAGAGTATATATTGCTTGTCTCTTTTGCAGTCAGTTTTCATTCCTATTGTGGCCTTCATATCCAAGGACATGATCCCTAAAAGTGTTAGCCAGGAAAACGGCATGAGATACTGTATTCCTGTTTCCTGGGTGCACCTTGAGGAGGTCTTGGTTTTTTTAAACTAACCCGTGGTCCACACAAAAGCAATATGGTACCCTTTGCACCCCTGTATGGTCAGATATACAATAAATAGCATTGTATTATCAGATATATAAGAAATAACAGTATATGGTCAGATATATAATAAATAACAATATATAGTCAGATAAATATGAAATAACAATGTATGGTTAGATATATATGAAATAACAATGTATGGTCATCAGATATATAAGAAATAACAGTGTATGGTAGATATATAAGAAATAACAAGGTATAATCAGATATATAAGAAATAACAAGGTATAATCAGATATATAAGAAATAACAAGGTATAATCAGATATATAAGAAATAACAAGGTATAATCAGATACATAAGAAATAACAAGGTATAATCAGATATATAAGAAATAACAAGGTATAATCAGATATATAAGAAATAACAAGGTATAATCAGATATATAAGAAATAACAAGGTATAATCAGATATATAAGAAATAACAAGGTATAATCAGATATATAAGAAATAACAAGGTATAATCAGATATATAAGAAATGACAATGCTTGGTCAGATATGCAAGGAATAGCAATGTAGGGTCAGATATTAAATAAGAAACAGCAATGTATGGTCAGATATGCAAGAAATAGTACTGTATTATCAGATATATAAGAAATAACAATGTATGGTCGGGTTTACAAGAAATTACACTTTAACCTTCCAGATAGGAGTAAAGTAAGCAGATTCAAGTTAAAGGTTGTCAATATACTTCATTTATTGTAATATAATTTTGTGTTCAACTAATCAGTATTATCCTCTAGCATGTAGAATGGTTTTTTTTTTAAATTTGAATCTTTCCTCTCAGAAATTTTCCCAGCTAATATTTTGTAATAACCCACAAGCATGTAATTATTTTACTGAAATTTAGTGTTTGTATCAATCTTCACACACACAGAATTAGATCAGCATATGTCACCCATAACTTGCACCTTAGAATCCATCTGTGAGTGTATGTTGATATCCATATATAGTATATACTGTAATTGTATGCAAATATTAGGCATGAATCTATTTTTCAATTTCATGCTGGACTTTGAAATTGTGTGTTCTTTATTTGTATATGGCCCTATTATTTATGCATTCACCTTGCTGTGCTTTTTAGGATCCCTCGGTTCCACTGACTCCCAGAGCCCTACAGGCAGCATCAGAGGATTTAAAAGTCAGTATTCTTCAGAGAATGACTCAGGGCATAGCAGTATTGGCTCAAATATATCTCCTCCACAGCACCGGAGACTGACAGCTCCTGCAGGACCCATCTATTGTCCTATTCCAGGTAAGAGGCATAGACTCCTCACTCATTGATATGTCAAGTGTCTGGGATCATCATAGATGTTTCTGCCAGGTACTTGTACTTTTTCTTTCCAAACTTTTTTCTCTGTATCCATTTAAAATTGTTGATCATTCCTTCAGATATGTGTTACTTTAACTAAAAAATGTTTGCATTAGATGAGTTTGACTATTTTTGTTTCTCTGGCATGAAAATCTTGACACTTTCACGCTAGTTTTATTTTCTATCTGTAGTTGATGTGTGGTCATCCATCTCAAGGGATTATGATCATTTGTTACATCCACTTGTGACAATTCAGTTAGTATTATGTCCATGCCTAATAGCTAGTTTGTAGATGGCTAATAAGCCCTATTTGAGCTGCAAATGTCCTTGGACAGTTCAGGCATGGAATGACCACAGTAAAAGAATTTTGTAAAGGATTTGTTCTATCCATGACTTTCTAGCTACTCTCCACTATTGAGCTGCTGCATTTCTCATCTTTTCACAAGATGATGTGCCCTTTTTGACTGTAGAGTGCCATGGGGGTCTATTTTGTGCAAGTTCTTCCCATGTATCTTGGTCTATTTTAAATGCTTTAACTATTCCTTGTAACGATTCTTTTGGCCACCTTGAGGTCATGTACCCTTCTCCAGCTCACCTTAGAAGTATCTTTGGCAGCTGATGGTCTGGCATACGTACCAAATGACCTGCCCGATGAATCTGTGTCTGCATAAAGTTAATGTTGACGCTAGGGATACCATATCTGTCAAGGACAGTGAGACAAGTTATGATTGAGTTTCCTCACATGACGTTTATACACAGTCCATGTTTCACTAGCATATAACAACACTGGAAGTACCACTGCATACTTTCAGCTTAGTCTGTAGGTTAATGCCATTTCTATGCCACACATTTGCGCATAATTAATTAATTACATATCTGTAATTGATACAGATATGCAAGAGATATGTATAATTAAATGGAAACAGCAGGAGAAAGATGAAGAAGAAGGTGAATTATAGAAGTTACCAATGTTCTGAAATGACATAATATTACTGCATATCAAGTGAATAACTTGCCACAACACTTTAGTTCAATCCTGCACCACCTTACAGCAAGCTCAGATAAAATATGATGGATGGATGAACGGACAGAGACACAGATATAGATAGATGAATAGATATAGAGATGGATATAGATAGCTGTAGATAAATAGATCTACAGAAATAGATAGATTAGATTAGGATAGGATAGATAAGATTAGGATAGATTTTCATAAATTAGATATATTAGATTTGGATAGAATAGAATAGATTAGATTAGGTAGAAAGAATTGATACACAACATCCAGATGTTTCAAACTTCATTCAGTTGAAAATATCAAATTCTTCAACCTCTTGACAGAGCAGAAAAGTGGACATATTTGATGATACTTCACAGTGAATGACATTGAAATTAGAAAATTGAATTAATATCAGTGCACCCTTGTCTCCAAACTTGTATAATATTTCAGAATAAGTGGTACTTATATGGTGATCTCCCAGTGTATGAACACATATTTTTGCATATATTTTGTTGTGTATAAAACATGCAAGAATTTCACAAACCAACATCCCATTGGTCAAACTGGAGAGCACTGATTTCACTATATAAGCACATCATCTACGATGGGTTTACTGTTGCATGATAGTTGGTCTGGTGGGCCACAGGTCGAACTTCTGCATACCGAAATAGAACATAAAATAATGGTACATTCTCTTTTGCTGCATTACCTTGTACTTAATGAAGGTTTACATGGCTGTAATAAGTAAAAAATTGTATTGAAATATCAGTTTTAGATTGAGCACTGCTTTCTTTATAGATTTCTAAGATACTAGAGAGAAGGATGCGCGCATATATATATATATATATATATATATATATATATATATATATATATATGAAATATAGAACCACAGCTCAACAGCACACAATTAGGTTTTCAGAAAAATAAAAGCTGAACAGACGCAATCTTCGTCCTCGAACAACTTTCAGAAAGAGCAACAGAATATAACCAAGATTTATATCTGGCTTTCGTGGATCAAGAGAAAGCTTTTTGCAGTGGATAGAGCACAATATGGATAACACTACAGACATACGGAGTCCCCCAACATATGATAAGCCTATGTCAGAGCATATACGCCAAAAGTCAATGCGCAGTACGAACGAGCACAGGTACATCCGAGATAATTTCCAAATTCACTTGGGAGTGAGACAGGGAGGTGTACTATCCCCCCTGTTGTTCATAACATGCATAGATCACATTTGCAAAGTAGCAAAGAGAACGGAAGAAAACAATTTGAAGGATAGCTTAAACAAATTGCTATTTGCAGATGACCAAGTACTAGTAGAATCATCAGAAGAGCAACTACAAAGACAAATAGACAGATTACATCAAACTTTAACATGAAGATAAATATAGAGAAGACCGAAGTAATGAAGATAGGAAGAAGAGAAAGAAACACAAACATATATATTAGAAACAACAGATGTAAACAAGTGACAGAATTCACATACCTAGGAAACAATATAACAACCGATGGCAGGAGCAGCATAGAAATACACATTAGATGTAGTAAAGTATACCAAGCCCTAGGACAAATGACACCAATCTTCAGAAACAAAAATGTACACACCAAATTAATACTATTCAAAATGATTATTATGCCAACACTGTTCTACCAATGCCAAACATGGACAACAACAGCACAAGATAAACGTAAAATTGTGACAGCAGAAGGGGCATGCTTGCGCAGAATCATAGGAATATCGCTAAGAGACAGAGTGAGAAATGAGGACATTAAATAAAGAACAGGTACCATTCCAATCTTGGAATATATTAAGAGACAACAGATAAAATGGTTTGCACACAGCAGCAAACTAACACCAGACAAAATACCACAGCAAGATATGCTACACAGATACAGTGAAGACAGACCTAGACTCCGACCACGAAAACAATGGACCACCGAAATAAAAGAGGCGACAAACTCCACAATATACTCAGCACACTCAAGGGCCATCTCCAGAGAACTCTTCTACCCCTGTCACTGAAAGGTAACAAATGGTTTAGCATATAGATAGAGATAGACTGCTTTCTTTGTAATTGTACACACTGGCATCTAGAAGTTCTGGAGTGAATGAAGAAATTAACTTTTTCATGTATATATAAATAATGTAAGAGATGTTTTATGGAGTTTTTTTTTTTTTAATGACCAATAGATACTATTTTCATTGTGTATTTGCTAAAAGCAAATATTTTCTCGTGGTTAATGCTTGCTTGTTTGTTGTATTTCAGCTCAGCTTCCACATATTCGCCCACCACTTCCTTCATACAACACAATCAGGCAAAACACAGCAATGTCAGCTCCATTTGGTGAGTTCATGTATAGTTTGATTATAATCTGACACACTGCTTTTTTAATGAGTTTATTTTTACATATTTCAAGTGTGATAACATTTTCTTTATTGATTATTAAATCAAACAACGCAGCACATTGATGCGGTAAAGTTGCTAGTCATAGTGGGTTTTTACATCAGACTTTGTCCTTGTCCAGAAATGGTCAGTGCCTAGGGGCAACATACTGGTGAAAGTACATCTGAGGGTATGATTTATAACCAGGAATACACTCCTTGATTTTTCTTGATTAGAAACTAGCATCACAGCACATGGGGCACTCCCATAAGTGTTCCGTTCCAGCAGCCATCCCAGTGTTTGTAGACTCAAGTCTCAGTCAGATGTTGATTGCAAGATCTTAAGGATTTTACAGAAAACTGCCCTGTACTTGTCCTTCCCTCCCCTCTAAACACTCCCACCTCCGACATTCTCTGTATGTGCACTTTCCCAGCCCCACTCCTAGAGAGTGAACTGGTGCTCTGTGTTGGCATGCAGAAAGTAAGTGGAAAGAATCCGCAGAGAAGATCACACAAATTTGAGGGATGCATCTTTGTATGGAATACTGTTTCAAAAGAAATATGGTGCAGTTTGGCAGTTATTGCTGAGCTATGGAGTTATCTGCTATTGATAAATCCCCTTGGCAAGCAGCTTTCTGCTCTGTTGAATAGGACAAATACATACAAGGAAACATGCACAGTGAAGTAAATATATATCCTCTTGTCTATTGCAGTATGGTATATGGTCTGTAGTAATTATTTATAGGTGTTTGTTAAGTTATACATGTGTTGTTTTGCAGCCTAAATATTGTGGTTTTATCTTTGCAGTGTAATCTGTTTATGCTGTCGTGTGGATTTTGTTGGGACATGTCTGCAATTAGCACTCTTTCTTTTAAACCATGGTCAATCCATTGTTGTTTACAGTTGTTGCTGATAATGTGTTTAGCTATTATATGGTTGTCCAGCTTTGTGGCGGAGTGGTACAGTCTGTGACGGCCAAGGTACAGAGTTTGATCCTCGCCACAAACAATTGTACATCCGGACTGTTCAGAAAGCACTGGCAAACTACTGAATGTATTTATATTGCCTAGCCAATCACTACATCCTTTCAGCCATAAGAACGATACTATACTGACAGACATCATGAGATGCAAGTAACACCTGTTTCAGTCAAGTGAAGAGATATTTCTGAACCAGAATTCTCCTAGAATATATGTTTAGGACACTGAGTGTGTGCATAGTGAACACAGGACAAAACTGACAAGCAGGTGCTACAACAACGACAGGCAGAATATAACACTATCTAGGAAAATAGCATCCTATACTTCCCTAGTTATAAAGAGAAATCTTTGCCTGTTTGTTGTCACTGCCCAAAAGATGAGCAAAGAATATTAACCTTTAGGTCTCTATAGACGCTGATTTGCGCCAATGAGTGTATACCCCATTGTGCCTATTGGCACAAATTGGCTACATACGATATGGCCCGATTCCCGAGTACAGAACTTCACGATGTAATGATCCTGTGATGTATAAAACCCGCCAAACGAAGCTAGGAATATGTCACAGTTTAAAGGTCAAATTCCTTTACACATTACGATTGCAAGATGGGAGAAAGCCGGCTGGTTTTGTCAACGAATTTCTAGAGCGACGTTGGCCATTTTGTAGCCATATTTTACTATCAAATTGAGTACCACGTGGCATGGCTAAGTGATCATGACTACATGTTTTAATTGTTGTTTTTTGTGTGTTTAATATGTTGTTATTTATAAGAATGTTTGTGTATTCCTTCAAAAACACAAAATTAATATGTATCAGGGGTGCCACGTGTGTGCATAGACTATAAATACGCTGTGTGTTTGCCTAGACCTAGTGTTGACCGGACAGACATTATATGCAATTTCTTCACGTTTTATTCGTTTTTTTAGGCCTTATTATATTAGTTTGGGTATTAAACAATATATATACTACAAGTATAGATAATTAGGAGGATTTTATCAATGTTTCCACACAATGCTCAAGTATTATGGCCGTCAAGTAGTTATATGTGTGAATTGAAAATGGCGTTTTGCGATTTTTTTTCCCTGTATTTTCAACTTCACAACGTGCTCACAACTGTCATATCATACATACAACAACAAAAAACATGACTATATTCACTATTCACTCCTTTATTTAGATAGGAAAAAATTATTTTGATATCTTTTAAAACAAAAAGTTATCGCGTTTTCAAAACACCCACCATCAATAACGCAAATTATCTAAAAAAAAGAATTCAGGCCCCAGGGGAATATTGCGTATAATTTTAATTCAGGATCCTAAAGGTTAACACCAACCTGTCATACATGTCATAAGTGGTTACTAAGAGGCTGCATAATGGGCTAAGCTACCCCATACCATTGGAATTTAAAGTTACCCAAAACTACCTTTCTGAAGTTGAAAGTATTCCTCAATGGTGTTGAAAAGGAAACTTTATATTTTTAAAATATAATATCCACTCTATTGGTTGAACAGTTTCTTCTAACTTCCTGCATAGCAAAAGACTTGTCTAGCCACAGACTTCTCGACATCATATTTTTGCAGTCAGTTCAACATAGCAGATTCAGACAAATGTATCACATCCTTACAAATTCTGAAAGGACATCAGGACAGGCTATGAATGCAGGTTATCACAAGCACACACTGGACTATAGGTACCCACTTCCATCAAAGTGTATCAGCTCACAGTTCTAGTTCGGAGTTTATTTATCAGTCTTTTTGTATATCTATTATGTTTATTTTTCTGAACTATTCCAATCTTTACACCACTCTCTTAATCTTGAGAGCTATCATAATTTACACTTCTGAAAATCTTTTGAAATGACAAGGTTTCTCAATGCATTGATTATGTCTCATTTTCTTTGGGAAAGTATTCAGGGCACATAATCATTACCTAATTAATTTGGTATCTAGGTCATTTACATCTGAGTTTAACCTGAATAAAGTTGATATGTATAAATCTGACATTCTATTAACTTGAATAAAGTTAATTCAACTCCTGATTTATATAATTCTGACATTCTATTAACCTGAATAAAGTTGATATGTATAATTCTGACATTCTATTAAATTGAATAAAGTTAATTCAACTCCTGATTTATATAATTCTGACATTCTTTTAACTTGAATAAAGTTGATATGTATAATTCTGACATTCTATTAACTTGAATAAACTTAATTAAACTCATGATTTATATAATTCTGACATTCTATTAACTTGAATAAACTTAATTCAACTCATGATTTATATAATTCTGACATTCTATTAACTTGAATAAAGTTAATTCAACTCATGATTTATATAATTCTGACATTCTATTAACTTGAATAAAGTTAATTCAACGCCTGATTTATATAATTCTGACATTCTATTAACTTGAATAAAGTTAATTCAACGCCTGATTTATATAATTCTGACATTCTATGAACTTGAATAAAGTTAATTCAAGTCATGATTTATATAATTCTGACATTCTATTAACTTGAATAAAGTTGATATGTATAATTCTGACATTCTATTAACTTGAATAAACTTAATTAAACTCATGATTTATATAATTCTGACATTCTATTAACTTGAATAAACTTAATTAAACTCATGATTTATATAATTCTGACATTCTATTAACTTGAATAAAGTTAATTCAACTCATGATTTATATAATTCTGACATTCTATTAACTTGAATAAACTTAATTCAACTCATGATTTATATAATTCTGACATTCTATTAACTTGAATAAACTTAATTAAACTCATGATTTATATAATTCTGACATTCTATTAACTTGAATAAACTTAATTCAACTCATGATTTATATAATTCTGACATTCTATTAACTTGAATAAACTTAATTCAACTCATGATTTATATAATTCTGACATTCTATTAACTTGAATAAAGTTAATTCAACTCATGATTTATATAATTCTGACATTCTATAATGTACAACTGTGCTTGTATCAAAACATATAAACTTTGGTAAACATGGTATAGCAACTTAAATGTCTCATTGATGCATATACTTTATAGGACTTTGCTTTTCAACAGTTATTTAAATTCTTGGCACTACTAACTCATCTAATCACTTTGCTAGTTTCACATTTGTATATTTTTAACATTTAGCTTTTGAACCATGTGTGAGTTGTGTTTGAACTCATTGCTCACTAACTTCTCTGCCAAGTTGACAAATGTCTGATTACTTAAATCATTTCAGTTGCCAACTATCCACCATATCCTGGGTTTCCTGCTGGTCGACGACCTCCGCTCCCTGACTATGAGGCAGCAAAGACAATGGTTCAGATGGCAAAGCGTCAGCAACAGTACAGGTCTTATTCTCATGAGAATTATGTGGGAGTTAGTCATGGGCCAGTGATGGGTGGAGATGGTGACTATGATGTGCCTCCTATAGAGGGTAAGTTGGATCTTGAAACCCTCTTAGAGAGCAGATAAACACCAGATAGAGTAATGATTTATCCTGGATTGGTGTGAACGTCTGTGATCACATCAATAGCGACCCAGACTGGTTGCAAAATAGGTCAGGCAATTGATGCCTGGTTCCACCATTTACATAAAAGTTTAGCATTCTGGTAGAGCAACACTGATAAAGATGTTGTGATGTCTACTAATGATTTGGCTACAGATGTCCACTGTTCAGGGGAACTGTTTCAGTGCAAGCTTCTTCTCTTTCTTCCCTGTACCAGGTGGTGGTATGTGCATGTCTTCTTCAGTTGTGTTTTGTCTGTATAAAGGGTGTTAGTGATGGAGGTGTTTGGTGTTAACAGTTGTTTTCATAGGTCTTGTAGTGCAGGGCATTCAATAAGGTGGTGTTTCATTGTTTCCTCCTCTTGTCTGTTGCAGTATGGTATATGGTCTGTAGTAATTATTTATAGGTGTTTGTTAAGTTATACATGTGTTGTTTTGCAGCCTAAATATTGTGGTTTGATCTTTGCGGTGTAATCTGTTTATGCTGTCGTGTGGATTTTGTTGGGACATGTCTGCAATTAGCACTCTTTCTTTTAAACCATGGTCAATCCATTGTTGTTTACAGTTGTTACTGATAATGTGTTTAGCTATTATATGGTTGTCCAGCTTTGTGGCGGAGTGGTACAGTCTGTGACGGCCAAGGTACAGAGTTTGATCCCTGCCACAAACAATTGTACATCCGGACTGTTCAGAAAGCACTGGCAAACTACTGAATGTATTTATATTGCCTAGAAAATCACTACAGCCAAAAAAATCTGTGTTGACAGCCACATCCTGAATAGGATATGCTACCCAAAAATTATTGGTTGGTGGAAATTTCTAGTTGAAGCATACTTGCTCCCTTTTTTTGCCAGTTTATCAACACTTTTATTCCCACTAATACCTCTGCGGCCTGGTGTTCACTGTAGTGTAGTATTGATGCCATGGATACAAGTGGATACAAGTATGTTTGTAGCTTGAAGTATATTGCTTATGATTTTCTCTGCTGATTCTCTGTTGGATTCCAGTTTTTAAGGGCTTGTAAAGCAGACAGGAAGTATGCAAATTACTAGGATTTTTTGGACGTATTACATCATTTGTGTATTTGGTGGTGATGTATGAGTGTTTCTGATATGATTTCATCTCTGCATCATAGTTGCTGCAAAACTCTCCACAAGGAGTAGATAACACTATTGATGTTTTATCAGGGAGGACTATTAGAGAGTCATATTCTGCATTGATGATGGCTTTGAAGGCTGACCCATAGTCCTTGGATCAAATCCTTGTGGTAGGAGTTGATAGTCTTTGGTGTACTGGACTTACAGGTGTTTTGGTTTATTGTCTTGGTTACTAACTTGTTAATTAGTTAATTAGTCTAGTGTTTATTTGGGGCAGTATGAGGGATGCATATGGTGGGATATTTGACTCTTTCAGATTCCTCCCTATCTTCAGGAAGGTGATGTTTCTTGTTAGTCCGTATGTTAGTTGTTCTGGGGATAATTGTTTTAATCGTGTTTTACATGTGCATTTGTTGACTACTTCTTTGTTGGGATGGTTTTGTGGGAGTCAATTGTATCTTTACACAGCTTCTATAGTGCCTTTTCTCTTCTAATATCTATTGGTTCTATGTTTGCATACATTTCACAGGCCACTGTTGGTGTTGATCTCACGGTCAATATCTCAAAAACAGGAGCTATCTCTATGCTGTTCATATTCCCCTCTATCTGATGGAATCAACCTGAATGGATGATGACTGAATTGACTGCTTACGATGAAATGCCTCCTGTATTTATGAATTTGTTATGCCTCCAGGTTCTAACAACAGTTCCTATGAAAAAAAGATGAAATAGATAAAGTATTTTGGACATGTATTAGTGCAATATATTATAGACAGATTCTCCAAAGCCTGTACCAACTTTGGGCTTACTATTAACACAGAGAAAAAAGAAGTCATGTTACAACCAGCACCTGGCAAAAGCTATCTCTAGCCCTGCTTAAAGGTAAATGGTGTAGCGCACTGAAAGTTGTGAATAGATTCACATATCTAGGTAGTACATTATCACAAAATGCCAACATTGATGATGAAGTGTATACAAGGATTCATTAACTCTCTATTCTTAATTGACATCAAGTGAATATATAATTTAGATCTCCAAGTCAACTACAGGATGAAATTTAAGATTATTAGCATTGAGAGTAATCTATATCATCCCTAATCTTGATCAAGACCTAGTAGATTGATTACTACATTTAATATGCTCACCGGTTTCATATTATGTCTTTGTTGTCCAATACAGATACAAATAAATAAAGATATATTTCTGACAGAACTACCGTCCTGCAACATAACCAGACTTGTGTAATTCACAGCAGGCATTAGACCAACAAGATTTGTCAAACTGAACTTACAACCATCACTGTACACAAACTGAACAGACATTAAGCCAACCAGTCTTATCTAACTGAACTCATAGTGGACACTTTAGTGTATATGTAGTGCATACGTTATAGATTGTGTATTTTCCTCCAGTGTGTCAGTTTGTCACTTTCTGAATCTCTAAGGGTGGACTGTTAGCTGGGTGACATATCCCGAATATCATTCCTGATGTAGGTAATAATGCCATGACGATTGGTGCACTTACAGGCATAGCTGGTATATCCTGACATACATGGGTCAGTGTCTTTGTGTATGGTCTCCTGTAAGAGAGTCACGTGTATCTTGTGAGTGTGTAGTACATTAGCAAGTTCTATTTTTATTTAGTTTCTTATGCCACAGATGTTTAATTGTAGAATGTTAAGCGAAGGCTTGGGTTTATGATAATCTTGGCTCTGCTGGTTCTCTCTTCAAGGTTTTCTTGGTTTAGTGTTTTGGTGCTTGTGTAGATGTTGTTGTGTTGTGTATGGTGCATGTCAGTGTTTTGCGTTGTTATTGATAAGTTCCAGTAGTCAATTTCTCTGCCAGAGCAGCCTGGTTACCCACTGCCTGCCACAGATCCTGATAGCTGAGGTGACATCCGATCTTGTTTGTAATTAGTTTTGTTTGTAATGGCATTGTAGTGATGAGAGAAGTCCGTGGATTTCAACTCACCCTGGCCCAGCACCCAAATAACTATCACACCATCAGTTAAGTGGGTTTCTAACTATGCACTGCTCCGAGCCACTGCAACCATTCACTGTGCTCATTCCAAGCCATCTATTGCTTACTGGTTATGGCAGACTTATATTTTTAACCTCAACATATTGATAGAAAAGCATTACAAAAACAGCATGCTTTGTATTATAATTTTATTTATTTCACAAAGTGTTTTGATTGTGTGTGGCACCAAGGTCTGTATCAGATACTGAGACAACATAACTTCAACATAAACATAAAAAGTAATTGAAGCGCTTTATAAAGATGCAATCGGTGGTCTTTTCATAAATAATGACATTGGTGAATTTTTCAAGACAGATATAGGAGTGCAGCATACTTTCCCCATTACTTTTTAACATGTATCTTGAATATATAATGCAGGAGGCATTATAGGATCTCCAGACTTCAATAAATATTGGCAGCAGACCACTTTGTAACCTGTGTTATGCCATTGATATTGTATTGATCTCTTAGCTGGTTCTGAATCTTCTTCTTCAGCGTTCATTCTCAAACTCCCACTGGATTTCTCTTGTAACAGGACAATGATCCTACAAGATTTCCAGTTGAATGTAGTCCAGAGAATGGAAATGCTTTGTGTTGCCGTTTTATTTGCATCAATGGCCCAACACATCCATCTTCGGCAGTAGTTCTGAATCTGAACGAGGGGAACTCACCTGAAAGCTAGAAGATTTTAGTTGGAAATATAGTATGGAAATTAGCATTGATAAAAGCAAGATATTGGTAACTAGTGATATCAAGCAAGATCTCACAAATATCCGGTTAAACGGTCACAAAAAGACGTTACCACCTTCAAATATCTCGGGTCCCAAATATGTGATGATCACAACTCAGAAAATAAGATTAAGCTAAGACTCCAGATGACTCCTTTCCATGTCAAGGTTGAATATGGTTTGGAAAAGTGAGATCAGTATTACAGTAAACATCAATCTATTCAGATTGCTAGTGTTAAGTATACTTTTATACAGATGTGAAGTTGGACATTCAATTCAGACACTATAAGAAGGATTCAGGTTTTTGAAAACTAGTGCTACAGATGTTTGCTAAGAATCAGCTGTATAGAACATGAGACAAATATATTTGTGCTGCAGCAAATAAACAAGCTTGCAGGTTATCAAGAACCACTTTTGGCAGTGGTGAAGCAGTGTAAATTTGTTTAGTTTTGACATGTAACAAGACACGACTAGTTTTGTAAATTTATATTGCAAGGAACATTTGAGGGTGGAAGGAGAAGAGAAATTAGAACAGAAAAACCTGGATTGATAACATCAAGGAATTGTCAGGACGTGATTTTTCTACTCCTCCGAATGACTGAGGATAAGAGATTATTGGAGAGCTGTTTATGCTGATGTCTCCAGTGTGGCACCCCTATAACCCTGATGGGTTATAGGTCTTACTATTATTATATGCCAAAAACTTCTCTTTGGTTCCAGCATGTAATC
Organism: Meghimatium bilineatum; assembly: GCA_034231615.1. Classification (NCBI taxonomy): domain Eukaryota; kingdom Metazoa; phylum Mollusca; class Gastropoda; order Stylommatophora; family Philomycidae; genus Meghimatium; species Meghimatium bilineatum. The sequence continues at coordinate 57,678,254 of CM067320.1, forward strand.
AAATGTTCAAGCCAAAAGGTTTGTCACATCCTGAGTTATTGTGCCTTTATGATGGGCCTCAGCCATAGGAAAACAAATGTAGCTAGTCTCCTCCTTCCCAGTGTTGTACAGTACATTTCTGGCTTTCTCCCGATCATAGAGGGTGCACAAACATATACAGATAACATAGCATTTTTTTTAAACGGACATAATCACATAGATGATGTGCTACGAAGCTTCCATAAGAAGGAATCCTCAATGTACAGGCATGTCATCTACTAAAGTTTTCTGTTGCATGAGTGCGTATGTCTAGTGGGCCATTGCTGAGACACACAGACAATCAATATGCTGAATTTTTTTTAATGGAAATAAAGAATTAAATACTGAACGTAATGCTGTAAGTTTTGTTGGTTAATGTGTGATGCATGAGGTGTGAGAAATTGGAAATGATAATTTTAAATTAAAACATAAATGATTCAACTATTCTTTACAATGGTCACCAACATGTTCATAATGTCATCTGGCATAAAAAAATAAAACCTGTATATTTCACTAATGTTCTGGGCACAATGATCCAGCAACTTCAGAAAAGTTGTCAGGAAGAGGTGGCTGTAACAAGAAGGAGCACGATCACTGTCAGCAGCATCGTCTCCCTCAGACACATCAGACAGAGCAAGTGTCTCCATTGCCAGTCATATTGGCCAATGGAGATGGATCTACATCTGTAATTCCCAAGGATTTCTCATATCAGAATCACAAACAATAAAAATTCATTGCAAAAAGGTGTCCACTTCAACTAGATTTACACTGATTGGAATAGAGGACTACAAATTGAATTATTTCTCCGACATTTTGGTTCCTCCATGAGAATCACAGGAAAAGGAAGTTTGATTTTTGCTAGCCTCATATCTGTCATTCCTAAATGAATAACCTTATATCTATACTGTGTTTTGTGTGTGTTGTTAGAGTGTATAGCAACAGGTGTACTGACATGCCGATAGCTGGGAAGAAATATATAGTGCTCGGAGCATGTACGCGATAGTGGCATGCTAAAGACAAAGCTATGCAGACATTCTTCTGCATTTGATCTAAGCTCCTGTTGGTTATCAGAGGATGGAGAGAACAAATTGTTTTGTATTATTGTTTACAGCTTGGTTGTGATATCTGAGCCTTTCAGTCCAGTACCTCTTCAATTAATGTACTTCTTAGGTGAGGAGATTGTTTGACTTTGATCTTCAAAACCGTTATAACATCTACCTCTTTATAATCTAGACCTTATGTAATAGATCTCACTAGGATGGACTTGATTAACTCTGCTTATATTCTGGGTATAAATGTAACCTTGGACAGTAATATTTATTAATTAAATTAATGTTAACATATCTGTAAAATTTTAATCATTTTTTAAGACTAGTTGTTCAAATATGTTGTGTCTTAGTGTCTTGTTTGCATTTATTTTCAGTCATAGTTGTCTTGCTTCTTGTAAGTTTTCACACTTTGTAAATGTAGTTTTGATTTCTCTCTCCTGCAGGAGCTGATGAGGAACAAGTATCAGCTGTCTAGTCTCTTGTTAATCCACATAGCGAATTCCTGAAACTCTTACTGACATTTACACAATAGTCATTGTGCAGGATGTGATGGGAGTCTGACTTCTGGAAAACCTGTTAACCTTACAGAATGAGATCCACAGTCATGCGTAAAGATGCTGTAAATGATAAGTATGGCTTCTTGGAGTCATCAAGGATAATGGTCCCCATATGTGCTCATAATGAGCCATCACTGCATTTGGCTTATCTTGTAGGACACCTGTACCAATGACATGGTGCACATGCAATTATAGATTCTGTAGCACCTGGTCTCCTTAAATGCCTACTAGTTCTGTCACAATTTTCTGAATTGCCTGTTAATCCATACTTGATAATGACCAGGGATTTTATTTTGTTTAATTCTCTAGTATCAGATCAGTGTCTTGTTTTAGGGATATATACATTTTAATTGCTCCTTTAAATATTTTCCATCTGTACTTTCATTATACCTTGTGGCACATGAGGTTTCGAGAAGAACTTTCCATAAATTTCTTTCCTCTGAGATTTTTGCTGTGCTTGATGTCAGAGATTCTCCGCTCAGTTCTTAGTTTATCATACATCTCAGGTGGTTCTTAGACTTTATTTAGGATATTCACCAATACAAATCAACAATTTCCCGCCGAAGGCAGATGTGTCGGGCCATTGGGGCAAATAAAATGGCGACACAATGTATTTCCATTCTCTGGACTACATTCTGCTGGAAATTTAGTAGGACCATTGTCCTGCTACAAGAGAGATCCGGAGGGAGTTTGAGAATGAACGCTGAAGAAGAAGAAATCAACAATTTGTCATCTACTCAGTTGTGACATTCAAGAAAAGATTTAACCTTCAACACTCTGCATTATAATTTATAAATTGTCCCCTACAACTGCATTCTTTTTTGCCTTTACGCAATATTTATGGGGGATAGCTGGAAAATGCAATAATTTTTTTTGTGTGGATCTTTTTGTATCATTTTTGTGTGTATGGAAATAAAGGAATGGTTATTGAATGTAATGATATTGGTGTAATGTGATATGTGAGAAAATGGTGATGAAACACTAGGGAATTTACCTATTCTTGTCCGACATATTCAATCCAGGATAACATGAAGCTAAATGTATAGGCCTATATCTATGATGTAATGTCATAATCAAACTAACATGTTTATATAACATTGTCTGAACAAACAAATGAAACATGTAGGTCTAGCTCATGTTACTCATGTTATCAGCTAGGCTAATGTTTCTGTAAACTTAGATATATTCAATGCTGGAATGTCACTAAAAAAATAATGAAGTTCGTGGCCATATGACTAGAATGCCAGTCTCAGAACCCTGAGATCCCAGGTTAAATCCATGGTTGGGACAAGGTTTTTTTGTCTTTTGTAGGTGCAATAAAAAAATTCTCCTATACATGTTGCGGCGACAGCTACGGCAAAGCGGCTTTTATTTCCACAGTCAAAAATCCACCCTAAACTCCTTAGCGTGAAAACATGCAGTAATGAAAGCTTTTTTTTAGTTTTAATACCGCTAAATGAAAACACCTATGTCATTTCTGATTTCATTACCAAACTAACATGTTCATAATATCATCTGTGAAAACATACTTTCCGTATGTTCATAATTATGTTTGTGAAAACATACAGTCATTCTAACATACATTACCTGCCAGGCCTAATGATCTTAGAAATGCAGAAAAGTCACTAAGATAGAGATGATTGTAACCTGAAGGGACACTATTCATCTACATTCAAGATACTTTTCTTTATGTACATACTCGTCAATGAATTGCCGCCTGACCCAATTCTCAACTACCTGGGGCTGGGAAACAATTTCAGCATCTGTGAAACCAATGAATTCTTCATCATCAGAATTTAGAACAACATTCCTGGCAAATGGCTGCCATTTCAACAGATTGCAGAAAATAATTTGCAGTAATTGTATCAGACGTCATCCTGTTTAGAAAACCAGTGGAAATGAAAATAAATTACATGTCTACTTTCAAGTCTCATGTTGCCTGGATGTATCATGTTAGTTTACATTTTGGCAGATTTTCCAAATACAGCATGCTAAAGGTTAATTTCTTGTTAATGTGCCAAATCTAAATAAATTTTACTCTGAAATCTCTGTCTTAATTTTCCCTTGCAATCTATTATATTATACATGCAAGACAATATCATGACCTACTTTGTCTGTGTCATTCCTCATTTATTTTAGTGGGAGGTTGCTGTATGTTGGGAATATATTTATACAGAAGTCAGGTAATGTGGATGATGTATGATATTGCCTTGTTACACATTGGCACTCATTCAACTATGGCCAGTAGGCCTACTAGAATCTGGAATTTATGAAAGTAGAACAAACTATTAACATTCATGGAATATTTCAATTATTCTGATCGACATTGTTTAGATACTTCAATCATTCTGATCAATATTCCTTTGATACATCAATAATACTGATCAACATTGCTTTCATATATCAATAATTCTGATCAATGTTGCATTGATATATCAGTAATTTGGATCAAATTGCTTCAATATTTGAATCACTTCATTCATTTGTCCTGGTTTATATTGAACCTTAATACTTCATATTCAAAGAATATCATGTCATAACTTGTATTATATAGAATACATTACCATGAGCATAGATTGTTGTGAAAACATTTGTCTACAGGTATCTGATATATATTATCTGATAAAGTGGAACTTTATCTGATCATACCTGTGCAAAATAAAGAAATCTTAACTCACGTTTGATCTGACCACAAGGTCATTGATTAGTGATTATCTGAACCAGTGGTGTACACTCTGGGCATGGTGCATCATTATGTTTCGAGGTTAAATATGTGGCTTCTGTTTTTTTGCTTTGAAAACAGCATAGTTGACAGAAGCAAATCTTTACGTTAATTTGTATACCATACCTGAATCATTCTCAAATATAAAGTGTAATAAACTGTTCCAGGGCTCAGTAAGATAGTCGCATGTCTACAAGTATGCTGTTCTAGCACATTGCTGTTGATTTGTGTTGATCTGAGTCATTTTATGTTTATTAATGGAAAGCAATATTGCCATTAGCAAAGAAAGCTGCTTTTAGTGAATTGTGTATTGATGAAGTTGTGGTTTGAACAGGCCGTAAAGGACTGACAGCAGCTGCTAATAATAAGCTGCCTCCTTTTATAAACATCAGATTACGGTTGAAGCACATTTCTATCCTTTGTGAACCTGCCTCACCAGATGTGATATACATTTGTGATCATTCCAAAACATGTTCAGAATATCTGAGTCAAACAAAGATGAAGTATTCATCTCGACAGACAGATCTTACAATTTGATTCACATGCATCCATCAATGTCTGCATCACTGCATAGTGATAGATGGTTGTGTTGGAGGTTGCAGCAATTTGAATTTGCAGTTCTCAAGCATATTATTATTCCATCCTGTTTATCACTACATGGATTATGGAAACAGTCATTTCCACATAAAATAGTGAAATTATCAGCCGCCAAGTATTGGTAGAATTCATCAGTCTCCATTATGCAAATGAATTAGTCTTCACAACATAGATTAACGAATTCATCAATCATTATCATATGATTTAGAGAAATGTATCAATACTAACCGTATGGATTAAACATAATCAATTAACAACTATCATAAAAATAACTATTAAATGGTTGTGTTCATTTTATTAAAATGATAACTTTTATTGTGGTAGAGCTTGCCATAACCACCCACTGTTGCAAGAATCTCTAAACAGTGCAATCATTTATTAAACTTGAAAAGATGTTACATTAATCTAATGAGTCTTCCTGAGATTTGTTGTTGCAAATTTGATTTAATCACACAGTAGATTGCATAAATGATTATGATACTATGACTTGAGCAATGAGAATTGGATTAAAGTAAGGGAGACTATGCAATGTTGTCAACCTCACTTTCTCACACATTCTCACATGATATGCCCTGTCAAGATAAAGTCAAGACAACGTAGTGTTTGCTAAGAGACAGTAGATGACCAGGTTGCTTTCAGTCTCACGATGCTCGCAATCCCCATGACTAGAGCTTGCTGTGTGACACCTTTCTTTTAATTGCCCAATGCGATTGGGTTGCTTTATGTAATCAGTGGCATCCAGACTTTAAATTCATGGGCAGAACATGGGCACTTTGTTAGATGACTAGGGGTGTTGAAGTACTATTCAAGTAATCACTATGGCCGTTAAATACATCTTGGTGTTTTTCTACCCTGCAACTGACTTTTAACCAAAAACATGTGGTATACTGTGATAATAGCACCATGTTTCTTATAAGATTTGGTACTTTACAAAGTAAAGTTGCTTACAAAGCTTGCTTTTCAGTTCATAGATAGAAATAAAAGTTAGTATGTGACATTATTCATCCTAGGCTGGAAAGTATTGCTTATACATTTTGATAAGACAATGAAACAGTTGTGAAATCATCTTGTAGTGCATTCATAACCAAACATAAATGTTGCCCAGGAAGCTATCGTGCCCACTTTAGTCTGCTCCTTCACTTCCATAAGAGACATGATGATCTGTCCTTTTTTGTTATTGCTTCTTCCAGTGATTTTTTTGTGTCATGAAAGTGGCTATGACGGAGTATGTCTTACAGTAATGTGAAGCAACTTACACTCAGTTGCTATGAAATATGCAAGAATCTGTAACTGAAGTTTGATCTGATTCTAGGTTTTGTTTTGTTAATAAATTTGAAATACAAATTTCATTAACAGTTGTACTCATTTTCAAATAAAAGCTACATTTTTTTTTTCAACATAAAACCAAATTCTGCAGGCAAATTAGTATATTTGTTTTATCACTTATCTGTGATATCTGTACCTTTCAGCTTGACACATCCAACTTCATCATGGTTTTTTTTTATCTCTTGTAATTATTAATTCTCCATTTTGTCTTTCTCAGAAGTTCCTGATTGTATCAGATCATTTACTCCTTGCAAAAATGTTTTTTTGTGTTAAAAAAGTAGCCTATTGTTGTCCTTTGTTAAAAAGTGTTTGTAAGATATATAGATTTTATGTGGGCAATAACTTGAGCGTAAGGGAATGAACTGAGAGGTCTCTGCCCACAAAACTGTTCATACTCTCGAGCTGCTATCTAGACACTTTTCTGGCATCAGATGTTAATCACTTCGCACATTGCCATTGCTTGTCAATTTTATCCGTTCCATTGGGAACCTAATGACACAAACCAGTGGAACACATCAAATATATCTACTTAGCATATTTCTATGTAAGCATAATAATTGCATTACGTTTCCTGAATTTTTATGACACTTAGTTAGTACCTGTATTCTCTAAGGCCAGTGACCTAACCACTATATCATTGTGAGGCTGTCCATACACTGGACCTTCACACATAAACTGGTGCAATTTGCTTTAACTGACCACACTTTGTTACCTGTGATATTTCATACAATTTGGTTCATGATTGTTTGTAGATAAGGTTGTTGTGTGTGCTTATACTTGTTATTTGTGTGTTCTTAAATGATCTCATTACCCTTAGAGAATGCTGGGATATGTATATATTTTATCTGAATATGTGTAAAAAAACCAAACATAAGACATGAACGGCAGTTGTAAATAAGCTTGTAGTTTTCTCATAGATTCCATGAAAATGTATGTAGCTAGTATAATTGTTTATATTTCTAAATACATTTATTTATAACTTTTGTGGACGTATGTGATTGCTGATGATCATGTATAGTAGATAATTCAAATATATAGAGACATTAACATTTCTTTCAAGTATGTTTTCCAAGCTAGAGATTTGTTGAGAACCTATGGAGTGAAAGGTGAATAGTTTCAAAACTGTACAGTTGCTGGTGATAGTTGTGTGATTTTCATATTTTTTTCCATCTACGAATCCATAAAGTTCATGTATACATTCAGTAACTCATCACATTAAATACAGCTAATAAGCTCACACTTTTATCAATATTATATAATCTGCTTCTTTTTTGTGTGTTCTCATAGATTTGTGTATCACAATCATAGAAACATAACATTTTGTAAATGATAGAGATAGCCATACTGAGGATATTATTATTATTATAGCAGATCTGTACACTTTATGTCCTACGCGAAGACATCAACAAAATACACCACAATCTCTTGAATGGATAACTACAGGCAAAAGAGCAAGGGGTAGACCAAAAGAAACACTCAGAAGAACAATACTTAGAGAAAGTAAAACAACTAATATTCATACTATTCAAGAACTGCACAGAATAGCTTTGAACAGACAGAATTGGAGAGATCTGACTTCTGCCCTATGCGCTAACTTCAGCGCAAAAGAAAAATGAATGAATGAATGTATACTTGACATCATTGACACTGATGAGAAATGGGTACCTGGTACCTTTATTTTTCATTAAGCTTTTAAAGTTGTCAGTACAATGAAAACACAATCATGTGGATTTAGAAATTGAGGTCTAGACCATCCATCCATAAACTTGTAACCAATCAGGGTTGTAAGAGTACTACATTTGATGCTTCAGGACACAGAGTCCTCCAGCGATTGCTTTCATCAGTAATGTAGATGAGTGTAGAAAAAACTTGACCTGTTCAGTATTTAATATTTTCTGCCCATTCATTTCTTTTTCTCTTCTTCGTCCATCTTCATCTGTATCCTGCAAGATCATTTTTAGCAAAAAATCATGTCAGTACGCATGTCAAAACAATACAAGTTTTTGTAATTTTAATATTGAAAGTACTGATTCTTGTTAACCTGCAAGATTATCTACATTATTTCTTACATACTCATTTGTACTACGCTCTATAGGAAATGTTAAAAATGTGTTTATAACACTTGTATTTGAAGACCTGTATCCAACTTTCCATGTCTTGTTAAACATTGTCCAACTCTCACAACTATACAGCATAATAAGTAGCACTAGTGAAATGGAATCACTCATTTTCAGAAAAATCAGTGATACAGGCTTTGTGATCTACACAGAGAAACATCAGTGATACAGGCTTTGTGATCTACACAGAGAAACATCAGTGATACAGGCTTTGTGATCTACACAGAGAAACATCAGTGATACAGATTTTGATAACTACACACAAAAACTGTGATCTACACAGAGAAACATCAGTGATACAGATTTTGAGAACTACACACAAAAACTGTGTCTACACAGAGAAACATCAGTGATACAGATTTTGAGAACTACACACAAAAACTGTGATCTACACAGAGAAACATCAGTGATACAGATTTTGTGATCTACACAAATGAGCAGGCAATTTGCTAATGAGTTTGATCATGGAAGACAAGTACTGGCTATTTCGTTAAGGACACAAATCACTGCAAGAAAGGTCAAATTTGATCATGGGCAACTTTGAGGTTGCTGACCAAGCATGTAGTATGTAAACCAGTTCTGTCATATGGCTGGCTACTAGCAATATGGTTACAGATGTCAACCATTCAGTGAAGGTGGTGAAAACACTGAACGTATTAGTTAGAACCATTGAAGTCAGATGTGCCGTACCATTGGCACAAATAAAATTATGACAACATATTTCCGTTCTCTGGACTAAAACGTAAAGTAAAGTTAACCCATATGATTTATTAATGTCGGAACTCTCTCTCCCTCTCAGTTTTTAATTCCCGGTTTAATCCAGGAACCCAATTAAGGCTGGGTCGACCTGGGAGCTGTTGTGATCTGAAAAACATTTCCGCCATAAGTGGAAAATTAACCCACTGAGCCACGTGATCCCCCTTTCTAAACTACATCCTGCTGGAAATCGTAGCACCATTGTCTTGCTATAAGAGAGATCCAATGGGAGTTTGATAATAAACGAAACAAAAACACAAACATATATAATAATTCAGTGCGTATATTCCAGAAAGTCACAACAGGTTCTGGCTAAAAATGGTTTCAATGAACAAAATCGCTTTCATCTTTTGTCTGTGGACATGCAGTTGTGAGGGAAAAGAAATTAACAAATCGACTAGCTGGCTAGTTCTTCCACCACAGTACAGTCAAATTCCATTATAACAAAGTGGTCTGGGCTGAACAAATATGTATGCAGTAACAGAAATTTGCGATATACAGTATAGACAATAAAGAATTAAAATATTTGGGGATTTTAAACTAAGTTTTTTCAAATTAGGCTATTTGTTATAAAAGTATGCACTATAGAGAGATTCGGTTGTAGAAGAGAAATGTATGAACAGAACAGACATAGTCAGTACTACTTGATTTGCACAATCTGATGTGAGTTTACTGCATTGTCAGACATACACAAATTGAGAGCAAAATTGATGGAAGAATGGACAGATATGATGACAAGATTTCAAAAGCCAACTAACTACCTGTATGTAAATTATGAACTTACACCAATTTTGAAACACACCTCTTTCCTTGTGTAAACCAAAAGTCAAATCATAAATACAATCATCATATCAACATTGTGCTACCAATGTCAGACATTAACATTAACTAAAGAACAAGAGAGAATGCTTGTCTAGGAAATCAAACAGAACAAGAGATCATGTGAGTGAGGAATGAATAGATTATAAAAACTGATGGAGCAGTGTCAATTGTCATATATTGAAAAGCAGAGAGTGAAATGGTGTGGCCACTTACTGAGGATGAAACCATGTTTGCCAACAGAAAGAGCATGCAACATTAGAATTAAAACACCAAGAGGCAGAGAAAGACCAAGAAGGAGGTGGATTGAAAGAGTTTTAACAACTTTCTGAGATGTCATTAATATACTGCGTATCAAGTGACCAAACATACCACATCCCAAAAACCAATCGTCACTCAATCCTGTGATACTTAGCCACAAAAGCAGACACAATTTGTGATAGATAGAGAGCTAGATAGATGTGACATTCCTTGGAGAAAACACATAACAAAAAAGTTGGTAGTCAACTCAGAGTTCAAACCATCAACCACTCTACAAAGGTGGATTACTGAGGCAGAAATTGTGGTTCTGGTTTAGAACACATACCCCCTCCCACCATGTGATTATTAATTTGATTATTTCCCTTGGCACAATTTGCCAATCGATATCAATTATTTATTTAACTTAATTTTTTTGGGGTTAGGAGAGGTTTTGTTTTACATAACTTACCCTAAATAAATTTATATTAAAAGAGGGGGGGGGGTTATGTGTTCATTTGGTACACATTCCAAACAAGAACTAAAATTGTAAACATCCCTGAACATTCTTTTGTTCAAAAATCATACTCTACTAATCTTATCCAAATATAGTCATTACCCGGTAGATGTAAACCAATGGCGTGAAGTAAAATCAATGTTGTTTGCTAGCGTTTATTCATAAACTTCCACTGGATCTCTTTTTGGACCAGAACAATGATCATGCTATATTTCCATCAGGTTATGAACCAGAGGACAGATGTGCTGTCATCATTTTATTTGTGCCAGTAATCCATCACATCTGACTAATTGCTATCAGTAAAATCAATAACGGCTGCAATTTAGTGATGTAGCTTGAGTTGAGTAACTGAGAATATATTTTCATTTATATCCCATTGTATGACCAACTGTGTAAACATTAATATTCTGTAGGTTATACTGAATCAAGAATTGATTAGGTTTTTTTTCATTTTGTATAGTTTTTAGATATCTCTGTTATTTTATCGAGCTGAATTTGTGACTTCAAGGATGTTGTGAACTTGATTCAAACATGCCCTGTCAGTGAAATTGTTGTGACCACAAGGGCATTTAGTGTTATTAATCGTCTCTGCAGGCAGAGATTTGTCCACGTTATATAATTATTATAAAACTATCTTGAAAGCAGTCTTGCACAGGTAAATGTGCTTATTTTAAATACTTTTGTGATTTTCTTTAGTTTTATTTTGCTGAGAAATACTGTAAGTTTTTATATTTTGAAAATATGAATATATATATTCATCAAAGTTGAAGTTTCCTGTTATTTTATATTTTAAATATAAGTTAAAGCTTGTATAATTTGCTACTGACCAGAAACATCCACTATGCAAGAATTATTGATAATATTGGGTGAAATATTATGTTCACATGTGGATGGTACAGACTGAAAGGACAAAACACCAGATGACTACAATTGCAACCCTACCAAAAGAAAGAATGGATATATAGATATTTTTTCTTCAATTGTCTTGTTTGTTTTATTATAATCACATAGATTTATTGTTGTGATTTGAGCCGTTAACTGTGAATACACATTGTACTGCTGCTCTATTTGGCTGCAATGCAATATCTTTCTAGCTGTGTGCTTCACAGTTTGATTGCTGGTTCAGCTGGAGCTGGAGTTTGTTTGACCACAAATGGCTCTCAAGCTGATCTTGCTTTAGGAGATGGATACCAGAATAAATCTGAAAAAGTAATGCTATTTACAACATGCCATTAATTTCAGAAAAGTTAACACACCACACTGTATTCCCTATACAGTAGCCTTATTGGTGTAAAGATAGTTTTTTTTAAGTCACCATTTTATTTTCATCGTTTGGTCTAGCACATCCTATTTTGGAATGCATTTTCTTCAGATTCATATTCCTTGCTAGTCTGTGGCAGTTAATAATGTCTTATGGCACACCTGTGTATGAGCTCTGTACTGACATGATCCATGTTCCCAACATTCCTCACAGATAATGAATCCTTTTATTCTCTGGGAGGTTAAGAATAGGGAATTACTTTTCAGTATATTGGCACTCAGATTCTTGCTTCAAAGGAGTAGCTCACTCACTGTGTAACAAAAATATCTTGTGAGCTGAAGCTTAGTTTCAGCATTTCACATTCCTTCAGAACCACTACTCTTTCCCGTGATGATCTTCAAACTGGTCAAGATGGAGCACCTCTTTACTAGTCAGTAAAGAGGTGCTTCATCTTGACCAGTCAAATGTCCATCAAATGTCAAGACAGTCTAATCTCTGAGATAATTAACTTATTATAATCAACCTTTATCTCTTGGAGGTTATTTTCAGATATGCAAGCTTTTTTTAGTAGATGACACAGGTTTCTTATATCTTCTTGCAGTGTTGGGAATGGATTCAAGATTCTTAACATTTACAACATATTTGTCAAACTATGTTCTTTTTGCTGGGAAGAATGCACATGTGCTTCCATTTACCAGATTGTTGTGTTAACCTCCAATATTGGCAGAGCCCGCTGGAACCAACCTATCTGAAACATCCAATCAGGTCCTTGCACCATTGGGGAAATGATGAGCTGCTTCTGTTTGGTTGTGATGTTAAGGGATATTATTCATCTAGGATGTATACAGATTTACTACCATATCAACCTTAATTTGTCGACTATCTCATTGATATTAAGTGTGGAATAGTCTGTTTACAGGATGCACCTCTTGGAGGTACTTTAGGTCTTTGTTAGTCACCTTGTTATGTACATGGGGGCCTTCATGGCATAATAGTTATGCCATCTGCCTTGCTGAAGAAGTCGCAAGTTGAAATCCGACTCCTGACATCTTCTTTGCAAGGTCATTATCCTTTGAAGCTGCAGGCATGAGCACTCAACAAAACACTAGATCACATGCAGCATGACTACCTTAACATCGCTAGTCAGTAGAAATATGACTCATAGGAGTATGGATGCAAGATAAATCATGAAGGTCCACTGAAGACCTCAAGCCCACAATCCTGTCCCTGAGCATTGTCTGTACACATTCATACAGAAGTTCATATTTTGGAATGAGTGGATGTCATCTGTAGTTGTTTAGAATTCTACATGGATTCTTGATTAGAAACTAGCTTCACAGCACATGGGGCATTCTGATAAGTGCTCTGCCCTCTGTTCCAGCATCCCAGTGTATGTAGACTCAAGAGTCCCAGTCAGATGTTGATTGGATGATGTTCGGGACCTTCCAAAAAACTTACTTTTCCTTCCCTCCCCTCTAGATACTCCCATTTCTAAAATTCTCTGTAAGTGTACATTCTGAGGCTCATTGACATCATCTTCATCTTGAAATGAATGTATTACTGCCTTGATCAAGTCTGCTTTATCTCTTCTCAGCATTGTCTCATCTGTCGCCTGCCAATAAGTCGGCTCTTTCATTTCCTCTGGCCCCAGCATGACAGATATCATGTTCTACATGGATATACTGTATGAACAGAAATCATCAAACGATAGCCAAATTACAGATGGATAGAGTGCCGGCATGACAGGAAGATATTGTAATCAATCTTGATTGTGATGATGACACTACATTTGATATGAACCATCATCAAGTGCCATCTCTGTATCAAAGGTTGGATAGATATAACAGGCTTCTAAGACTGATCTGAGTGTAAAATACAAAAACAGGAAACTATTTATCCAGATTTTGTCAGGTGAAGATGTAGACAATCTGGAAAGATTAATGAAGGCAGTAAGCACTTCTCAACTAGATTCATAAATATACATGATTATCATAATGATGTAGGTGATACATAATTGTGTACACTATCACTGGATGAGCAGATCAACATACGCATAGAAAAAGTGTTTACAATTTTTGACAATCTGACGGTGAGAGTGTGAAAAAACTCAAAACTTACACTGAAAACCACAATGATTTATCAATCCTGCGTGCTCAGCATACTGATGTATGAGTCAGAAACAAGAACAACTTAATCCACAAAAAGATACCAAACATTTTTCTTATGACGGATCTCTGCAAAATACTGAACATCAGATGGCAAGTTACCTACACAGGACTCCTACAGCGCTGTAAGATACCATTCCCTCTATTCAACTCTCAGACATAAGCATCTAGATGGATTGGCCATGTGGAAAGAATGTAATTTGATCACATCCCAAAGGAAATTCATCTGGTAGACGGAAATGAGGCAAACCAAAACTGAAAAATAAAATAACCTTGAACAATTTCAGTATCAATCCACATTCATGGAAGCAATAGGTGATGATCGTACAGCATGGGGAATTGCATTATGCAAAGGCACCCACCTGTATGAAGTATCTCTGTGGAAACAATTAGAAGAAAGGGAACCCAACTGCTGTATAAACCATCCCTGAGGGAACAATTAGAAGATAAACGACATAGTTGTAAAGCACCTGCATCTTTAAACTTGGATTTGTCATGTATATTCTGCTCTCACCCCTGTGGATTGTCATTATGATCTCACCCCTCTACATCTGTCATGTATATTCTACTCTCATCCCTACAGATCTGCTATGTATATTCTGCTCTCCTGCAGATCTGTCATGTATATTCTGGTCTCGCCCCTGTAGATCTGTCATGTATATTCTGCTCTCATCCCAGCATATCTGTCATGTACATTCTGCTCTCATCCCAGCAGATGTCACATACATTCTGCTCTCATCCCAGCATATTTGTCATGTATATTCTGCTCTCATCCCAGCAGATGTCACATACATTCTGCTCTCATCCCAGCATATCTGTCATGTATATTCTGCTCTCATCCCAGCATATCTGTCATGTATATTCTTCTCTCATCCCAGCGTATCTGTCATGTATATTCTGCTCTCATCCCAGCATATCTGTCATGTATATTCTGCTCTCATCCCAGCATATCTATCATGTATATTCTGCTCTCATCCCAGCATATGTCATGTATATTCTGCTCTCATCCCAGCGTATGTCATGTATATTCTGCTCTCATCCCAGCATATCTGTCATGTATATTCTGCTCTCATCCCAGCATATCTGTCATGTATATTCTGCTCTCATCCCAGCATATCTGTCATGTATATTCTGCTCTCATCCCAGCATATCTGTCATGTATATTCTTCTCTCATCCCAGCGTATGTCATGTATATTCTGCTCTCATCCCAGCATATCTGTCATGTATATTCTGCTCTCATCCCAGCATATTTGTCATGTATATTCTGCTCTCATCCCAGCATATCTGTCATGTATATTCTGCTCTCATCCCAGCATATCTGTCATGTATATTCTGCTCTCATCCCAGCATATCTGTCATGTATATTCTGCTCTCATCCCAGCATATGTCATGTATATTCTGCTCTCATCCCAGCATATCTGTCATGTATATTCTGCTCTCATCCCAGCATATGTCATGTACATTCTGCTCTCATCCCAGCATATCTGTCATGTATATTCTGCTCTCATCCCAGCATATGTCATGTATATTCTGCTCTCATCCCAGCATATGTCATGTATATTCTGCTCTCATCCCAGCATATCTGTCATGTATATTCTGCTCTCATCCCAGCATATCTATCATGTATATTCTGCTCTCATCCCAGCATATCTGTCATGTATATTCTGCTCTCATCCCTGCAGGATCTGTCATGTATATTCTGCTCTCATCCCAGCAGATGTCACATACATTCTGCTCTCATCCCAGCATATCTGTCATGTATATTCTGCTCTCATCCCAGCAGATGTCACATACATTCTGCTCTCATCCCAGCATATCTGTCATGTATATTCTGCTCTCATCCCAGCATATCTGTCATGTATATTCTGCTCTCATCCCAGCAGGATCTGTCATGTATATTCTGCTCTCATCCCTGCAGGATCTGTCATGCATATTCTGCTCTCACCCCTGCGGATCAAAAATCAGTGACAACAGAAGTTGCTGTTTGAAGACATCATAATACATTGAAATTTGTACACTCTTTTTGTGTACAAATTTTGTGCAGTTATTTTTATGTCAGAATTATGAATGTGGAAGAATTTCTAATCAGCACGAAAGTAACATACTCTAATAATTATTATGTAACAAAAAGCTATAGCAATGAAAATTTGATAATATAATTTATGACTAAGAAAAATGGACCATCACAACAGAAGTCATTTTATTGTGTATCATTTTGTAAAAAAACTTAAGTTTTACTTGTCGCAAACATTTTATATTTAGTTTACACAACTTAGAATAATAAACATTATTTTGTAATAATTTAATTTGAAATTCAAAAGTATTATGTACACTTTTGTCTCAACTGTTTGACTGAAAGTGCATTTAAGCGTTTATGATTAAATAGTTAAATAGATTTGAGAGCAACAAATATTGCCTACAGTTTCTATAAAGATAAATAAGATATTTAAGACCTAACTAACATTGGCTTTTTAACATTTTGATCATCAGAAATAACTTGGTCAATTGTGTTTTCTAAATCAGGTTGTGATAACTGGTTTACAGGCGCTTTAAGTTTCTTGGGCCTGTCATTTGAACTACAGTAGTATGTGACATTCTGGATACCTGCTTGTTACTCTGTTGAGAGAGACAGCCCAGACATATGGGAAAACCTGAGAACAATAAATTATATCTTTGCATTTTATACACTATGGGCAGTTACAAAGAACTTCAGTATCTTTCACCAAATAATGAATTATTTGAATGAAAAATTATGAATACTTTTTTTTACTTGTGACATTGCAATTTTATTAACTTATAGCTTTCATTGTAGTCAAATGAGCATAAATATGAAGATATTTATTGCTTTATATATATATATATATATATATATATATATATATAGTTGAAAATAGAATTATTATAATTCCTAAATTCCTATTTGTGATTTGTGTCATGAATTGTTTAATGTTTATTTCTGGTGGTAATATGGCAGCCCATCTGTACACAGATCACATAGATGAAAATCTATGAAATGTATTCATTGAAAGAAGTTTGGACATTGTTACTTTTTTGAAAGAGTGAATAGTTTGAAAGTGATGACTAGTAATGCAAACAATAGATAATGCTCTTGATGTCATTACTTATGTATATTTGTATTGTATGATGACAGAAAATATGCATACTAAAATATGGACTGTGTTCAGTTGCTTGATTCTTCCTGTTTGTTGTTTTGTTTTAGATAGTTCACTGCTATTTCATGTTGTTGTTGGCAACCTTACTAAGACACTGAATTACTTTTTATTAGTAGTTTTTTTTCAGTAGACATTACTTTTAACGGTACAAACCCGGTAAATGGGTCTACCCATTTTTGCGGGATGTGAAACTAAATAAATGGGTGTGAAAGGGGTTGTAGGATAAAGTAATAGGATGGCCCTGCATGCATATCTTTGCATCCTGAAGCACTCCTTGCAACTGCAACGTGTACTGCATCTTAATTGGATGCAGGTAAAGTCAACACACTAACAGTTATTAGGTTATAATGAATGTAACATTTATTTTAGTTTTAATTAAGGATTCAGGTTTAGCAGATACAACACAAAATTCTACTGATTATTTTAAAGATTGTACTGAATTTTGAAATGAGAACAGCTGGGTAGAATTTTATATATGAATTCTTAAATAGGTCACCTGAAAACACTAGATATTTAATACAGCAAACTAGGAAGAGCTCACTAAATATCTGGATACAGATTATATGAGCAAACCAGGAACCAGGTTGCAACAGATGGCTCATATTAGACATGCAAAAAGGAACCAGATACAGCTGTCATCAAGTACCCACTACTTTTTTTTAATCAACCAAAGATTTGGTCATTTTTCAGTGAAAAATTGAAATCAGCTTATGTTTGTTTATAAAGTATAAAGATAAAGGTATGTTCCATGGCAGCAACCTGCCATCTGGGATGAAGATAACTCTTCATGTACTATGCTGCAGCAACAATAGGTGGGGGTAGCCAATTCTCTTCCTTGCTGTCTTTACCTCCCCTAACTCATACGTCAGGTATTCAATTACAGCTGAGTCAAGCGAGAAATCACAACCCAGATTTTTTGTATCCGGACATGGTTTTGAACCTGGCACACTGATAGCAAGCAAGTTCACTATCAACTAGACTACTGCGCTTCTTTATAAAGTGCAGGCCTATAGAAGTCTATTATTGAATTGAAGAGGATCTTTGGTTTTTACTCTTGTTTATTGCAGGAATATTTTTCTCTGAGTTTCCCTTTCTTTAAAATTGTAATCAGAAATATTCATGAAAACAATTTTTGGACAAATGTTTCTTTAAGCTAATTAATACAGGTCAAGAAACTAATTTTGTTGTAGATTTTGTGTCAGAACTAAAGTTACCTTGCCACTAGTGATTTACTTTACTCACAAATTTGAATTTTCTACGAGAAATGATAGAAAGATAAGTTACCACAACACAGTTGACAAGGTCATTAATATTTAATGTTTAGCATTCATCCTCATTTTCTATTATAACAAGAATACTGAGAGATTCATTGTTTACCCTATAATCATAACATGAACAAATTAATAATGGAAGTTACGGTTGCTGGTAAAGGGCAATGGCTGCTCAAGATATAATGGACAAGACATTTCGGAATGTTTAAATATGCTACTGACTGCAACAGGTCAACTTGCCCAGAATTATGAGAAGTTCAGAACATCCATAAAAAAATATGTTCTGGAAAGAATATATCGTCTGAATGAATGAACATGGTGCCACAGGTGCTACTACTCGCAGGAAGCTTGAGAAATATAATTTCTGTACTTTCCTTACATTAGAGGTTTTTATAGCATTCAATTATTTATGTGTTCTTCTTACAGTAGTGGTTTCATAGCAATTTGTTTCTGTAAGTTGGATGTTAACAATAGTAGTTAGCCAATGTTAAAAAAAAAACTGATAAAATGAAGAGACACAGCAGCAAGCATGTATATAGTTGTAAACTGAACCTATATAGTGTATATATAGGTTAAAATATGACTTGTTGGTTCATCCTTCCTACAAGATCACGTGTAAAAATAAAGTACATTTAAAATGTTATGAACATTCTGTTATGTTGATTAAAAGGTTTTAATGATAAAACTTCTGTTTTATATTGTGAATTAAAATTGATCTGTTCTCTTACTTGCAAGTTTTGACTATATTTTATTCCATTTCACGCATTTGTTTGCATATTTTTCAGTAGTGCTGTTTTAGTTTCCTTTATTTCATTTTGTTGAAGCGAGTAAATATAATACTTTTGTGTGTAAGAATATGGTGTTTATTCAAATATTCACAATGTGAATCATTCATTCCAGACCCATAGGTAGAAATTGGAGTGACTAGAGCAGGTCTATTCAATTAGCAGCCCGCAGAGGCCTAGTAAGTGGCCCGCGGACCATTGCTAAAACAGTGAAATAAAGTTATAAAAATACTAAATGTTTAAAATCATTCAATGTGTTTTTTATAAATCTGGCCCGTGATGATCCACATTTTCTACATTTTGGCCCCCGAGTAAATAAATTGAATAGCCCTGGACTAGAGGCTATGGGAGAAAGTGCTCCCTTTCCAGAAAGATCATAAGAACGCATAATCAGCAACTGACTGGGACACTGAGCTTATACACTTTTAGATGGCTGATGGGACGGCAAGCAGAGCATATATGGGAATGCCCCCAGTGCTGTGACGCTTGTTTCTAATCAAGAATCATAGATGCTCTGTCTCTTTCAGCAGATGGTTAAGAGTATGCATACTGATCGTTCCCTTGTACGTTGGTTAAAAGTATGTATACGTATCATTCTGTTGTATGCTGGTTAAAAGTATGCATACTGATTGTTCTCTTGCATGTTGGTTATCGTGCTGTTACACACAAATTTTTCACGTTCCAAATTCATCTGCTTTCATACTTCACTGCTCATCTCAGGTTTGAAATCAAATTCCTGCAGTATCAGAGTCAAGCATGGAATTTAACACCCGAAAAAAATTTAAACTGTGAATCTAAAATAGTTAAAATTCTCTGGTGAAACACTCACAATTTTCATGTGGTTTGTAACTACGATGAAACCACCATCCACTGCGCATGCAAGAACATTTGTAGAGGAAGTGTAGCTTACTACATGCATCATAACTTAGTGTCACTAC
The DNA here is from genome assembly GCA_034231615.1 of Meghimatium bilineatum. Lineage (NCBI taxonomy): Eukaryota > Metazoa > Mollusca > Gastropoda > Stylommatophora > Philomycidae > Meghimatium > Meghimatium bilineatum. The sequence goes on from CM067320.1 coordinate 57,698,563, forward strand.
CGTATTCTTTATTTTCCAGTAACACAAAGTCAAGTCCATTTATAACTTTGTTGAAGAGTATTGAAGAATATGGTATTTGGCCTGTATTTTTCATTCACCAATAGTATATTTGGGTATGATGTGGTCAGCATTATACCTGCCTCCTTTACCTTCCAAGAATATCTACTACCAATTTCTTAGGTTGACCTAGGAGCCGTTTAGAAGAGATCTAAAAATATCTCCATTTGAATCAGAAATCAAACCTTGAACAATCTAACTAGGAAGCCAATGTACCATTCACAACACACAATGTAACATAACTATTTATGCATTGAAGCCAACACAAATAATGTGAATACAACATATAATATCTTTTTATTACATCTCTGCCCTCCAGTATTATACAATTTGTTACACAGTATAGAAATATATTCAGGTGACATATTTCTCATAAGAATATAACATTAAATTTATTGAAAAATTGCAGAGAATAAATAAATACTGGAGAAGCCAGATTTCAAAGAACAATTTTTGAACACCTAATCAATTAAAAATCATGGGAGATTATAGACTTTAAATAATCAGTATCAATGAAATACAACACCTGCTTCAATAAATCCAAGAAAAGGTGGTAACAACACTAGTTTGATAATATCTGAGAAAAGTTGGTAGCATAGTCATATACAGAGCAAGATAATAAGTACTCATGGCGAGCAAAAATAGAGGTGGCTACAGTCATGGCAGAAAGCCAGAAAAAGAAAGGCAGAGAAATTGTCAAGCACACAGCCAAATGAGTGATTAAAATGAGTTAAATTCATGGCTGATGTATGGGAGATATTTCAAGCGTGATCTGTCCCTACAAACATTCCGTCTTTTGCACCAGAATCATGAACCATTTTTTTCCAATTTAAAAGACATAATAAAAAAACAGATTTTCTTTATGGTTCAAGTAAGGATGACAGTCATGAGATTTGGATAGCTCACATCACCTTTATATAGCAATTACGGGTATTGTGGAACATGCACTAACAACCATCAGAACTGCTTCATTGATAGTGCCTAATATCACATTCATTAGCTGGTATTAATATGGTCATGGGGTTTCAACATTGCAAAATATGTGTATGGTGAAGGAACAACTGATCTATATGTCAATTGATAAGGATTTTAAGTTATTCAGTATCCACCACATCATCCCTTTGCAAAATTTATATGGCAAATTATCGCAACAGATATTGGTCAGAAAGGTAATGTGCCATCAATAGGCAGAATGAATACATCCTAATACTCTGGGTAGTTACCCACCAGGTACCAACTTGCTACTATTTTTCTAAATATATTTATCAGGGTGTGTAATCTAAACCAGTGCTTCTCAAAGTGGTGGTCTATGTGTACATCAGCGAGCCATCAGTGACTAGTCCACAATTCAGCATAGAATCTTATAAAGACCTTTAACCTTCAGCACCCATGCTGGTCTAGCAGATTTGGAAACAAATTGGCAGTTCACGGCAACAAAAAAGTTTAAGAAGAACTCATCTAAGCAGAAGACTTCTGCAGTGGTAATTGACCTAGATGCTTACAACAGAGTGGACATTTCTACCTGATGGAAATAAATCGGATACAAGATTCAACGTACCAGTGGTGGGCAACCTTCTTGGATCAGCAGCCAGATTTAGCATTATTTTGTGTGGGATCAGAACAAGAAATTTTGTTTTTGTTAGTTCATTAAAGTTTCAAGAGGAAATCAAAGCAGCTGTGGCCAACCAAGTTTCTCTATTTTATAAAGCTTCTCTTGTTTCTAGTCTCAAATATTGCAAAAGTTGGCGGTGATAAACACCATTTTCAGCTAGTAAGATCAAAAGGTTTGACATAATAATTTCCTCATTATCACTGTTTAACATCATATTCTACCGGTTTGCTAAGATAGCTTGTCGTTTGATATATCCTGAGCTTAGGGTAAATATTTGTCCATATTTTTGTATCGTTTATGTATGTTTTATTTGTGTGGTTTTATGTTGCCTTTTTAAACTTGTACTGTGATATCTGGTAGACTTCTACTTAATATTCTTGATTTTTTGGGAAACTTTTCCTGGTACAGGTTTGAGTATGTGCTTCAGGTCCCAGTAAAATTTGGATGAAAGACCAGGTAAAAGTTCACATCAGATGAAACACACAAGAACAGAAGATTTCTAATATAATCACTAGGTGTATTGTAGCGTTAATACATCTAAACAAATACTTTAAAATAAAATAACAGCTAAAGGCACAAACATGAATAATGTACAATACTAAACTAGTGGATAAATCTTATATATATATATATATATATATATATATATATAGCTTCTTCTGCGTTCGTTCTCAAAGTCCTGCAGATTAGCAGGATGTAGTCCGGAGAACGGAATGCGTTGTATCATGGTTTACAGCATTGCTGCAATATCTGCGCCTTTCAGCCTGACACATCCGACTTCAGCATGGCTTTGGGTCTCTGACCCTATATGGGATGAGACAGCCAACTCCATCCCATAACCTCCTTAGCCGCCTTTTACAACATGCCTGGAAGGTAAACAGTGTTGCTCTTCTGTGCTCCCCTTTCGGGCCCTGGCAACACACAGGCGATATATATATGCTAAAACTTAAACAAAAGATTAATATAATATATATATATATATATATATACACACACAAGATTCACTGTATAGAATCTATCTATACAGCATTCTGTTATAACAAATTTCTCTATATAACAATGATTTTCAAATTGCCCAATTATATTTATTTGATATTGTTTGTACTGTATATAGCAAATTTCTGTTATTGCAAACATATTTTGTCAATCCAGACCCAGTTGTATATATATATATATATATATAGAGAGAGAGAGAGAGAGAAAGAAAGACAACGCTACAGTTGAAGATGGCAGTACATGATAGTACATAGCAAAATAAAAATGTCTAGAGGCAATTTATAAATTGGTTACATTCATGACATTTTTCATGACAGAAGTTGCTATTTTTGCATTCTTATGATCAGTCTTCTTCTTCACTCAATCATATGAACACATTAATCTCTCATCTAAAGATAACTATATCTGACAATGTATACATATTTTCATATTTTATACAGAATACTCTCAGGTTTCACTGCATACAGCTGTATTGACCTTTGGAAAAGTACTTTTTATACAGAATTTGAGTTTGAATTACAGAATTTAGAGATTTTGGACTCACATAATTGAAAAGGAAATATGCAGTAAAACTATTAAAAAAATGTAAAAAGACAAATTTTTAACATAAAAAATGTAGAGTAACGGTTTTATAATGAACAAAATCACATAAAAATGGTCAAGTAACAGTTTCAATGAATAAATACACATAATTAACATTTTCACCACAAGGATTTTTATGAAGATGGAGAAAAACTGAATTGAACAAAACAGTCAACAGAAACTGCATGTCATTTATGTGGTAGATATTGACAGATCTGGAAATAAGAAAAATATAATAGAATGTACGTCAAAAGAATAGTGTACAAGGGAAATGTGAAATTATAAACAACAGTAGTAATGTAGAATCCCTCTATAGCGCATACATTTATACGAACAAATTTACCGGTCAAATACCAGATCATGTGCCTACCACGCTCACAGCTTTTAAATATTGCGCAGATCATAATTTTTTAGTAGCTTATAGTGTCATCATGGAATGCAATATTTTAGTAGTTTGTGTGATGTCACACTGCCGGTTCATTTCTATTAGTGAAATAGCTGCCATATCGATAAAAATAGGAAGAACACAGCTTGTCTTCCTTCAGAGATGTATAGAGTATAGGAAGGGGGTTTTAGGATTAGGTCTAACCGTATTAATTTTACTGTTGCTAGATACATTGATCGGAAGAAGGCAGAATGCATCCATCTACACATAGAGGGCCCCCTGCCATGGATAACCTTGGGTACGGGCGGGGGCTGTCAGTGCATTGCACATCATCCGAAAGCAGGCCCTTACGTCCACGATCATCCTGTCTCCTCCAATTCATGGCATTAAATTGTGGCATAATTTAATCTCCACTAACATTAGCCATTTTATTTTTCCGAATTCACGGTCTGCTTTTGAAGTAATTTCATTGACTACACAAAAACTGTGCGCAGTGTTACACACTTGGAATGAACCTGTGCATGATATCAAACTTCGTTCATATTTCATATAGTAGGTAGGCACTTGATCTGGATTGGACCAATTTCCCCATTTAACAACACTTTTAAAAATCCCAAATTATATTTATTCTTTATTAAAGTAATGTATATTGCAAATTTCTGCTATAGCATAAATATTTTTCAGTCTTGACCAAGTTGTTATAATGGAATTTGACCTGGTAATAATAATACAGAAACTATTATCCATCCATTGTTTTAGATGGATATGCAAACTTGTCAAAATTGAAACTCCCATCGTTTACTTCCCTGTTATCCCCAAACCTGTCTGTACCACATAAACATGTTCAGTCAACTCTGTTGCATTTTGTGTTTGTCCCCATCTTGATATAAACCTTTGAGTTGAAATATTGTTTCTACATCATCTTGTTCATCATAAAACTGCTACTGTTTTTTAAATAATTATTTACCCTTGTCTCAAATATAGACTGATCATTTTTGAAGTTGACAGGTATGGGATGTGATCTGTATCACGCAACTCGGATCACCATTCAGTGTTAGCATCAGTGAAGGCTGCATCTCTACTTTTTCATGAAGTATACAGTCTCAAGGCACATTTTACTGTCTGCTTGTCTTCACCACATGAGAACACATATGCTTGTCTTCACCACTGATTGCAACTTGGTCTCAGCAGACATACACATCTTTCAGATCAGTTTCTGGATGTTCTATTAGCCATTCTTTTTACAGAAACTTTTGTATTCTTTAAAATTAACAACTTATTTTTCATCATATCTGGCTTCAAATTGATCTTTGCTTCCAAACTCATCGGCCTAAAAGTCGGCCTACCTCTTCATTTCCATATATGTTGCAAGTAAATATAGAAATGATTAAATATAAAAGGATATATATCTGCGAGGGCTCTGTAAAGAGATTTTTTTTGGGTGGGAGATGGGGTCTTGTGCAAGCAATACCATATGCTGCTCAGTTTTACTGTAGTCTGAAATCAATCATATATTTTGCAGTGGGGCTGGGATTTCCACTTTTAATTTGAATTTACTGAAACTTTTAGTACCGGTAACTATTCTGTACCTCTGACAGACTACCTAGTTCATTGTTTTAAGTGTTCTTCTTCGTTTGTGCTCATATAATCAGCATGTATTTGTGTGATTTGAGCTGAAGAGCATGAATTATGTTCTGCTGCTAGTTTTACAGTTGTGTTATTTATGCCTTTTGGCCTCGCACAACCGATTTCGGCATGCTTTTATTTCAGGTGAATTTCCCTAGCCTGTGGAAGCCCTCCTGTCTGTCGCCAGGCAACGAATGTGCATCAGCTCTAGACCATGATGGTTTATCACCCACTGTGCCCTTTGGCTTTACAGGCCAAAACATTTTCCTGGGTGGCATTTTCTGAGAAGACATTAAGTAGGGATTTGGACTTGGTTCGATTTCATCTACCCGTATCTCATGATAGGTGTTCCACTGTTAGTGAATTTGTCTCATGTAATTAGGCAGTATTACCCGTGTTCTTGAGCACTGATCCTTTCCTTGACTGTGATCCTTGTTCTGATATAGGAAATTGCTAAACAGTAAAGTTGGAACTAGAGATGGTTTGCCTTCTTAGTTGAGGTTTCATTCACAGGCATCATGAATAGTCCAAGTTTGAGCTTTTACCAATATTTTCCTCATATAAGAACGGTATGGTATCCTGCCTTTATCTTTCCATACAACCTGCTGCCAGACAACAGCTGAAAGAGAGTTCAAGAGCATGAACATTGCTTTAGTTATGGTTTAGATTTTCTCACTTATTCTTGCATATTGTGATGCCTGCCCTCTTGTGCTACTATTAAATGTACTCAAAAAATGTGCTTTATACTTCTGCACTGTTTTCACCTTTGTGAGCTTTCGGGCATGACATCCAGGCAGTCCAGATCATTTGTCTTGCACTGTCCCGCTACTGTTTTGGCTTTGAAGACCAAGAGGTTCTGTTAAGAGATATTTGTCTTGTGCAATAAATTCTCATTCATTTCTTCTCGGTCTACACTTCCTGGACAACAACCCATAAAGCATTAGCCTGATTGCTTTGAACGAGGTTTGAAGCAATCTGTTTTCAGGATCTTAGTTGTCTGTTAATTCTGGGATTGCATGAGAGCAATGCATCCCTTAGAATCTTTTTTAAGTGCTATTATGACTGACATGCATGCAAAGGATTTTGAATCACTCCCATGCAATTTCCAGGATTAGCATATCTGCCATCATATCTGATAGCCAAGACTTTAAAATCACTATCTCCTGGTTCATCCCAATAACAGGTAGGTTTGAAGCTCGTGAAAACCACCTCGCTAATTCTTTATGAATTGACTCCAGGTTATGAATGGCTATGGTGAAAGGAACACTTTTTGCATCTAAGTAAAAAACTTCTCTGATCAGTGCTTCTCAACCTACAAAACTGTAACAGCGTAGTGTACAAAACTGTCATATCGTAGTGTACAAAACTGTCATTGCATAGCATTCAAAAACTGGTATAGAAAGGAAAGCTTGTTATCATTAGTCCATGGCAAGAAAAGGTTCACATGATCTTTGAGTACAAATTGACAATGTCTACATCGCTGAGGGTGACACTTATTGTAAGTGGTAGTACACTTAGGACAATAAAATGTGAAAGCCGTAACCTAGGCCATGTTTATGGTTAAGAAAATGCTTTTAGTAATTTTCTCCATTAGTTCTAGGTGATGAGGTGGCAATTATTGTAGGATGCCAAATCATTTAATTTCACAGACAAAGGAAAGTAGATACTCAACTTGGACAAGATGTTCACATTGTTGGTGAGCAGAACCTTGTAAATTCTACTGTTGAGTGTTTCATAAAATAAAACCAGGCTCTCAGATGATAAATGGTTTTGTATCCACTGGCACAGGAAACAATGAACCAACTAATTACATGAGACTAGTTCATAGACAACAGAAAACCTCATCCAATATAGGTGTAGTTGATCTAAGCTCAACTCCCTGCATACTAATTTCCATACTAATTTCATAATGTTCAATAAGCCATACTAATTTCATCCTGAAGAATGACACCAAGGGATATATTGACCTGTAAATCCCAAGGAATGGATAAATTATCATCGCATAGGATCAATACTCTCTATGCTGCTGGCAGATTGTAAGGGTAAGGATGTCACAGACTAGAGATGTTCACCTATATTAAATAGTTGTATTAGGCATATTTGACACAACAAAAGAGATAAACATATTCAAGTTCTCCTGCTCAAATCACACCAGATATTGTGCTAGTTAAATGAGTGAATGCAGAAATTATAGCAGACAAAGAGTCGTCTGTAAAGAACATTATATTTCATCACCTGGTATAATTGGTGCAATCAGTAATACAACACACCTACACTGATTAAATAGAAAACACATCCATAATTGTGCTATCTATGCTACAAAATTGAGTGTGGGAAACTGCAGTAAAACTGTGCACCATATTGTAAGCAATATTAAATTAAATATTTTAAAACATATATAAAAAGGGTTAAAGTAGTAGTTTATATATGTTAAGTATACAGCTGAATATTTTAAGCAGACATACAATGTAGTGTTTTATCACCAAAGTAGTGATGAAAGATCTGAAAATTGATGAAAATTATATATACTTTTTATAGAATCAATTGGTACATGTAGATTAAACAATGTATATACAATCTGGTATGAATAATACACATGGTCTTATATGACTAGTGTTGAGCCATCTCTCAAGTTGAAAGTAAATGCATATATAATGGCAATTATTTTAGCATGTGTTCTGAAACTCCCACTGGATTTCTCTTGTAGCAGGACAATGACAATACTAGATTTCCAGCAAAGTGTAATTCAGACAACGGAGATGCATTGTGTGCGGTTTTATTTGTATTAATGGCACAACACATCTGACCTGACTTTGGCAGTGGTATGATGAATACACTTTCTGTGTTCTTCCAATTCCACTGAACTATGAACATCCATAACCATATAGGTAAGCATGTACATTGCAACCTGTTTATCAGCATTGGTCGCACAGAATACTGACCTATTTGGTTACCTATCTGAATTGTGGCCAGTCATAGCTGCTTTAACTTTTTGCCACTGTCTGGATCAATAACAATAAACATAGTACACAGATTATCTCACACAAGCAATCATCCAATACAAGCACAGAGTAAACCTGTCTCACAGAATATATATGTTGAGACTCCACATAAAACTATTGTAGAAATAAATAAAAACACACACAACCCACTATAGAGTTAAAGGCAATCAGTCATACAAGCACTAGGAAATATACATTGGTTGGTTGGAATTTGGAAACAAAAGCTCCTATACAGTGAGGTCTATACTTTCAATCATGTATGTGTGTCCATCAAGTAATACAAGGACATATTGATTATTTAAAAGTTTGGGTGACCAAAACCATGCAAACCATTGTCTTCTCCTGGTCCAGGCAAGTATAACCGTTACATTAGTTGTTAGGGAAGGAAATGCATTATTCATATAAACCATTGGTTTTCTACATAGGGCATATGGTCCCCTGTGGACCACAGAAATAAAGAGAGTCACAGAGGAAATTTTTTTTAATTCAGGGGCCATTGGAAGTGACTATTTGAATGTTAAATGAGATAGATGCTGATAAACCTTAAAATGTGATATCTATAAGTTATGTCAACAATTAGGAGAGGGGTCAGAAAAAAGGTTGGCAGTTGTTGACAGGGGGAAGGGGTGCTTGGCAAACATCGGTTTCAAAACACTATTTTCACAGACCAATTAAATTGTATAACATATATTTGACACACATTTAAATATAAAATTATTTTTATCCCCATATGCCGTGAATTACATTGTTCTGTCTTCAGACGTGGCAGTAGATTATTAATTTCAATGTCATAACTACCAGATATGATTTTAGCTTTCTTCATGCAAAGTCAGATCATTTTCACCAAAATTTTGGTATGGTTCATTCAATTCTGAAACTATTCCTTCAAATCAACAGTAGAATCTCTCTACAGCTCATTCTTTTATAACAAATTTCCCCATATAACAACACTTTTCAAAATTCTCAATTATATTTATTCTATATCGTTTGTACTGCATATAGCAAATTTCTATTATTACATATATTTTGTTGGTCCGGACCATGTTGCTATAACAGGATTCCACTGTATAAGAAAATGTAGCTAAAATTACACGAAGCATCCTGACATCAGCAATCCAGATCAAAAATCCTATCAGTAATTGAAAAGTATACCGGTAAATCTTCTATACAGTTAAATTGAATTAACTGGACCATTACTGCTGATAAGAAATTACAGTAACAATCTAGCTATTAGTAACAAATGTCTACAGGAAGTTCAAAATTGGAGGAGAAATGATTTACAATTGTACCAGTGAAGTTATTTTTAGCTTAGCACAATTCATACATTGATGATACATTTGTTCAGTCATCCTGAACAACCTACAGAAATGGACTCTATGTTGGTACCAAGAGAAGTAATAAGTCTATCGTTTAGCCCTTATTTATTTTTTTATAATTATTTTTATTAGTAGTGGTATGTATTTGTAACACGTTTACTTATTTACTATAATTACTTTGGTATTTATGTTACTATGGTCATACCTGATTGTTGGATCTTCCCTGGCTTTTTAGTGATTATATTAAAGTTATTAGTTGAGGTACAATAATTTTGTCTATAAGTCCATATCTATTCATCTATCTAGGAGGTTTCTCCAGTGTTATTCATACCTAGAAGACTCTCAGTTGTATGTGCATTGTTCTGTGAAGAAGCCTCCTACTCTTCTTCTTTCTGTCCTCATGTACCTTTCCGTGTTGAGAGGAGAGTGAGTATACAGTCTTTTGCTCTTCTACTGTTATATTTCAGAGTGTTTCTAATACACTATCTATCCACCTTTTATGAGGGCGTCCCATAGGTCTACTGTTTTGGTTATTTGTTACGGGTTTCTTGGATAATACTTTGCTCTTTCTGTCTGGTTATGTGGCTGAACCATTTATCTTGTTGTTTCTGAATGTATTCTAATGTTAGCGTGATCCCTAATTGTTTTCTTAGTTCTTCATTCCTGATTTTGTCTCTCAAGCTAACTCCAATCATACGTCTTACACATTTAATTTCAATGATGTTAATCTTATGAATTTTTCTAGAATCCAATGTCCAAGTTTGACACTGATAACACAACGTTGGTAGAAAAATGGTGTTGAATATCGCTTTCTTTGTTTCTAGTGTAATATCTTTGTTTTGTAATAAAGGTGTTAATTGACCGATGACCTGAAAGGCCTTATTACATCTTGCATCTATTTCTGCTTCTTGTTTGTTGTACCTCAGAGAAGGTAAAGGCCTAATTGTATAGATGAAATATTGTGTGGGCTTCCACAGGAGGGAATGTCTCACTCTATAAGCATGTTATCTACATGCTTCTTCTGGGCATATTCCTGCACTGTAGTTGGTTTTATGGGCCACTAGTGAGACTTTCAGACCTTCCACTTGCAAAAGACGTAAAGTATACTCCACTGAGACATATATGAGAATACATTGTTACACCTTTTTTATTGATCAATGTTACACATAAGGGATAGGTGTAATATTATTTACATTTCCAGAAGATCTTGTATCCAATTCCTTAGGAGGCTAGGTCTTATTGGAACAGTTGGTAATTTTAAAATAGTTATAGTTAAACTGGACATTGACATGGAAAGCAAGTTATAAAATTTGAAAATAGAAACTTCATAGAAAAATGCTTCACAGAAAGAGCTGTTAAAAAGAGAGTTAAGAAAAATCAAACATTTTCAGTGATAGAAAATTTGTTTAATGTCACAAATTAACAGAATTAAAAAGTCATGAGAGAAACTAATAATGACTAAACCAATAATGATACAGAAAAAGACAATTCATTTTAATTGTACAGATCAAAATATTGTCATAGATTATTGAATTTACTCATTAGTGTTTGGGTCTATTGTGTTTCCCCAAGTGGTTTGTTATCCACTCTTGCCGTTTAAGCATAGGGATGATTGGAGCTTGAGCTTGTGTTCCAAGGCTAGATGTGTCACCTTGGCTGTGCTATGACCGTGTTTGTTCACGAAGTCCCTGACATTTTCTATCCATTTATTTTTGTGGTCTTCCTCTGGCGGCTTTGTACCCTGACCTCATTTGGTTATATGCCTGCATAGGCAACTTGTGATTCATTCTCATAATGTAGCCAAACCACTTCATCTGCTGTCTTCCTATGTATTCTGTGCAAGGTATTATACCTACTTTTTCCCTGATGTCTTTATTTTGTAATCTGTCAAGCCTGTGACCCCTGCAGTTTTCCTCAAGCATTTCATCTCACATGTCACTATCTTTCTGTAATGTGAAGATGAGAGAACCAGGTTTGGCACTGGTAGCACAGTGTTGGTAGAAATATACTGTAAATAATTTGTCTTTTAACTTCCATCTCGATCTTGGGATGAAGAAGTAGTGATGACGGTATGTTACTGCATTTGCCTTTTGACATCTCGTCTTTATCACTCTATTAAGGATTCCATTTTCTGTGAAAATACTTCCGAGATATTTGACACCCACACTTGTTTCACTTCTATGTTGTCTATCTGTATGTTTAGTGGGCTCGATGTTCTGCATATTTTCCGTCTTATGTGTATTGATCTTCATGTTGTATTTCCTACATGTTACAGATAGTGAGTTAACATGATTTTGTAGTTGTTCTTCATTTTCATATATGAGGCTCTGGTCATATATAAAAAGCAGTTCATTTAAAAGCAGTGTTTGGGTATTTGGATGAAATCAGATATATTTTACATGGCAGAAATGGATATAAAAGGCATATATCCACAGAACAAACACAGCTCATGATCAATGAGAGAATAGTATTTGTTGTCTTTTCACTCACAGACCAAATTCAATGATTTAATAAGATGTTAATTTTCATAAGCACTCTGAAACATGTACCACAAAAGTAACAGAGTTACAATGATACATTTTAGTATATGAGTACCAAGTACAGGCTCCATTAACTCTTAGTGGACCAGGGACAACAGGGATATATAGGGAAAAATAGGTTTCACTTGGTCCACTATGAGTTAACTGCCTTATAAAGATTTATGTGTCATGGGAGGAAACTCACTGTCATCATGAATTCGAAGTGCATTTATAGGCTCCTCTCCTCCGACTGCCCCTTCCAGTGGATCTTGATACGGCAGAGAGCCTGAAATCAGATAAAATTGCACTATCAGTTCATAATATGGTCATATGTTATGTTCATTAACTATTTCTTGTCTACCACTCTCAATAGATAATAAACAATCGCTATAAACAATAGTTTTATGCTGTCATCAAAAGTGATGAAGTGCCACAGTAGCTTAGTGGTTAGCTTCCTAGTCAGGTGGTCCAGTCTCAAATTTCTAGTTGAATCAGACAAATCACTAATAGATCACTAACAGCTCATATGTCAATCCAGCCTAAGGAAGTGGGAGATCACAACTTCTGAGAAAGTAAATTGATTATAGGTTACTACAGTACAGCAGAAAAACTAGTCCAACAGGTAAAAATGTGTAATAGGTTACAACTGTAGTAAAACACAGACACGCACTGTCTTACGGAGAAGAAAAACCAATAATCCACAACACATACACAGCAAAGTGGAAGAAATAAATGGAAGAGGAATACAAACATGATGCAATACATCTCCTCCAAAGATATCAACAGACCACAATATTTCGCCTTAGAACATGCCACTGCAGACTGTTGGGTCACCTTTACTGATTGAGGATCTCATACACAGATGAATGTCCATGTGGATCCGGAACCCAGACCCCGGAACACATACTTCAGGACTGCCCAATATACAAAGAGCAGAGACAGCAGAACTGGCCAGAGGATACAGACTTGAGGCAAAAGCTATGGGGCAGCCGTTCGGAACTGGAGAAGACAGTGGACTTCGTCTTGATGACAGGCCTGATAGTATAACATGACCACAGATGTTGAATGCAGAAGAACTGTAGTAAAACAAGTCTGACAAGTAAAAATGGGTAATAGAGGTTGCAACTGCAGTAAAACCAGTCCGATCAATGGTTATAAGATACATTTTACTTTACTGCAGAATAGCAAAATTTGTGCTTTTCAGCACAGCCCTATATATTCTGAACAATTTTCATGTGTTATTCTTCAGCACAGCCCTAACATATTCTGAACAATGTTCATGTTTTCTTTTCAGTACAGCCCTAACATATTCTGGATAATGTTCATGTGTTATTCTTCAGCACAACCCTAACATATTCTGAACAATGTTCAATTTTTATTCTTCAGCACAGCCCTAACAAATTCTGAACAATGTTCATGTTTTCTTCATTATTCCTGATATCCTAAAGCAGTGGTTCTCAAAGTGAGCCATACCTGCCCACTCCCTCTCAGAATCATTGAGGCTTGCAGATAGATCACAGAGAAAAATTTAGAAATTTGGCAGGAATTACAAAAAGATAACTACTAGAACAATAAACAATGAGAATTATAGCGATAAAGATTGAAAGACCATTGGCGACTTGTAAAGAAAGTCAGTGACTTTCTTTTAAGGCACAGTGGGGGAGGGAGGTGTGGGGGGCTGTCTCCTAGAAGGGAGCCATGGGCCAAAATAAAACCGACAGATCAAGAGCATGTGTATAGGACACAACCTGTGTAAAGATTAATTACCAAGATGGTTCATTTTCACAGTGTAGCCCATAGATACTGAACCCTTGTGTTTGAAAGAGTAATTTAGATAAAAAATATCTCTCCTCAGTCATTTGGGACTTAAAATAGTATACTTTGTGGCCACAAATAACTTCATAGTCCTTCATAAAAATCTACTGAATATGAAGAAACCAACGGCTTAATTTCTACTGTCCTAGAATGTGAACAAACATGTATTCCTTAAAAAAAAATTTCCTTACATTTATGTAAGTAAATGTAGAACATTGGTAGCATATCTTATTCAAGATTTATCCATCAACACAGCATTTAAAAAAAAATTTTGGCTGTAGTGATTTTCTAGACAATATCAATACATTCTGTAGTTTGCCATTGCTTTCTGGGCACTCTGAATGCATAATTTTATGTGGTGGGATTTGAACCCGTACTTTGTGACAGAGCTGGACAATATATATGTAAATGTACACATCAATATTGTGAGTGCAACAAACAGTTATCTTAATTTTGAAATTACATTTTAAAGTTGAGTCACTTATTTAGGGTTGGTAGTGAAGTGAATAATTTTTTTGTATAGATCACTAAGGACAGCTAAAGAAACTAATGAGGTGCTGAAAGAGTAAAAACAAGATGGGGTTACTTATTGACCGGCGAAAGATACAATCTTTACCTTTTAGCTACGCCATGAGACAGGGAGGTATGGAGAACATAACAGGTAGTTACAATGGGCAAAATTGAAGACAGAGAAACCGAGGATGAGAAAATATATAGTTTCACATAGCAACCAATGTTGTAGTGTGAGAAAAAGTCTGCAAGAATCATGATACAAATTGTATAATGATCTTTTGTAACATTACTAGAGATAATGAGCTGCTGTGATCCATGATTGACTACACCAGCATGCGCAGCATTTGATTATGATGATGACAATCACTATGTTGGTATCATATCATAGTAATCTTGATTCGTCTTTCAAATAAAGTTCGGAAAGAAATGAGGTCAATGTTTTGCACAACTTTTCCTCACTTAAATCAAAATCTCCAGTTTTTGAAAGTTTTTTCAAAATGTTTCAAAATTTCCACAACCACGCTAATTAAGTGGATGTAACCAATGGTCATCATCGCTTGTGATGGATGAAAACATCTGATCCTATTCAGGATGTAGTGATCATTCCAGTATATTTTGGTTGTAGTGATTTTCTAGGCAATATTTTATGTTTAGTAGGTTGCCTTTGCTTTCTGAATGGTTTGGACGCACTATTGCCTGTTGCAGGGATTGAACAAGATACCTGGGCCGACTGAGACACACACTGTACCTCTCCACCACAGAGCTGGGCACATCACTATGACATAGATTAATTTCCCAATTGAATAAGCTTTTACTGTAAAACTTAATCTCTTCACACTTAGTGACATGAGTCAACAGTAAGAGCTGTCAGTGCTTCTCAATCCTGATTCATATTATTCACAATTAATCCTTTGAACCCAAGATCCCAAAAATTCAGGTTATATATACCCAGTAAATAACTGTGTTCCCCGACGAAACAAAATTGCTGTATTTTTATATCACAAAACAGTACCGATATTAATAAAATGAATCCTTTTATTTACATACAATGTTTGCATCACAAAAAACGCACTGCATTGTGGGAAAGTGTTTTCTCAAAATGGAGTACATTTGTTGACAATGTTTTGTGGTTAGTTTTTAAAATACAACAACCTGCTGAAAAATTGGGTTATTTCTGATCCAAATGGATAAAAGCAGAAGAAGCTGTTGAACATACTAGACAATTCAGAGGATGATGGCTTTGATTTAGACAGTGAATATGGAAAAAAAATAATATGGAAATTGAATCAAACTATTATTTTAGTGTTAAAATCAGTAAACTAGTTAGACTGATGATAAACAAAAATGTGTGAAACTGAAAAGTAATTTGTTTTACATATTATATCCAGTAAATTTGATACTTTGGTCTCCTGCAAATCTATTCAGATCAACATGCACATTGGAAACAACTATGGTAAGGTAAACAATAATTTTTGTATTGTGTAAATTTAGAAACTAGTTTTACTTATGTGTCCTTCTTGTGTGTTCCTGCTCAGCAGGCTAGAAGAATGAAGTTTAAGGGGCTAGGTGAACAGAGTTCAGTGTTAAAGATAGCATAGTTAATCTTTCACCATTTGCTACCATGTTGTTTGGTGTTTTTTTTTGTCCCTACTGATTTACATATAAGTTCTGTCCTTGTAGAAAGATTGCAGCATATCAAGGCTCATCTGTCCTTGTAGAAAGATTGCAGCATATCAAGGCTCATCTATCCTTGCAGAAAAATTGCAGACATATCAATAATCATCTGTCCTTGTAGAAAGATTTCAGACATATCAAGGTTCATCTATCCTTGCAGAAAGATTGCAGACATATCAAGGTTCATCTATCCTTGCAGAAAGATTGCAAATATATCAAGGTTTATCTGTCCTTGCAGAAAGATTGCAGACATGGTTCATTCTGCTGACATGTGCAAGTCATTTTCATTTCTTAGTATGTTATTACAGTGACAAATGTCAATTCAAAATACGGCCTAGGCCAAGGGTGGAAAACCTTGCCTTCAATGCGCCAGTTGTTTTCAATCTAGTTCAAATATGCCAATCGACACATATACCCACATTCTGTCCTTTAAAATATGTTCATATTGTCATGACTGTAAAGTGACATATAAAACTTCTGATGCACTTGGTTTGGGATGCTCTGGGTTAGGTAAGGAGTCACAACTTCATTTCCCACCCCAGACTATATATATACAGAGATGTTTATATTGCAGTTTTGTCATCAACAGCACAAAGAAATGAATTTTCTGTTAACTTGGGTGCACATTTGATCTCCGTCAATCTCTTGATTCTTTCATCACCAGATAAAAGATTTCGAAACTAAACAACAGTCACTGTAATAATTGATAGTGAAGGTTTGAGAGAGAAATTATACTGTCTTGAATTATGCTGTTTGGATTTCTTAAAATTGATTAATAGTCTTATATGGCTATGTTTCATTTTTTCCTTAATATTAGCACTGGTTCATGTGCATGTGCTACGGGTTACCGACTTCTGGTCTAGACTAAATATGAGAAAGTGACGAGACAATTCTTGATTTGAGAGAAGTTTCTTAACTTTCAGAGACATGTTAGTTTCAAAAGGATACAGATGACTTAATTTCCATTGACAGTAGTTAACTGTTACTGAAAAAGAATACACTACAGACTAGAAATGTAAATAGTATACAATGAGCTTACAGGAAATCTGCTAAAATAATTAATATTTTGTAAACCGAGGACACAGAAGAATATATAAATGCATGTGGAACATATATAGTTAGCTAAAAAAGATATCTTCCTCTCTACATGGGAACTATTTTATACCTATATAACGGGGCTTCTTTAAACTTGTTTTACTTCTTATATGCAATAGATTACATGAACTGAATGTCCTCTTTATATTATATTCTCACAACATTTAAATATTACTATCACAAAATATTATTGACTTGTAGAGTTAGTAAAAAAAAACTTCACACAAATTAATCCACAAATAAGTTTCTCAAAATGACATAAAATTTGTTTAATGTTCACAGCATATATAATTTCAATTCAAGCACATACAACAATAAACAAAAGAAATGCTGCAGTCAACAATCTGAAAATAAGAAGCTAAAATTGTATAGTGGCATTTGTTACATCAACTTTATGAAATTCAGGTAAATGCAAATAAAGTAAATAGGTTACTATATCAATATAAAATAATAAAATATAGAAAATAACAATAACTAAAAGGAACAAACACAACAGTCAACGTGTCGGTCCAATTGGGACCTTTAAAGACAACAAAAACAGTTAAGAACTAAAGACCATAAAGAATATAAACAAAATGTATCTCTCCCACCAGGAAATCAACCAAAATTTACCATATTGTTGATTTCCTGGTGGGAGAGATCCATTTTGTTTATATTCGTTATGGTCTTTTGTTCTTAACTGTTTTTGTTGTCTTTAAAGGCCCCAATTGGACCGACACGTTGACTGTTGTGTTTCTTCCTTTTATTTATTGTTATTTTCTATATTTTATTATTTTATATTGATATAGTAACCTATTTACTTTATTTGCATTTACCTCTATTTGTATGGTTACTGCAGCACTTCCTTTTTGTCGGTCAACCACCGATATTTGGGTTTTTTATTTATGAAATTCAGTTTTGTCCTTGACAATGAGTTTGTAGATGGCTAATAAGACCTATGCTGGTCACAAAGGTCCTTGGACAATCAGAGTATGATCATTTTTAGATGGTGTTTGATTTTTCCATGACTTTCTAGCTAGTCTCTACTGTCGAGCTGCTGCATTTCTCCTCTTTTCTCAAGATGTGCCAATTTTGACTGTAGAGCAACATGTAACTAGCTCTGTTTCAAGTAGTATCTTCCCATGTATAATAGTTTATTTATAATGCTTTCAATGAGGTATTAAACTATTATTGTAGCGCTTCTTTTGTCCACCATGAAAACATATGCTCTTCCACATCTCACCTCATCCTGCCATCTGATGATCATCACACTTTCCGAGACAAGTCGTGTGGAATTGATTGAGCTTCCTCACATGTTGTCTATATATGGTCCATGTTTCACCAGCGTTTAACAGCACTAGAAATTCTACTGCTTTGAAAAATTTCAGCTTAGTCTGTAGACTAATGCCATTAGCCATAATGAGTCTACCAAAAGTTTACTACTTCCTTTGGAGCTCTTTATCACCAACAGTGACAATTTGTGACTGTGTACTGAGGTATGTGAATCAATTCACCAATTTCAATGTCACGCCATTAACCTTTACGCAAGGATAATTGTAGATTTTGTCAGGTGCTGGTTAAAACAATACTTCTGTTTTCTCTGTAATGATATGGTAAGTTGGTACAGGCTTTAGAGAACCTGTGTGTAATAATTTGCAGAACAGCCTCAAAGTTGGAATTTAGGACAGTTCATCAGCAAATAGTGGAACCCTAATGATGTGTGCTGTTACCTTGTTTATGCTCAAAGTCTCTGAGTTTTGAACAATTTTTCATTAATGCAATATCTGATGTTGATGGTTGATATGCAGATGCATGTTTGATCTACAAAATGATGCATTCTAGTGCAGCAGCATTCCAGGATCATATCATATATTTCTGGTCTTGCAAGGAGCATAGCATATACATAATGGCTAACTATTTCATCATTTTTCTGCCCGATTTGTTAACGTATCTGTAGTGATAGTACATCTGACATTCCCTGACACTTAGGAGTCAGCCAGAAAAAGACAAAGGTGCACTGTTCGCTCTTCAACATCCATGGGCATTATTTGATAGAAGACAAAAGTAATCACTTGAGATAAGATTGAGTGAGGGGAGGGGTGCGGCAACAAAACATACAACATGAAACATATGACTGTAAAGATAAATGTTGAAGGGATTCTCACTGGAAGAATCACTTGGCTACATAGGCACATTATCCACTAGAAATAAAATGTAGCATGATGGCTTATTTAGTTGGCACTGGTAAGACCCACAGACATTACACAGGTGATATGTATCAGATATAAAATAGTCTAATTAGATGAAAGAGAAGATCACTAGAGATAAGACAAATAACAAAATAGCAAGGAAACACGAAATATATCTCACAATAAAGCTGTAGTAATTTATATTGAACACATACATCAATATAACTACAAAGATCACAGACAATAAAAAGCAGATATGGTGAAGCTAACAGAAATAATATAATAACAACATGCAACACAATAAAACTTCATATAACAAGTAACTGCAATTATGCCAGAACAAAATTTCTCAAATATTACATTACTTTGATCATTGTAATGGCACTGTTTTTCAAAATACTCCTTAATAGCATGGGAATGGGAAACTTTTCTATGTTTAATGTTGATGTCTAAAAAATGTGCAAACACCCTTGGTAATGGGAGATAAGTTCGCACTGGATTGCTATTCACTATAGTGTTCATTGCATTTGTTAAGAATGAACTGACTCATCTCAGTCTTGATACAAATAATTTAATTACTTGCCGCAGCATCATATAATAAGAAAGTCACTGTGCCGTTACAGCAGTGTTTACCTTCTTCATTTGTTTCCTAATACTTTTTCTACTTGGTACTTGCATGTTGTCTGACCTGCACCTTCCCAGGTACACATTATGCTCCTTTATGTCATAACACCTTTGTGATTTTCTCATTCAGTCATCTTGTCCCTCAACATGTTCTTCTTTCTGGTCATTCATCTTGTGTTGTAGTTGTCAACCAACTTCTAGCTTCAAGCTATTCACATGACTTAACCGGCAGGTCACAAAGTTTCTATTTATTTTATTATAGCACATTCTTACGTAAATTCTGCCACTAGAAGTAGTATAGGATCAATAATGGGATGTTACGAGCAGTAACACTGTTACTTATCATGCATGTTGTAAGAGTTAATTAAGGAGAGTTTGGAGAGATGGCTTCTACTTCTGTAGCAAATAAAGTAACCCAAAAATGCCATGCTGAAATTGGATGCTTTAGTATGAAATTTGCAGATAATGCAGATCAGCTGTAACTCATGACACAATACACTCTGTTCTGCAAACTACATCTTGTTAATGAATAAAAGTTTGAAGAAAAGAATCAAGAAACAATCTACTTTCATACTTTTATCTATTTTTTTAAATGTTATTACATAATTTGTCTTTGCACTTATTATTTATTTGTCATTATCTCTTATATGTTTATTACATGACTTTTGTCATGCTCTGTTGCAGAGAAGTGCATGGTGTGCCTCGAATAGTCAATGTACCAAATTCAATACAATACCTGGCATAGACAATTGTATATCCTGATCATTCAGAAAGAAATGGAAACTTATCGATCTATTTACACACCATTTAGCTGCCTGGTCACATAGGTCTCAACAAACCTCTTTTACCGTGTCCTATCTTTAGCTATTGCTTCCAGCTCTTTTTCATGTTCTACTAAGTCAGTGTATCTGCGTCTAATTCTTGTCTTTAGATATTTCTTGGTATTACTCTGTGGCTTCCACAATATTGCCTAAATTACAATGCTTAACCAGATTCTTCTTACACTCGCTTCTACTGGTAAACAACTACAGTCGCCTACAGGCGTTTTTTTAAACTTGTTTTGTTGCGATCGATACAACATTTTTAGTTTGCACTGGGTTAATACCTGGCCATGACCTTTGTTTAGGTCACAATTCATGCTTTCTTTGTGTATTTACATCATGGAAATATTATGTTTGACTGATTTTTGACGAATATTTCAAAATTTGCTGAGTTTTTACACAATTTTGTCGCATTGGAGGATATTGTTTGTATGTACACTGGTCATGACAGCCATAGTTGCGATGGAAATATACACGATGTAGATAATTTGCGTACCAAATATAATGTGGAAAGTGACAGTGAAGTTCCTTGTGTTAAATAGACCTAATGTTTCTGACAAAGAGAAGGAAATTTGTGGTACTATTGTGACATCGCGATTTTCGCTGCAGTGATGTAGTTTTTCTAGTAGAAGTTGAGATTTTTTCAGAAAGCGTTGGGTCTGTACATAATCTTGATGAGATTGCCACACATTATGAATAATTTAGCATCATTGTCAACGAGGAGTTTACCAATTTGCAGCCGATCTAACAAATTTGTATGTAACATAACGCAAAGAACAAACAAGGAAAGAAGACATGTGCTGGACATCTGTAACTGTCATTGAAATAAAATATATTTTTTATATTTATATTATGATGGGCTTGTGTATTCTGATAGAGTATGGCATATACTGGAGTACAGATGATGGGTTCAACGTTTCGGGCATAACAACATGTTTGAAAAAAATGAGATTTGAGAATATATCTCAATATTTTCATCTCAATATGACTCCACTACTCAGCACCCACAAGGTAAAAAAAACAATTTCCCCCACATTATGTTAAATTTGAATTAATTTTAAAAAATATATATATGTATTAAATTATCTTTGATATAAGTTCTAGCAAAACTATTCTTTTTTTTCTGTTGATCTGCCAAGTCTGAGTGTGATATGATGAATGGTTTGAAAGAAATTGCATTAACATCATCATATCGATAATTTGGAGTTGTGCTCCTTGTGATGGGGGATTGACAGTAGGGAAATATCATAGTGGTGAAACAGTTAATGGAAACTACTAAATGTAAAATGTTGACTAGAAAATAACTACAGCCAAAACTTGCTGGGTTAATCACTACATTTTGAATAGGATAAGCTACATAATTTCTATAAATAAATTTGATATAAAATTTGTTTATTTTTTAAAAAGTGCTCTTATTCAAGTGTGGCTATGCCCTGAAGAAGACTTCAACTCTGTTTTCATATTAATTAGAAGCAAGCAGGATTAAGATGTTTACATTATTTAAAAAATACTATTGGCAAAACTGTTGCCAATTCAGCTATTTTCACAATGAACTTACATGTGCACAACTTTGCAACCAAAAACAATGATTAGTGCAAACTCAAAGATCAAAGTATAGCAACAAAACCAATCAAAAGTCAGTTACAACAAACAGACTTGAGGCTTATCTACTGCTTGAATAAACAAAGAATGACGTGGGAAAACTTAAAACGTTTCAGTGAAACAGCAAAATAAATTTTGAAAGTTAAAACAAAGAAAATTGTCAATTTGGATGCAAAATACAGAAATGGATATTTGCTTGCAATCTCATACAGTTTAGGTTAGCACTTAGGTGGAAAGTGCTCGGAATGTTATCAGGCCTATAAGGATCGGAAAAGTCAAAATTACCTCGCTCTGGTATAACTTCATCCAGCATGAATAATGGATTAATGTCCATGCCTGCCTCCTGGGGACCCCCACTGCTCTTCCTTTTCAACATGTCTGCATAACTCTTGTCGCCTCTCAACTGCTCACCAGGGGGAGCCACCAGCGGGGCGCGGGGCTTACCTGTAGGAGCCACAGCCTCAGCAGATGATGATGACTGGGGTCGTCTCACAGTGGCAGCATATGATGTTTCATCTGATCCACATGACTGCGCAAGAGGTCTATCACCAGAGCCTTCTTCACAAGAGGTAGTATGCTCAGATGCTTGACCAGTCAAACTAGTTTCGAAATAATCAATATTCTAATTTATAACATTAGCTATAAACTGGGTTATAGTAATACTATAGCAAATAACGTGGTGAAGTGTTAGAGACCTTACAGTATTAGACCCATGTATTTATAGGTGATGTATTGCTCATGCCAGTGCAGCATTTGGGAGCCTTCGTGCCAACGTCTGGATCAGGCGTGGTCATAGTCTGACAACTAAGTTGGACGTGTACTGTGCAGTGGTTCTACCAACATTGCTTTATGGTGCGTTTTCTGGACTGTCTATGCGAGACACTCTCCACAGCTTAACTCTTTTCACCTTCGGTGCATACAAAACCTCATGGGAGTACGTTGGCAGGATCGAGTACCAGATACGGAAGTCCTTCAGAAGTCCCATATGCAAAGCATCCATGCACTATTGACTAGGTCCCAACTCCACTGAACTGGTCGTATCATCCGTATGCCAGACAAGCACCTTCCAAAGAGATCCACAGGGGAGCTGTGCGAAGTAAACGTTCAATCGGAGGGCACAAAAATTGCTTCAAGGATCACCTAAAAAACTCTCTCAAGCACTGCAGCATCGATCCTAGCTCCTGGGAGACTACAGCACTTGATCTGGCACACCCAGATCACTGCTGGCATCACTAAATTTGAAAAAGAAAGAACACTGATGGCAATCCACAAGCGCAAGGATAAATCCGAAAATTCTCCTACCCCGAACGTTCAGCACTCCTGCATGCACTGCAATAGAACTTTCATGGTAAAAATCTGACTCATCGTGCACGAATCTGACTCATCTGACATCTACGAACTCACAAACCAAATTAGACAATTACCAATTTATTATTATTATTTATATATTTTCATCGCATTTATTGTTTTTCATGACATGCTCATCTTCGCTTGTGAAGGAGGAACACCATCATCTGGTGATATCTTGTTCTGTTTATTTAATATGTACTAACTGCAGCAAAACTGAAATTAAACAGATCACAGTGTAATGAAGTTTCGCTAATCACTGCTAATACACATAATCTATCTATCTATCTATCTATTTATCTATTCGCTAAACCCTTTATTGCCTTTCAGCGTCAGGGGTAGATGAGCTCTCTGGAGATGGCCCTCATGTGTGCTGAGAATATTGTGAAATTTGTCGCTTCTTTTATTTTGGTGGTCCATCGTTTTCGAGGCCTGCCTCTAGGTCTGCCTTCACTGTATTTGTGTAGCATATCTTGCTGTGGTATGCTGTCTGGTGATAGTCTGCTGATGTGTGCAAGCCATTTGATCCACTGAATCTTAACATACTACAAGATTGGGACGATGCCAGCAATAATAATAACACACATAATAAATACACACATAATAACACACATAATAAATACACACATAATGACACACACAAATCGATGCTTCAACTAAAGGCCTTTATCAAGAGCACATTCACAACATAATGCGACAAGTAAGAATGGCACTATTGACATTAACGTTCACATAGCAGATAACTGTGTTTGTGTTTGCTCTTAATTAACCAGCAAAATTATGCAAATGATTTGAGCCAGAGAGCATAAATATATTGTGCTGCGAATTTGTATCAACACTGTGATATTTACAAAGCACCTTTTGGCTCAGTATGTCCGATTTTAGCATGTTCAGCTCTGTTAATTGTTATATTTCATTACCTAACTCATTCAGTCAGATACCTGTACACAACTTCAGTTGAGTTAAATGGAACATAAAGAGAAATTATCCCAATTACATCCAATTGTGAAAGCAGAGATTTTTTATTCTTCTGTATTCAAGTAAAGTGACCATGTTAGATCTTGAGGTGTTTTCAATGTTGTATGGAAGTGTGGTATGGAAAAGTAAAATCAGTATCCTTTGGTCAAGATCAATCCATACAAATCTCTAGTATCATTTCTTTTATATGTTATTTTTTTCATGGATGAGTGCAAATCATCCATGAAATGCTTCTGTCATTTTTCTGACAGTTGGGAAAAGCTGGAGAACAATCCTGCGTAGTAGTGCTAGTACATTCAATACTGAACAAAGTGGAAGAACCAAAGTTTTGACATAAGGTGCAACAGTCCACCAATGGCATTTTCCAATGCCCATTCTGAAAAAGTGGTACATACTGAATAAATTATAAAGGTTACTATAAAATCATAACTATGAATGTAAAAACAAAATAACTAGCAATAAACCAAAGAACAAGGATAATTTTCCACATTATGGTTCAACAGGGACCTTTCTCAAGAAACACATAACAATCATAAAAACACACAAAACCATATTTAAAACTGGGATGACTTGGACATGTTTTTCTCACCACAAAACATTACCAAGTGAAGATGCTCCATGCATGTCTAGTAAATGATGAATTACGTGCGTTCAATATATAAGCATATGTTTGTGCATTATTGATAGACAGAAATAGCTATAGCAATATTGAACGTTTTTTCCATCAGATGTTAAAAACTTGTAATATCCTGATTTCCCAGGTATTTAATTTAGTGAGTGTTTTACTGAGCAGCAATTCATTTTACTATTGTATACTAGGTTATTCTACTTTTCAGAAATAACCATCACCTCTTTCTTTTTGTGATTTAGACTGTCCTTTGTTTTTACTTTCTGTTACTAATGTGTCGATCATGTGTTGCAGAATTTTTTCAGTTTTAACGATCAGGATAGTGTCGTCATCATATCACAAATCATTTATGTTGTGCTCACCTACAAGTATTCAGATAATGCTGTTTATGAATCTCATGATCATTTCTCTGTATAGAGAGAAAAGATCTGGTGATAACCCTGCCTGACTCCTTGTTTTATTTGTTGGTGTGTTCTTACTTCAAAGTGTACTGTTTGAGAAAATATTCAACAGATTGCTTCTTCTTATTACTAAATAACTGAAAGATGCTAAAGGCCATACATACATACTGTTCAATTTTATACAATTTGAAACAAACAAGTAGAAATCAGTAGTGTCAAGTCTTTGCTTGGTTAACTTGCAAAACACAAGGTTTTTGTGTTGTAAAGAGGTAAAAAGGTAACAGTAGGTCCCATGGCATCTGGCGTCGGGAATGAAGATAACTCTTCATGTACTAAGCCTAAGCAACTATTAGAAGGGTTGGCCAGTTCCCTTCCTTGCTGTTTTTTACCTTCCCTAACTCATGTGTCTGGTACTCATTTACAGCTGAGTCGACTGGAGGAGTGGTCGTGTCAAGTGAGAAATCCCCATCAAGGCCAGCACCATGCAGTGGTGATGGGGCTTAGTTCAGCCATCAGGGGCTGGAAACTAAGACTGGTCGGGCAGTCCCATTCGAGCAGGACCATAGTCCTGCCCAAGTAAGCAGAGTGCTGAAGACAGAGGCATCCAGCCAAAAGGCGCACAGATAATCAGGATGCCACGCACAAAACACAATGGAAACATGTCTGTATCTATAAAATGTTATGGTGCCTGCCCTGTGGCGGACGTTCAGGCAGAGACGGTGCCGGGACCTATACTTCGAAAGGGCCCAACCTCAGTTACTGAAAGTCCTTCTCAATTGCCTTGAGGAGCCAGGAGGCACGGGAATAGAGCTACTGGCCAAACAAACTTTAAACGACCAATAAAAATAATTCACTGGAATGCTGAGGGTGTCAACAGTAAAAGAGATGGATACAGCAAAAAATTGGAACTTGAAAATGTCCTCAGTGAAGAACAAGTGAATATATGCTGTATCCAAGAAACACACCTCAGCAGCGACATAGCCTTCAAAATCAGAGGCTACCAGTGCTACCGATCTGACCGAAAGGACAGGCGAAAGGGTGGAATTCTAACACTTGTTAAAAACAATATCAGCACATGTCAGCTGGAAGTATATATGGAAGGGGCAGAATACCAGATGCTCCACCTAAAAACAGACAGTGCAGAATTCCATCTCCTGAACTACTACTGCCCAAATGATAAACCATTGGCACTAGACACAATTCCAGATAAAGAGAGACTTATGGTGTGTGGTGACTTCAACAGCCACTCTCAGAGCTGGGGCTACGATCATATCGACAAGAGAGGTGAGGAACTTGAGAGCTGGCAGGATGAAAATAATCTCATCCTTATTAACCAGCCAGCAGACTCACCAACCTTCTACTCGAGAGCATGGCACACCACCTCTACACCAGATCTGGCATTCCACTCACCAGGCCTGGAATGGAACATCACACGTGTCGTTGGAAAGCAGCTTGGGGGTAGTGACCACAGACCAGTATTTCTGGAAATCCACAATGAATTTACCATGGACAGCAGCACACTCACTAGGTGGAACTATAAGAGGGCAGACTGGAAAATGTACCAGCATTTAACCAGTGTTCTAGCTAAGGACATGAACTTGGACAAAGACATCAATAGAGCAGTGAGTGAATTTAATAGATGTATACTACATGCTGCTAGTAAAACCATACCCAGGGGGGCACGCAAAAACTACAAACCCTACTGGAATGATGAACTGGAAAAGCTGCAAAATGAGATGGAAACATCTAGACAGCAGGCTGAGAATAGACCTAGCCAAGAACATCACAACAAATATCAGCAAACAAAGGCTAAATTTCAAAGAGTCAAGTTACAAGCCAGACGGAGTAGCTGGAAAGAAAGAACAGAGTCGCTGAACCTAGAAAGAGATACTAGGAAATTATGGAAACTTGTAAAACAACTAAATGATGAAGGTACAGGGAGAAATACCAGGATCACACTTTATAAAGATAGAAACATTTTAACAGGTAAACATGCAGCTGATTACTATGCAGATTCCTTTGCAGAAGACAATAACATCAAAGTCAGCCCAGACAAACAACAGGAGGTTCGAGAGAACCAGCAAAACATTGGACAAGGCAAACCTATACCTGAAGTCATGGAGGCACCAATCACAATGAGAGAACTGGAGCATGCAATATCCAAATTGAAAATGAAAAAGTCCCCTGGAGCTGATGGAGTGTCTAATGAAATGATTAGAAACCTGGGAATTGCAGCAAGAGCAAAGCTACTGCAGATCTTTAACACAAGCTGGTCCACGGGTAATGTACCACAGGCGTGGAGAGAAGCAATAATGATACCACTCCTCAAATCAGGAAAAGATGGCAACACAGTCTCCAACTACAGGCCCATCAGCCTCACAAGCTGTCTATGTAAAACAATGGAATGCATTATCAATCTTAGGATGCAGTGGTACCTTGAAAGTGAAAACCTTCTGGTATCACAGCAAGCAGGTTTCAGACAGTGCTACTCTACTGAAGATCAGGCAACCTACCTCTTCCAAGAGATTGAGGATGCCTTCCAAGATAAGAAACTGGTACTAGCAGCATGGATAGACCTCAGAAAAGCATTTGATACGGTCTGGAAAGAAGGGCTCCTAAAGAAATTGCGAAATTGCAGGGTTAGATCAAGAATGTACAAATGGGTAAAAGCATACCTGCATAATAGAAGAACCAGGGTACAATTAGATGGTCGCAAGAGCAAGAAAGTTCTACTGCGTCATGGAGTCCCCCAGGGAGGAGTCCTGTCGCCCACACTTTTCTTGGTTTACATCAATGACCTAGTTGCTGAACTACCACATGGGATCAAAGTGGCAAAGTATGCTGATGACCTGGTGATCTGGTGCACAGAAGAACATGCGACAGTGGCCACTAAACAAATACAAAGAGCTATCGATGCCCTAACCTTATGGGCTAATAGATGGTGCGTCACCCTCAGTTTCCTGGATGAGGAATATCCACAAGATATATGGGTCAGAGTATACACAGATGGGTCAGCACAGAACGCCGTGAGGAATGGAGGTGCAGGTGTATATATAGAATATCCACACAAGCCTAGAGATACAATCAGAACACTGACAGGAAAATTCTGCAATAATTATGATGCAGAAATCCAGGCAATTAGTGTGGCAGCTATAAAACTGCTGAACTCCAACTCTGACCTACAGCCTGTGGTATTCCTGACAGATGCAAGGTCAGTGCTTCAAGCTCTCCAGTCTGAAAAACTAACAGACTTGAAAAAACTACTTAGCGAATTGTCTTACCAGTATAGGGTAACCATGCAGTGGATACCCTCTCACTGTGGAATACCAGGAAATGAAATAGCAGACCAACTGGCTAAGGAAGGTGCTGCCGAAGACCAACCAGATATACCAATCACCTACCATCAGAAAAAACAGATGATCAAGTCAATAAGAAAGCCACAAACACCAACACAAGATGACTATCATATTATGAACAGACCAGAACAAGTTATAATTCTACGTCTTAGAACAGGACACAACCGACTCCGCAGTCACATGTATACAAAGTTCAAGATTGGCAACACAGCCATGTGTACATGTGGACAGGCATCACAGAGTGCCAAACATATACTTCAAGAGTGTTCTGAGCATGAAATGCTGAGGCAGACATATTGGCCAGAGGAACAACACTGGAATCAAAACCCTATGGGACACAGTATGAACTACAAAAGACAGTGAGTTTTATTAAGGAGACAGAATTACAGATATAGACATGTTTCAAGTGAACGAAAGAAGAAGAAGTGAGAAATCACAACCCAGATTTTTTTGATTTTTTTTTTAATGTCCGGAGGTGGTTTCAAACCCGGCACGCTGTAACAAGATGATAGCAGGCAAGCTCACTATCCACTAGGCTACCGTGCTCCTCTGTAAGGAGGTATATTCTTCTTTTTCTGTTTCATACACTCTTAAGATGTCAATATTTTAATGAGTTCAAAGAAAGAAGTGGTCAGTCAAAGGATGCTGCACACCGTACAGTTTATCCTAAAATGGCTTCTGTAAAGGCAGCATCAGTCCTTTCCCTTCATCATATGATGGGCACCTTTGTAGAAGTTGGTCAGCTGTCATATTAAGAATGAAGCAATCATCAGAGGATTCTATTCGTAAGATGTTGAAGAATCGCAATACATCAGTCTGTTATGGCTCAGTGTAAATATTGTTACCAAAGACTATAGAGTCATAGTATATTAGAACTACATAGCAAATAAACTACTTAGAAATAGCATGCTAATTGCTTACGTGTGTGTTCGTAACAATGTGCAGTCACCACCTTCATTAGGATCAATGTTGTATATATACAGATGACCCTCGTGTGTGGCCACCAAGAGTCTGGGTATCTTCTGTAGACTGAAAATGGATTTTGATTTTAATCTTTCAGATGAATACACTGAGATATTGCAAGTTCTACATGTAAAATAGCTATATAAACTGTTCACCAACACCTATCCTGAGTATTATATGATCTTATGTTGAAATTATTTTAGTATCATGAAGCCTGTTTAGAATCTTCGGCCATCTTCTGTATCAATCCTTCATTGGTTTTGCCAACTCTTATGATCATATCTACCAACTTCCTAAAAGATCATACCAAAAATTGCCTGAGTCTCAATTCACATTATTTGGGGATATGGGGGCTAGCAGTGGTTGACTGGGATTGGAAGCTAGGTTTAACTAACACTGATGACAAGTCTACATGTACACAATTTTCATCACAGATTCTATATTTAAAAAATATTTTATCTGTGCATCACACAAAAAAACAATTAAACCTTTATCCATAGTTGTGTTTTATCCACTCTGTCAAAAGATTTTTCTCAGCTCACAAAAGCCAAATATAAGTTTTGGTTATGTTCTGTTGCTCTTTCTGAAAGTTGTTTGAGGGCGAAGATTTCACCTGTACAGCCTTTAATTTTCTGAAAGCCCAATTGTGTGCTGTTGAGCTGTGGTGGTTCTATATATGCACACGTCCTTCTATCTAGTATCTTGCTAAATATTTTACCTATGTTGCGTAAGAGTGATATGCCTCTATACTTAGTGCAGTCCCTCTTACTGCCTTTTTTCTTCCAGATGGGAACAATCACTGCTTATTCCACTCCTGTGGTGTCTTTTGTGTCTTCCATATCATATTGAAGTCTGTGTAGCCACTTTATACCTGTCACTGTTAGTATTTTTATTAGTTCTATAGGTATGCCGTCTATTCCTGGTGCTTTGTTATTTGGTGCATGTTTAACTGTGTCTTCAATTTCCAATTTCAGAATATATAATTCTAGGTCTTCATCTATTGTATTTATTTTTGTAATCACTTCTCCTTCCTTTAAGTTTAACCGATGATTGAAGTAATTTTTCCATAGTCTGCATAGTGTTAACCAATTTTATCATTTAAAAAATATTTGTCTACCTAAATATTCAATACAGACTTACAAATATATTATCTGATCTTGACTCTTCCAAGGATTTGTCACATTATACACAGAAGCACTCTTAAAGCCCCTACCAATTGCCAATCAGAAGTCATTTTTGGAATCATTCTGTGCAAACCATGCCAGATAACAGTTGAAGTTAAATTAGAAGTTTGGCTATACCTTCAAGCTTAGTGTGCTTTGTTGGGGGTTTTAGCATATTGCACCACAAAGAGAATA
Source organism: Meghimatium bilineatum (assembly GCA_034231615.1). NCBI lineage: Eukaryota > Metazoa > Mollusca > Gastropoda > Stylommatophora > Philomycidae > Meghimatium > Meghimatium bilineatum. Next base: position 57,730,001 of record CM067320.1, read on the forward strand.
ATAGAATCAGGCTACTTTGGTGTGGTTATTTAATCTCTAAATGTTTTTCAAGATAAACTTTCAACTTATCAGTGTCTTCTCAACATTCTAAGTGAAGATGTTTCAGGGTCTTGGTAAGTTTTCTAACTCTGATATTCATACATAACATTTTTGTTCCCTTCTTAAGCTGACCTTGTAAGATAAAAATTCCTTAACCATGCCAGAAAAATTTGTAAAAAATAAAAATAAATGATAAAAACTTACATATTTTGTTCCTTAGTTCATAAGATCAACATTTTTATAAATGCTGCTCATTTGTTATGAAAAATAATAATAATTGTACTTCTGCAATACTATTATTTGACCTTTAAACTTCTTGCAGAACACATCCTAAACCACCTTTTTACATCTTGTTCAATATTTAGTTCCTTCTAGTTCTTTCAATGCCTTACAACCTCCTTCCTCCATCTTGTATCTGTACATAACACTTTCCTGCATGTTCTGCTTCACTTCAACTATTAAAAAATTCAATAGTTAAGTTTGTTTGCATCGATCTCCAGAAATTATGAGTAATGGAGCTTGATTCCAATGTGCATTTGGGGAGGGTGGGGTTCAGATTTTTTTTTTATTTTCAGAAGGTTTCTTCTCAGAGGGATATGTTTATGTAGAAGGCATGTTCAACCATTGTGTATGCTTAAAAAATGTGACATATAAGGAGTGTGTGTCTTATCAAAGGTTTTAATGTTTTATTAACCTGCAGAAGCTTTATATCGACAATTTTCAATGTGAATGCTCTTTCCATATGTCTGATGTCGAAATATGCCACCATTAAGATAGCCATTTGTAGTCATGGACAACAATCTCTCATTTAAATTTCCCATCATGCTTTTATAATAAATATTAGCTAGAGTGACTGTCCTTGGATTTTCACAGCAATATATAAGCCCAGTCGTAATATATTTTACTGTTTCATGTTTACAAACCAAACTGTGTGGACCTAACTTCAGTTACGCCATTTTTCAGGAATTCTTCATAGATGATGATTCAGACAAAGATCATTTTTAAAGCTTTAGTGTTGCAGATACTGTAGATCTTCTTCTTCTTCTTCTTCTTCAGCGTTCATTCTTAAACTCCCGCTGGATCTCCCTTGTAGCAGGACCATTGTCCTACTAGATTTCCAGCAGGATGTAGTCCAGAGAATGGAAATGTGTTGTGTCGCCGTTTTATTTGCGCCAACGGCCCGACACATCCATCTTCGGCAGCACTGTAGATCAATGTATGGGGATTGAGGGAGATGTTGATAATATTTAATAGTGATATAAATAATGTTGTTTATGACGAGGAATTTGCAGAGCCGTGTTTTCTACAGCTAGGCCTATGGATAACCTTGAGTTCTTTGTGTGTTTTTGTCCACATTGTTGATGTTCATTGTCCACAAAATAACTGTCACACACAAGAAAACAACTCCAAACCATATCCAGCATCCACTTATCTCTGTTGTCTCTGAATTTGAAACCAAAACCTCAATACATTTTTTTTAAATATGCCAAAAGCGCAAACATGTACAGAAAAACCAGATGTCATAAACAATGACAAGGTTCCAGAGGAAGTTGCATCATTTTTGTCTGGGTAGCTACCGGTTAAACATTATATTATGACACTATAGACATATGGAGTTCCCCAACAGAAAAATAAAACACCAATATATATATTGGAAACAACTGACTTTAACAAGTGAAAAATTCACATACCTAGGAAGCAATATAGCAGATGGCAAGAGCAGCAAAGAAATACACAATAAATGTAGTAAAGCATACTAAGCCCTAGGATAAATGATACCAATCTTCACAAACAAAAATGTACATTTAAACACCAAAATAACATAAATAACCATTCAAAATGATTATTATGCCAATGCCGTACTACCAAAGTTAAACATGGACATCGACAGCACAAGACAATTGTAAACTTGTGACAGCTGACATGGCATGCTTACGCAGAATCCTAAGAATATCGCTAAGAGAAAGAGTGAGGAATGAGGACATTAGACAAAAAACCGGTACCACCCCCAATCTTGGAATATATTAAGAGACAACAGATCAAATGGTTTGCACACATCAGCAGATTACCATCAGACAGCATACCACAGAAGGTATGCTACACAGATATGGTGAAGACAGACCTAGAGGTCAACCACAAAAATGATGGACTACCGAAATAAAAAAGGCAACACATCCCACAATATACTCAGCACATATGAGGGCTATCTCCAGAAAACTCTTCTACCCTTGACGCTGAACAGCAACAAATGGTTTAGCGAATACATAGACTATGTAGACGTTTTGTATGAATTTCTCTCCTCAATGAATGTTGCCTTGTCAAGGCCAACTATTTTCTCCTATTTTAATGAAAGATATTTTTTATATTAAAAATGGTTATTGAGAACAGTGACTGCAAAGATTTTTACTCAAATTGCAATTTTATACGTAACTTATGATATAACACATCAGACAACATAGAGATAAGTTTGTGGACAGAAAACCATTTTGATCACTCTTCTACCTTCAAGACCAGTCCGTTTGAGAAGGATTATCATAATCTATCACAAATTTCAGTAAAAATATTTAATCTAGTAGCGATTATGATCCATAAAGTGATTATGACTTAAGTGAATCAGATGTTTCTGATATTTCCACTCATTGGATGATACGGATAGTGAGGAAAGGTCCATTCAACACAAAGGTATGTTTTGAGATTGATGATAAGAAACTAGTTTGTTGTTTGTACTACTTATAATTTATAATTATAATAATTAAAATACTTAAATATTATTCTATATACATAATTTTAATAAGACTTTCTGTATAAAAAACTATAAATAAGCCTAACTATAAATAGGCATTGTGAATTATGCAACATGTAATCAGTAACAATGATCAGCTGTTTTTTTTCTGTTTACATCATTGCTGTAAGTTGTACTTTCCTGATAGAACAATCAATATAAGGTAATACTGCATGAAACGTAACAACAATAGTACTTACGTAGAACACAGGTTTTTGAATGTTTCGCTTGAACAAGATGGACTATCGCTAAAAGGTTATTAGGTTTAAACACGAAAACAGACAAATGACAATACACACAACATTTTTAACATTTCGAACCGTTAGGTCTTTCTCAAGAATATACAAAATAAACAGTGAAAAATAATGAATGCAGTAAAAACTATGTTACCACCACAAAGGCACTAGATACATTATTAACATGTAAACAATACAAAGTTCAAAATGACAATGATGTATGTAGAAACATGTAGTCATGGAAGTGGATTTTGGTGAAAATTGGATGAGATATGACAACAGATATAACAAATTAATACCCTATACAACATGGATAGCAATACAATAAAGACCACACCAATACAAATTTAAATAAATGAATGTTCAGAGTTAAGTCCAAAAGGCTTGAGGGTACAAAACTAAAAAATAAATCGATTTTCAAGAGCGTACCTAGATCTGTAATTCATGGTGCAGGATCTGAGGGCAGTGACTTGGATATTGAGGGCACCATGATGACCATCACCATTGAAATGAATGGTGATAGGGGTAGGTTCTCTGTGTTTTATGGCATGAAGATGCCTACAGAAGAGGTCACTCAATCGTAAGCCCATTTCACCTATATACTTCTTGTCACAACATTTACATATAATAATGTAAATGATATTATGGAATTCACATGTAAAGGCATCATCTTAGGGAATGAAACAGAGCGGATCTGAACTACATAGGGACATGTGTAGCAACGACCCCGTTTGCAACAAATAGTGCCAAAGTCAACAGAAACATAAAACCTGAGGTGACTGTGGACCAAGATGTCATAAGACTTTTGTCACGCCTATAGGCAACCACAGGAAAGTCCTGGAAAGCGGCACGAGTTTCAGAATCAGACTAGAGGAGAGAATAATGCTTGTACAGGATTTGACGGATAGTAGAGTTCTCTACAGTATTTTTAGAGTTCTCTAAATTTCACATGCACTGTATTGACATTGTGGTTTGTGTTTTCTAAATCTGCTGAAGTCAGAATTCTGATGACAGAACTACCAACACTTGGTTCTAGAATAACATCTTCTGTTCTTCCAGTATATACTTCCACACTCAAAATATATCCTGAGCTAGCCTTAACCTGCCATGTAAGCCTCTATTCCCCAATTTATGGGCTTTGACTTGATCTATAGTTTGAATGCATCTGCTTTTAAATGGGATCATTCCTTTATCTGAACTCGTGTTGTCTTGGTGAATAATAATATTTATACCTTGGAAGCAACAAATTCAGAACAGATCTCACTTTGTGCAGTTTGTCTTTTCGAGAGCAGGGTCCTTATCAACAAGGTGAAAAAATGCTCATAAAGAAGAAAGTTGACTCATTGCATTACAGTGTGAAAATCAGAAGTTTCAGAAATACAAACATAATGCAATACATCTCCTCCAAAGATATCAACAGACCACAATATTTCACCTTAGAACAGGTATCTGCAGACTGTTGGGTCACCTTTACCGATTGAGGATCTCATACACAGATGAATGTCCATGTGGATCTGGAACCCAGACCCCGGAACACATACTTCAGGACTGCCCAACATACAAAGAGCAGAGACAGCAGACCTAGCCAGAGGATACAGACTTGAGGCAAAAGCTATGGGGCAGCTGCTCTGACCTGGAGAAGACAGCGGACTTCATCTTGGCAACAGGATTGACAATATAGCATGACCACAGATGCTGAACGCAGAAGAAGAAGAAGGAGTTTCAAAAATGAATTTGTTGATGAGCTAGACCAAAAATCGATATATTATAATCATTTATTCACACTGTGCTCCATTTGAAGACATAATTCAAAGAAAAGCTTTTATCTCTTGAACTGCTCATCTTTATAACTTTTAGTGTAGTAAGTGGAAGGTTTTTCAGCACGTCTGCCTGCTCACACAAATTTTGCCACAACTATTGTCCAGAAATAGTTCTAAAAATTCAATAGCCTTACTATCTGAATAAATCGATTCTGGAATGTTCCTAGGACTTATCTGTTCTACATATGTTGTGCTAACTGTACACGTGAGTGCAAACATATTAGCAAGAGACCCATCTGAATCAAATGTACTTAATAAAGTAGGTAGAATACAACATCAATAGAAATGCAGGCCCTTCTAATTCCACAGATTGTAGCTTGACCCAATGATGAACCAGGAACATTACTACAACTTGTGATTTATACTTATTCTACTGTATTCATTCACTAGGTAATCATCTAAGTCACTTTCCATATCATTATTAGAATAATAACCATCTAAATCTAATTCATTATGCTCTGAATCATAAAGCACTAGTTCAATAACTTAGTTATCTTTTATAACACCTGATTTTCAGCATGTCGCTTCATTTAAAATAATTATGAACAGAGACAAGATATCGTCATTACATGTCTGTCATTTTGCAGATTTTGAGAACTAACAATCACACAATGCGTGCTTCATGACGTGGGAAGATATCATAAATCAATTCATTAATACAAATTATGGTGAGATACTGTTTTCTGAAGTTGAAATACCAAAAAATCTGCCCCTCTGGGAAGCTATATTTTGTATAAATCCTAGAACTTCAGAATCGCAGGTTCTAAGGGTACAAATATATTGATAGGTTACAAGACAAATCCATGGATATTTTTATTCCTATCACATTTTACAGTTTTAATTTGAAGCACCATTATATATACATATATAATATAAAATTTATATAATAATTATAACTTACGGTGTAATTGTACAAACACTCTTCAGTCCAGCTTGTGGCAGACGAGCTGTGGCAAATGATCGACCCTGATTCATAACATCTGATATGCCAGCAGGAAGGTAACTAGCAGATGTCCTGAATGTGCTGTTCAGAATACCCATCCACGATGTGTCTTCTTGGGGTCTACAAATTTAAAAAAAAAGAAAATAGCTATGGATTACTGTAGAATATTGACTATGCTCATGAAAATAGCAAGTTTCAGTTGAACTAGAGTAAGTAAACTGAAAACACTTTGTGGGGAGGGGTAGAAGTAGTCTACAATCACAGATGCAATTTTATACTGTAAAATGGAGATGTGCAACATCTTTATGCCTGCTGGCCATATTGAATATTGCAGCATGAGTAAAAAAAAGTTTTTCTCTAAATAATTTGTTTGATCTCTAAGTAGTCATTTTGAATTTTTTGGTCAGTACTTCTAGTACTTTTGAATTAGTCTGGCAGACCAGAAATAAAGACTTGGCTGGATGAATTTGGCCAATGGGCCATATACTATTCACCTCTGCTTAATAAATACATGATAGATTTGTCTCACATCCATAAGGTTCACGGTTCAACTCCCAGTAAGGACTGAGAACATTTTCTGTCAGAGGGTAAATTAAAAATCTCACCCTGTACATGATGCAAGCAACAGCAAGGGCATGCAGCCTTCATCACACAGCTACATGTGCTGCCTACCTGCAACCCCTTAATGGGAAACATGCAATATTATTGACATTTTTTTCTTATAGTATACAAAAATATAGAAATATACATTTATAGATTACATTACCATCCAGAAATACTATCTAAATTTTAATAGTGTGATAATTTTTATAAATTATGAAACATTCAATTTCTGCTTGTTAGTAGACAGTTCTGCTGCAGTTAGTTAAAAACCTAATAGAGTATTACAGCAGCTCATAAAAGGGAATGAACTATCAAATTAGAGATAATGGTTCTTGTCAAAATTGGAAATATGTGAACATGTTGTACATACTTCTCTTTCTGTTCTTCCAGTTTGAAAATGTGCACAGTTTCTGTATTGCTGCAAGTGCACAGGAAGAAAGAGTCCATGCTAAAGGCTAGACACTGTATATCTGCACATCTGAAATATACAAGTGCATACATGATTGCTCATCCTTCATGTTCATCATTCTTAGTGTTGCGATTGTTCCAGGAACCCAGCTTCTTCTTCTGTGCTCTTTCATAAATTCCTCCCAGCAAGCAGACATGTTATAAAGAATGGCTGTAAAGCAAACTATTTAACTGTTATCTTTTTATATCTCAATCAGGTTTCCATAGTACAGTATACTAGATAAGTGTATGGCAGACACGGTCACATCTGTAAAATTGTGAAGTAATTGTGAGGTTTCCATAGTACAGTATACTAGATAAGTGTATGGCAGACAAGGTCACATCTGTAAAATTGTGAAGTAATTGTGAGGTTTCCATAGTACAGTATACTAGATAAGTGTATGGCAGACAAGGTCACATCTGTAAAATTGTGAAGTAATTGTGAGGTTTCCATAGTACAGTATATTACGTAATTATATGGCAGAAAAGGTCACATCTGTAAAATTGTGAAGTAATTGTGAGGTTTCCATAGTACAGTATATTACGTAATTATATGGCAGATAAGGTCACAACTGTAAAATTGTGAGGTTTCCATAGTACAGTATATTACGTAATTATATGGCAGAAAAGGTCACATCTGTAAAATTGTGAAGTAATTGTGATGATGGTACAGAGATATATCAGATTGATTAAACATGTCTCTAGATGCAGCAGGTCAACTCTCCCAGAATCACAATGTTCAGAGAATCCATAAGGAAGATCATGTTCTGGAAAGAATATGTTACATATAAGAAGAATTGTGTCATAAATAAAAAGGGGTGCAGCAAGTAGCACACCGTATGTCACCAGTTGATGGCGATTATTGATTGATAGTAGATCATGTTTTCAGGCTAGTGGAATATCTCACAGTAAACAGATTTTTAGAAAAGTGATCATTGTAGTAAATTTTGCTATTTGAAAAAAAATATATATACGTAAAATTCCTGAACAATTTTGACAGAATTTTGACACTACTCTTCTCCTCCACCAGAAATAGTACAAATTCTGGAAAGTTTGTAGCTATTAAATACACAACATACAAATTTATCAGAGACAAAAGTGTACCAAGTAATGATGCCATATTGTCTTAAAACAATCGATGGAAATCTATTTATGACACAAAAGTGAGATAATAGTTAAATTGTTTGCTTTGCTGCAGTCATGAGGATAACAGCTATCAATAATGTATAATGCATTTATAGTGTTTGTTATATTTGTACATTTTAACCTGACACACTTAACTTAAACATAACAGCAACCCAACTGAGAATGCTTGCTTTAACCTTCTGTATAGAGGAAACAAATCTGGACTGTTCAGAAAGCAATGTAAATATTGCCTAGACAATCTATTTATCTATTATTTCCACCTGTGGTGTTAAGCATCGTAGGGGGAATTTGGAATTGTCTGTCCTCTGTCAATTGAGTATCATTGGCCATAATCAGCCAGTGTCTTTTTTAAGGTTTCTATGATTGTCTACACCCATCTAGTTCTTGGTCTTCCTCGTGCCTTGTAGCCCAATTTTCTACTGTTATATGCACGAAGGGTTGGATGCGTTGGTTCCATTCTCATAATATGGCCAAACCATTTGATTTGCTGTCTCTCATTGTAGTTTTAACTTGAGATGGTCTTATTTCTTTTCTGATATCTTCATTTCTCTGTCTGTCTCTCCTGGTGACATTTATAGGTTTCCTCAAACATCTCATTTCACACACTGTGATCTTTTTCACTAGTTTATTTGTCAAAGGCCATGTTTGACATTGGTAACATAGAGTTGATATAAAAGTACTGTTTATCAATTGTCATTCTGTAACCATGCATATTGATGGATGTTTGAGTTTTTGGTGACGCATAGTAAGTCACAGCAATGGCTTTCTGACATCTACACAATCACTATAGTCACAACATTCTGGGTTGATATCTACATCCTGAATAAGATATGCTACCAACCAACACAAATATGGCCATTGTTCAACATGTAATGTAGATGATGTTGTTTAAATTGCTGAGAGTTGGGGTCTTCTAGTTATGAAAGAAAGTTCTGGAGGAAAATCTCTCACCTATTGCACATAGGAAACACAAACTTCATTGCTCATAATCCCTGGAAATCGAAACAAACAAGCTGCATTGGTATATGTAGTCTGAGATATGGCTGCTGTAACTGTCTAAACCTCCATTCTCATAATGGAAGTAGTTATGATGTATGTCTTGTTTGCACTCTGTAATTATCCTTGCACCAGCACCTGCAATTATCCTTCCACCTGCACTGTCTATAAAACCCTAGCCAGATTGTTCACCATAGATCCATCTTTAAAGAATATTACATTACCCTTCCCTGTACTATCAGCTATAATTTCACAATCTGTTTTTCGACTGTCTCAATATTCACATTCTCTATCTATCTTTCTATTTGCTAAACCCATTGTTGCCTTTTAGCGTCAGGGGTAGAAGAGTTCTCTGGAGATGGCCCACGTGCTGAGTATATTGTGGAATTTATTGCCTCTTTTAGCTCTGTGGTCACATTCTCTGTTAAGGAATAACTGTAATGTGGAAATTTACTATTGTATCATTAGTTATTTATGAGTTAGCTATAAGAAAATTTAAACATGGATCATTCAAAATGTAATAGTCCAGACAATACATCTTTGAGTATCCAATATAAGGATTTCTAGGCTAGAGTTTGTGTGTTAACAAAAAATATTCAGATAATTTTTCAAAGATAAGCTGTCATGAAAGTGGAAAATTTCATTTCTCAGAAAACCATAAAGTATCCCAACAAAATCTAGATGAGGAAAAAAGGAATTAGGACTAACCTTTTCAGACCTCTGCGAAATTCAAATAATTTGGCTCCTTCAGGAAGGCTGAACACCCTAATCACTGTACCCTGTGAACACAAAATGGCTAAATGTAGTATTTTAAAGTATTAACCCCTTCTCTGCTGAGGCATTCTTAAGGATATGATGAAAAGTTACCGGCATTTTTAAGACATCTCCGTAAGGAATGCTAGGTCAAGTATGTGTATATTTTGTCCCTGAAAGCACTTCAATGTTATAAAATACTCTGATTAATTAGGACAAGCTATCTAAAAGTCATCTTCAAATCGTGGCTTTGAAATTTGGTACTACCATAAGTGTCATTTCAATTCTTGCCAGTGGACTGAGCAGTTGTGTAACCACCTTACCTAGACCTACAAATGTGGTGAAGAAAAAATTCAATGAATCAGAGATTTATGCAATTTTGGAAGAAAGTTTTTATGATAGTTCTAGCATTAGTATATCTGCTGCAGGAAGTGATTTAGAAAGAGTTAATTTGAAATGATACAATTAGTGATTCAGAGGATATGGATTTAGATTCAGATGATATCTGTAGCCTATGTGTTTCAAATGCTTGAACAGATGCATGTGAAATGGTAAGATCCTCATTTTTATTTTCGAGCAATGATGGTGTAAAAATTCAAAACATTGACCATGCAAAAGTTTTGAGAATCTTTGTATGTGTATCACATGATACTATTATACAACATATTTGTAATGTGACATAAAAATATGCTGACAAGCACATTACTGATAGGAAAAACTTTGCATCCAGAATAAAATGAGGTACTATGATTTGGCCTATTTTAAATAATGTTTCATTTTGCAAAACGAATGTATATAAAAGTTTTCACGTCTCCTTCATAATATAAAGAAGCATTATACTTGTAAATTCATAAATTAGAGTATACAATAATAATAGGCTTATACTTTAATGTGACAATGCAGTGTGCAAATTGGTTAGGGAAAAAAAATTTAGCAGTCCTTGAAATTTCCCCTCACTGAAATTACGATTTGACCTTTTTACTCAGCACAGCTACTGTGTAAAGTACTTTGGTTTTCAACACTTCATGATCAGTGTTGTTCTTACTATGTGTGAAATAAGATGTATAAAAATGCAGCAAACAGAACAAGACAAGCCCATGTGAGAAATGAAAAGATTACAAGAACTGTTGGAGAAATATCTGTGGTGAATTAGACTGACATGGTTTGGCTACATAATGGGAATTAACCCAAATTGCACATTAGCAAAAGTATATATTTGAATGGAAACACCAAGAGACAGAGGAAGACAAAGAAAAAAGTGAAATGAAGGAGTTACTGATATAGTGTAAGGTCTAATTTTACAACATATTAAGTGATCAAACGTTCCATAGCCTGAAAACTTATCATCATTATTTTCTGTGCTGCTTAACAGCAAATATTATTTATGCAGAACACAAGGTCACACAACTTTATGAAGCACAAACGGATTAACTGACTAATGGTATAAAAATATTGATAACAGTACACAAGACATACTAAATCAATGTTTCAGCCATAAAGTCAAGAAAAAATACTGGGCAAACGGAAAATAATTAATGAGAATAATAGTAATATCACAAATAGACTAGGCTGCAGACATTTAACAACAGAAAAATCCAAGGTTAAGAGTCATTATTCTTTTGAGGGCTATTGAGGTCATCTACTAATGCCAACACTGACCATTTTGAATCTTTCAAAGCATGGACTGAGAATCAAATACTGTAACTGCCCTAGTAAAATGTGTCTTAGAGAGCCATTGAAGAGCTGCAGTAACAGCCTTGACTTCCATCTTTATACTGGAAGTAGTTGTTCTATATGTTCCATTGTGTTTGGCTATAGTTCTACCACTTGCACTAGCTATAAAACCCCAGCAAGATTTCTCACTATAAAATTACAGACTTCCATCTGTGAATAATATAGACAGGACATGATATTTCCTCACTCATTCGCATCGTTGAAGATAGAAATTGCTGGAGGAACTATATTTGGAACCTAACTGTAAGGAAAGGAAGTGACATAAAGCTAGCCTATGTGGCGCTAATTCCCAATCATGTGAACCTTAAACATCATATAGTTCCTCATTGTTATATCAGTGCATAACAAAGGGTGCAGTGATGCGTCAACGGCTATATATAGATATATATCGAAAGGTGTATCAATGGGCCAACAGCAAGCTAAAATTTAATACACTTTAATAAAAAATATAATTTTGTTTAATGCATAATACATGCATGAATATTGTGTAATCATGATATAGAGTTAAGAGATGAAAGGGTTCATTCTCTGCTAATAGATACAAATAGATCTTCAGAAGATGTGATTTTATTTGTTAGACATGTCTCATGACCAGTGTGTTCCTTAACCTTCAGTGTCCTGTGAACAAGCCCCTATAGATGTCATTTTAGTAAGAATTGTAAAAGCCAAGACATTAAAAAATAATAAAAATTCACATAATTGTTAACCTATAAGGGCCTACCTTTTCAGAAGCTGTGGCTAAACGTGTTCCTTGAGGATTAAATGCAACTGCAGCCAGAGGATTATCATGAGCAGAAATGTTGATTACAGCCCGCTAAATTGTAAAATATATTGAAAATGAAAAAAGGGATACTAAGATCCCAAAAATAAGTTTTAAAAATAAGTTTGGAAAAGCATATGAATTTTGCTGAAAACTTATGTTGGCATAGAAACACTTAAAGAAAATATATCATCATCATCTAAGTGACATTTCCTTTATAGAATGTCGCCCTCACTGCCAATCTGTAAACATCTTGGTTCTGAGCAAGCTTCCCAACCCCTTCCAATGTCATGTTTAGAAGGTCTTTGATATCCTGTGTACATTATAGTCTTGTCCTGCCTCTTATTCTCTTACTTTTCCTTCCATGATTAATCTTTCTAAACCATTGTATCTTTTTAGAAAATATATGGCAAACTCTTAAAAGTAGGATATTTCAAAGAACAAAACAATATCTGCATAACTTAAATGTAAAAGCAACATAACATTTTTTATGCCACCTACGAAAACAGTTGTTAAAGATTCAACAAAATCCTGTTCAATCGTTTGTCATCTGTGGGTGATGACAAACTTAATGCACTGTTTTCTATTTATTACAAACGTATTTTCAAAATGGCTGTGCCTGTGATCAGATTAATTTAGTACTGATAGAATTTTCATACTTTTATATAATTATTTCAATCTATCTATTTGCTAAACCCTTTGTTGCCTTTCAGCGACAGGCGCAGATGTGAATTATTTCAATATACACTTCAAAATAAGCAATGTAGCTGAAGACCAGATACTTAAGCACAAAATGACTTGGATTCAGACTTCTTAGCAAGCAGTAGTAATAAAACATGTAGAATTAAACACAGAATTGAACTATGAATGATTCAAGTAATGATAGTCATAGATTGACGGGAGCTCTGCAGTTCAGGGGTGAATGATGGACTTCATCTTAAAAACATCATTATGGCACTGCCACTAGTATACAAAATCAATTTTTTTTAAAATAAATGTTAATAAAAAAAAAAAGGTTCATTACAGAAATCAGTGGCCAAATCACATGTCCATATCCCAACTTTTTAATATTATGCGTAATTTCATACAGCTTCCATGACTTGAGATTTAAAAAGATGCACCTTCTGCTGCCAATGAATTGATCTGCGCACTAAGATCCCCCCCAGGGTCCCTAAGGGGGACGGGGGCTCTCAGTGCCTTGCGTGCAGAACGATGGATGCATACATCTTAGCAAAAGTTTGTTTTGTTAAGTAATATATGATTTGTTCCATTAAAATATGGCCCCGGATTGCCATATTTAACCAAAAACATTTCTTTTTAAAAAGATTGAGAAAATGTTTTTTGAAAAGCTTATTCATGAACACCATCTGAAAGTCTCACACTCCAACTTAATTGGTTGATTTTGTAATGATTTCTTTAAATTATTAGTAAAACTTACCATGACCAAAAAAATATGCCAGTGGGCAAAACATGACTGAAATGTTTCACTGTATTTATTCCAGCTGTCATTTTGTTTCTTAGATATTCTTTTGTTTACAACCAGAACATTAAGGAACATTTTAAATGCTATTGATAATTCACTCTGCTATTTCAAGTACTCATTCACATTCATATAAAAAAATTCACTTTCCTATTTCAAGTACTCATCCACATTCATATAATAAAATTCACTTTCCTATTTCAAGTACTCATCCACATTCATATAATAAAATTCCCTTTCCTATTTAAGTACTCATCCACATTCATATAATATAATAAAATTGACTGCAATTTCAAGTACTCATCCACATTCATATAATAAAATTGACTGCAATTTCAAGTACTCATCCACATTTATATAATAAAATTCACTCTGCTATTTCAAGTACTCATCCACATTCATATAATAAAATTCACTCTGCTATTTCAAGTACTCATACATATTCATATAATATAATAAACTACTAGAGATGACAATCTGTTCAAAGGCTTCAAATCACTGACATAGAATAGTATACAATTTACAACAGAGAAACAATATCATCAATTTATTGTTTTTTAACTCCAGGAATTACGAGCAATTACCTATTACTTCCAATGTGCAATGGGGAGGTTTCTGAGCTTTCTTTCATACCCAGGAGACTTCACCTTTTGGCTTAGTGTAATGCTATTGGAGGAGCCTTCTACTCAGCAGGGGAGGGGAGGGGGTACATGAGACGCAATGGGTTACATGTTACGGTCTGTGTATTTTTACTCTTCATCCTTGCGTATATTACACAAAGTAGTGGACAAAATACGAATCTCAGACAGGGAACTTTGCAGTGGACCCTTGGTTACTGAACCGAATTATCTCTGTATGAGCCGTGTTGGTCAACGACCAACAGTCAAGTTGGGCTAGGTTTGTAGTGTCGTTAGAGACTTGCTATGTTTCCTGTAGTGTCCAGAGTTTGAGTCTCAACACTGCTTCGGTCAGATGATTGAACAATGTGCTTCCCAACCTTTGTTCACTGCTTGTCCTGTGTGCAATGGGGAGCTGTATTCAAAGTTTTTTTCCATAACCAGGAGTGCATGTTCAAGTCAAAGTATCCAATACCTGAGTCATTACTCCTACATTGAATGAGGTCAGTTGTCATGGGACAAGTGGGTTTCTGTATGTTCTCGAGCATAAACAGCACTTCCGCCAGTCGGTCTCGTGCTGGACTAATGTAGCTTCATTGCTACAGAATTGGTTCACTTACACTACGCTGCCCTCTAGCGTGTGTTGTCTTTTCCAGATTCAGTGTGTACTCGTAAAATAACCGTATGTTAGGAACATTAACATTGGTTGCCCTCCAATGTTTCTGCTTTTTAGGCAGGCCGAGATGGAATGCACAGATACATTTCTAGACGTGATGGTGCAGAGGTTTCTGAGATATTTCCTGTCTCTTTGCAGGCAATTCTCATTCCATCTACAGCATCCACTTCCACGGACACGAGCCTAAAAGTGTTGGCCAGTAATACAGCAAGAGTAGCTGTATTTCTGTATCCAGGGTGCATCATGAGGGGGTACTTTTAGGATCTAGGTTATCAGCTAACTCTGGGTCTGCACAAGAGCAATGCAAGACCCTTTGCACCACATCATCAGATTAAGATAAGTTCACATTTAATATCTGCATTATTATGCTACTATAACTTTATGATAAGCAAGACTGTTGTAAAACTGTATAACAATAGTGCTTAATAAAACACAAGATTTGATCAGCTTTACAATGAACACATACCCGGTAGACTATCAGACTATAGGATATGGGAGACTATCAGACTATAGGATATGGGAGACTATCAGACTATAGGATATGGGAGACTATCAGACTATAGGATATGGGAGACTATCGGACTATAGGATATGGGTATGAAAAAAATACAGATAACAGTATACAAGACGGTTCCAACCGAAAGGTGTTTTTTTTTCAAGAAAATACAAGACAAACAGTGAACAAACAGTAAAAATAAAGGCACTATCACAACAACTGAGAAATTCAAAGTAACAATGATGTACATATACACAAGTATTGTCAAAGAGATGTGCATTAAAAAAATATGGGAAATGAGAACAAAATAAAGTAACTATGCCTGAAAACAACATGATCCAACGCAATGAAGACCCCCACAACACAAATCTAAATAAATTAATCATCTGTATTAAGACAAAATCGTCTAAGGGTACCAAAATTCAATATATAGTGATTTTCAAGGACGTACTTAGCTCTATCATCTGTGAAGCAAGATCTTATTGCAGTAACCTGAATGTCATGGGCCCCACGATGATTATGATGATTATTTCATGGGCCCCACTGAAATGCCTAGTGACAGAAGTAGGCGATATGTGATTAATGGCATGAAGATGTTGGCAAAAATGGTCACTAAGTCTTTCGCCAGTTTCATCTATATGTTTCATGACCAAACATTACAAATGATAACATAAATGACATTATGGAATTCATGTGTGTAAAGACATTGTCACTAGTGAAAGTGGCCACATGAAAAGACATGGAGCAGCTAAGAACTGTGTCAAAATGGTCTGAAACATTAGCCCTAAGGTGACTGTGGACTAGGAGCCTATAAGCTACCAGAGGAAAGTCTTGGAAAATGGCACAAGTTTGAGGATCAGACTGGAGAAGGGAATAATGTTTGAACAAGTTTCTGCGAACAGTAGAGTTATGGGGATAAAAATTGAGGATAAGTTTAACTCTATCAGAAGAAGAACAATGAATATTAGTCAAGGTATCATGGCAGAGAATTTACGGACACAGAACCAAGCTGATGAACGGACACTGTCAGGGTATGCACATCTACAAAAGAAATCAATCATCTCATAGAATTTATCAAGAAAGTCATCATCATTACTACATAAGGTGAAGAAGTTGGAAGAATGGTAAAGAGTTAAGACAAGCAGGCGGATGAGAAGAAGTGTAAAGTATTATAACAATGGGCATCAGTAAGTTTGTAGTATACAGATTTTCTAAGGTAAAATTACCTTTGATGTCTATACTATTAGATGTCTACCATCTAATGCTTTTGTGACAGTGTCTTTATTTTTACTGTTTTTTCACTGTTTATCTTATATATTCTTGAAAAAGATCTCAAGGTTGAAATTATTGTGTATACTGTTGTCTGTATTTTTTTTCATACCCATACCATATAGTGTGTGTGCTTATTGTAAAGCTGATCAGCCTTGTATTATTATAGTACTATCATATCTTTATGATAAATTGTTTAAGATTTATTTTCTGCCATTTAACAGTATAGGAACAAAATAGATACATACCAGGGTAATTGTGTCAAATATCTGGACCTCCCCTGCCTGGACACTGCCTGGATAGGCTAAGTATGCATGTTCATTATGAGGTGATAGGGCACATATGCCCTTTGGATTTGGAGGTGTATCCCTAATAGTATGCAGAACCTTCATATCACGGATGTTGTGAATGTACAAACTCTCCTCCAAACAAACTACCAATCTCTGAAGTAGTCCATTAGTTAAATAGAAGAGAATAAAGCCAGTTAGAATAAACAAGAAGAACAAAGGTCTACATAATAAATTACACCATAAATTTTGCCTTTCTGAAGCACAGACCAGTGATCCAGTGTTTCTTATTCCCATATCAACATCTTGATATATCCACACTCTTTTTGTTTCGCCAGTTATCTTCTCTATCATCACAATATTTTATGGCAGATACATTAGCCATACAAGAAACTAGATTCTTCTATATTCAGCTCCTGTTTAGTGTAAATCTAGTTAGTTCTTACTGATTGTTCAAGTTACCAGAATCTGTTAAATTCTTTCTCAAATCATGTTCAGTTGATAATTTCAGCACCTGTGTAGTGTAAATCTAGTTAGTTCTTACTGATTGTTCAAGTTACCAGAATCTGTTAAATTCTTTCTCAAATCATGTTCAGTTGATAATTTCAGCTCCTGTTTAGTGTAAATCTAGTTAGTTCTTACTGATTGTTCAAGTTACCAGAATCTGTTAAATTCTTTCTCAAATCATGTTCAGTTGATAATTTCAGCTCCTGTTTAGTGTAAATCTAGTTAGTTCTTACTGATTGTTCAAGTTACCAGAATCTGTTAAATTCTTTCTCAAATCATGTTCAGTTGATAATTTCAGCTCCTGTTTAGTGTAAATCTAGTTAGTTCTTACTGATTGTTCAAGTTACCAGAATCTGTTAAATTCTTTCTCAAATCATGTTCAGTTGATAATTTCAGCTCCTGTTTAGTGTAAATCTAGTTAGTTCTTACTGATTGTTCAAGTTACCAGAATCTGTTAAATTCTTTCTCAAATCATGTTCAGTTGATAATTTCAGCTCCTGTTTAGTGTAAATCTAGTTAGTTCTTACTGATTGTTCAAGTTACCAGAATCTGTTAAATTCTTTCTCAAATCATGTTCAGTTGATAATTTCAGCTCCTGTTTAGTGTAAATCTAGTTAGTTCTTACTGATTGTTCAAGTTACCAGAATCTGTTAAATTCTTTCTCAAATCATGTTCAGTTGATAATTTCTACATCACTCTTTTTTTATTATGCTCTAAATGTTGTGTTGCTCAACTGTCAAGGTCAACATAAACTATTTTATTACAAATAGGATGAAAATGATTATGATCACTGCAGTATGTCTGACTGTGTCTAATAAGTTCTATATGTGTCTAGAATTTCATTGCACGCTCTAAATACTACAATTTCTACATCAACATTTACTGTACCAGAGCCACATAAATGGACTCACTCACTGGGTGACCTGTACACAATAGTAACATAAGGCTTAATGAACAAATATGAAAAACATTTTTATGCATAAAGAATGCATGCATCAACAATATTAGATTGATTTCTCAGTTAATCACACTCATTCTCAGGCTGACTCATAACCATGATAAAACTCAAACAGGCAAACAGTGTTAATCAATTGAATATCATTGCTTTTTTAGGTAGTCCTTTGGGGTGTTAAACCCCATTTAGTTCTTTATCAACCCTTAGTTTGATGTAGTGTTACAATGCTCTTTCTATTACATATCAAACATCCTTTGTCTGCAAAGAAGCAAAGGTGCCTACTAAAAATAGCTGTCAAATCATCTCACTTTCTTTGCATCTCCACATGACCTCAGTAAACAGGTCTGACAGTAGCATGTCCCTCAGTAGTTAACAACTCTGTCATTCTATTTTATCTCCATAGTAAGACTGCTCGTGGTTATAGTGATGGCCTCGCTGGATTCTGTGACAGTTTTCCTCCAGTCCAAGCAAAAAAAGTACAGCATTGATGACGAATGACTGACCCTTCAGTGTAGATTATTAAATCATTTTCTGCAGTGTTACCAAGGAGGGCCCTGACTTCTGCATCAACCACCACAGGAATTTTTCTCTGCAATATCTGTCGAATTTGATGACCACAGAGAAAGTACCCTAGTAATCCACTCCTTCCCAAAGTCAATGCAAATAGGGTCACATACTTGGTCCAATAATATCTTCTGCCTGTCCCAACTGCAATCTTGCCCCTTATGTTTGCCCCTTTTGAGCCTGGAGTCTTTCACCTTTCGAGATATGGATGTAATGTAGTGTATATGCACTGATTTTAAGATATGCCCAAGCTCGCCACATTTTGATTCTGTAAGCCATGGTCGGGAAGTCAATGAGAAATCATTGATAGATTTCTCACTCTGCCCTGACACATTCTAAACACAAACTGGCCAGTGAACACAGCACTTCTTAGGTGCAAACTGAAAGTTGAGTGGCCATTTTTAACTTCAAAGCTAGAAATCAGCAATACGCAAAATAAATTAATGACGATTATGTATGCAAAAATGACACATAGGAATCATTCTCTTTTTATTTTTAGTGTGTTTTGTCAGAAGTGTCATATTCACACAAAAATTGTTAGAAATGGAAGTGACTGGGGAAAAAAATTTGTCCTCTTAGGTACGATAATAACCCATTACTGACTGGGACACTGAGCAGACATACTCTGTGTTGTTTTTTTTCTAGGAAAATAGAAGGGTATACACTTAGGTTTTTGAAAAATTGCAAATGCAAATTGCTGCCTGCACTTTTAGTGAGAATACCTCCTCATACATTCGCATTGTGTCTTCAGCCTCTGCCATCCATGATCTGCCACGCTTGAATCATTTTCCCTTTGACTTATCTAGTCATTGGTGTAGTGGGTGGTAGTTGTATTCTGTCACTTGAAGGTATGACCTAACCTGTGCTACCTGATGCTGCACTCTAATGCTGGGGAGATCAAGCAGAAACCTCATTGCAGAGATGGGTGTATCCCTAGTAAACCCAAGTACTGCTCTCATTGCCTCATTTTGGACTTTTTCCAATCTATCGACTTGTGTCTGTGACAGTGTTAATGGGCCAAGGCCATAATCTGTGACAGATAGTACCATCACTTGTAGAAGCAGAAACAGTACCCATTGCTACATGTCAAAGGTAGCCATAAACTTGATAACACTGATCTCTCTTTTAGCCTTCTGAATCATATTTATGATGTGTTTTTGAATGAGAACTTCTATCAAAGGTTATCCCAAGATATTTAAGGTCCTGTTCTCTTTCAACAAATGAGCCCATGCAACTGACAGCTGGAAGTGTGTCCCTGACCAGATTATTATTTAAGGAGTACCAGATGACCTTTGATTTAGAGGGATTTATCACAACGCTTTATGCTCTGCACCATACTGACATAGAATTGACGAGTATTTTCACAGGACAGTGCATGCACATTTTTGTTCACTCTCTCATGTGCATGTGTGTGCATATATAGTGAACAAATATAGATATACAAAAGATGACACAAATATAAAGGGGAATTACCATTCTATTAAGCCTGACAGCCAAAATAGCATTTGAATATGAGTAGTTGCATATTTCTGAGCCCTTTTTAAAGTGACATACATCCAGCTTTCGAGGATGATCGCTGCTGACTAGAGCCACCAAACTACTGGCAAAAAGTCTATCCACAAGATGAATGTTAGGCCGCTCTGTTCAACAACAAAAATTGGAACATGAAAATTACTAAAAAGATCATAAACAACAAGAAATCTACAGTAACCATGACAAGTGACCATGATAACAAAAATAGTTTCAAGTTTTGCGCAACTACATTATTATCACGGGTGAGTTTATATTATAAATGAATTTGTCATGCACTGTTTCATTGGCCTGTGTCCTGGTGTATATGACTTCTTCAACAGCATAAATTATCAACTCTACCTTTGTAGTTCCAAATGAATGACAGTAATTTAGCATGTTCAGAATGGTAGACCTACTGATAGCTCAGCTAATACAGACATATCTTATAAATAGAAAGTTAACAAGTTTCTGTGCCATGCTAATGCATAATAAAAATAGTTGTTGGCATTTCCCATTCTTCGATTTAGCAATCAACCCTGAATTTTTGGCTGTAGTGACTTTCTAGGCAATATAAATGTTTAGTTGGTTGCCACTGCTTTCTGACACACAAGTACCCGTGGCCGAGTTTGAACACAGTCATCTGAAACAAGCTATGTACCTCTCCACCAGAGCTGGACATAGAAGAGGTTAATTATAACATACATCTATATTTAATATTTTTATCTGTGAAAATATACAAAATATGACAATGTCCTATTAATGTAACATATTACCCGGACATGCATTAAATCATAGCTAAATAAAAACAATTATATGCACAACTCATGCTGTATATCCAGAGTTGTACAGCATATGGAATTCATAAGCGTACATTTACTAGTGTCATAAGATTAGGAATATTATTAGGAATATATATATATTATCAAGTGCTGTGCCAAATGGCATTGGCGAACATATTTCTCCATGTACATCTATCTCTTATATATGTCATCATCTCTGTTGGTGTCTTGTTGTCAATTGAAGCCATTTAGCCTTAGCCAAACTGTCCAATATCTTTTCTCTGGGGCTTCCCCTTGATCTTTTCCGTTGTCACTATATTCTCAATGCCTCCTCTTCTCATTATGTGCCCAATAAGTGCTGACTGTCTTTTATTATATTATCAATAATGCATCTTTTCACATCCATCCTTCTAAGACATTCTTCATTAGTAACCTTTGCTGTCCAAGGAATGCGCAACATTCTTTGAATAAATCACATTTCCGCTGCCTCCAATGATTTTTATGATGTCTTATTTATTGTCTATTCTTCACTTCCATAGAGTAGCACTGGTTTAATGTAGCATTTCAGGACATGTTTTATATATATATGATTATAAAAATATGTACTTTCACTTCAGAAAGCAGGAGAGCATATGATATCTGATCTATGTTTTTATCATTCTATTCCATGGCACTGAGGTCAGAGAACAATTTTATTTCATCTCATAAGCCTATATGAAGCTTTTGCATAAAACTGCTCTTTACAGACGGTCAGGATTCAGGCCAGTGTGAACTTTCAAATTGACTACTATGAGACCCACAAATTGGTTAAATTGTTGAGAAACAATACAATACACAGTTTCAACATTTCACATGTGACTACTTGCCCAGGCAGATTTTATGGAAAAAGTGCCTTGCTCCTTTGAACTAACCCCTTCTGTGCTCTATTTTAATTAGTTCCAAGGGACAGGCAATGTCAATCAATGGGCGTGGAAATTATAAGCAGAACTGCAGGCCATGCTCTACTAATACTAAGCATAATAATTTATCATATAACCTAATATAAATATATACTTAGGCCTACACTAGTGTATTGTAGGTCTAAGACTGTAATACTAGGCCTAAGTAAGTAATTGAAATAAAAAATTAATTATATATAGGTCTAGGGACTAATAAAGAAAGTATAACTGTTAATAATACCGTTATTCTCATGTGTGAATTCTAAATGATCCACAGAATTTAGTGGGTAAAGTTTAAACCCAGTCTTTGATCCTGTCTGAAGGGATCTGCGGAATCAAAAGAAGACATTTACTAGTATTAACACTATTCCAACATTTCATATTAAAATCGTTCCAGTAGGAACGATGCCAAGTTAAAGCTGTAGACCAACTATTTCCTCCTATTTTGTTTAGAGATTACATTATTTATACTAAAAAGTGGTTATTGATGACAATGACTACAAACAAAAATATGTACTAAATCATGATTTTATACAGAACTTATGGTAAAAAATCATCAGACAGCTCAGAGATCTCCTATGGACCAAACGCCATTTTGGTTAGCTTCTGCATGCAAGACCTGTCTATTTGAGGATTATCAAAATCTATTAAAAATTTCAATACAAAAATAGAATCTAGTAGTGATTATAATCTATCTAGTGATTATGATTCAAGTGAATCAGGTATTTTTTATATCTCCATCTATTTGGATGAAGATACAGATAGTGAAGATATTCAACACAAAGGTTTTGTGATTGATATTTTTTTACATAAGAAACTAGTTTGTTATTGTTTATAATACTTATAATTTGTAACTATAATAATAAAATACTTAAATATCATTCCATATTCATAATTTTAAGACTTTCTTCTATAAAAAAAACTATAAATAGGCCTAACTATAATAATGCATTGTGAATTATGTCGGCAACTATGATCAGCTGTTTTTTATTTACAACATGAGGTGTGCTTTTTATAGAGTACATTCTATGTTCTTTTATACATTGTACACAAGTAGGCCTATATTTTTAATACTAGACTGTAACCCTATTATTTTATAAATGGTCTAGGCCTAGTCAAGTCAATATTCGTTTGTTCTTTAATGTTCTGTTTTCTGTAGGCTAAGTCTAGGCTATTATTTTCCAAATCTGACTGTGTTTGTTTACATTATTATTAATTTTTTTTTTTTACTTTCTCTAACATGTCTATGTTTTTCTTGTCACTTTTAATGCGCAATAGCAAGAAAAATGGTTTGCAGATTTGAAAATATTCAAATCTGCAAACCATTTTTCTCTATCAGGTAGGGATCTCTAGAAATAAGCAATTGAGTTTTTTTAACAATACCTACAGTGTTACATCATTCGTAGCAGAAGAAGAGCAGTTATGTAGGATTGAATTTCTTTGCAGTCGACTTCTGACATGTGGTACATCGTGATGAAACATCCAACAGTAATCGGCAAGCACAGTGACACTCAACCATCCTTGATAACACGACTCTATCAGGGCGATATCTAGATGGAAACGTTCTCCATGTTCATCACTGACTTCACCAAGGTTGTCAGGGAAAAAGTCAAGATGCGAATCGAACATATGGATTTTTTAGAGACATGTTACAACCCATAAATCTGTATGCATGTATACACTGCTTGACAATATGCACAGTCAAAATATTTATGATTTCCCAGAAAGCGACATAGAATTTAATGCCATCCATGCACGAAGATCACAACCATGTAACAAGTTTTTGAATTGTTTGTCTGCAATAATTTTCCTACTCTGAGGTCCTACAAATATACCGGGTACTTTCCTTTATCTTTGCAACGCTAACTTGAGGAAACTTTTCTTGAAGATAAGTGAAAGATTTGCTCATTTTATCTAACGCTTTTACAAAATTCTTCATGAGCCTCAACTTTATATGTAATGGTGGCAAAATGATGGTGTCTTTGTTAACTAATGGCTGGTGGATTACATTTTTATGCCCAGCTGCTCATGATCCCTGATAGGCCACACGGTTCTTGCATAATGTTCCTGTCTGTTGCGGCTGTCTCATTCACATAGGAAGCAACAAAATTTAGTATACTCAGTCTGCATGCCCGTGAGAATTGCAATGACTTTTAGGTCTCCATAAAATCTGCCATTGGTAGTCATTGTACTTTATTTTTGCCAAAAGTACAGCCATATTGCCATAAGTTTCTTTCATATGAACAGAGTAGGCAACTGGAATTGAAGAAAATAAATTTTCATGCAATAACACAGCTTTTAGACTAGTTTTGGAAGAATCTATGAAAAGTCGCCATTCGTTGACTATGTGCACCATTAGACAGTTTACATCCTTGCAATAGCAAATGTCATCATCCACCTCAAAGTATTGAACAAGTTCTCTGTGTCTATGACGAAATTCAGATATCGGAGTATTGTGTGCTAAAATATTCCATTCTTTGAGTCGTAAACCAAGCAATTCCGCTTGTCCTTTGGTAAGAGAAAGTTCACATATTAGATCTGGAAGTTCTGAATGGTTAATTAAGTGAACACCATCATTCACCGATACATAATCCGAGTCAGAATTAGTTTTTAATGCAGATGAACTATTGTTTTCTGATGGTTCACTCACGCCTGACAGATACTGTTCTGGTGCGATGGATATCGGACAGAAACAGATTCAATATTTTGGTAAATCACAGACTTCCTTGTTTAAAAAGGGGAAACCATGGTATCTGTCAAGCAGAAGTAACAATCAATAGCATGATTTTTCAGTTCAAGCCATACTACTGGAACTCTAAAAGGCATCGACTGAAAGTTAGGCAATTTTTGTAACCAACTTACCAATATATTTGCACAAGTCTAACAAATTGCATTTAGATTTCAAGATTTATTTGCATCATCAAATTTTGAATCGAAATAAAGTTCATATGCTTTCTTTAGTAATGGTGTAAAGTTTTTCTTGTTGATACGATTGGTAAAATATCCCCACATGTAACAGAAGAAATCAGCAGAATTTCTACAACTTCTAGAAGCCATATTTTGCTCAGAATTATTTCAAAATACAGTAACTGAAAAATAGCGCAACAAATGTCAGACATGTTTTAGCAGTATAAAAAGTATAATTATTTTGCATTATAGTAATTTTTTAAAAGATATATAGTATAAATGAAACGGATATATAATGGTTTTCCAAAAAAATATACATTCACAAATATCTTAAGAACCCGATGTAATAAAGATAAACGGATTTCAAATATAAAATCAGCGCTAAAAACTGATCTAAGAATATTTATTCTTATATAAGAAAGTAAAATGTTGTTGGATAGTGTTGTTAATAGTTTGTTGTATAAATAGTCATAACCATGCATAGAATCTTGATAACACAGCCTATCACAAACTTCAGCAATCAGCAGTTTTTGTAATGTATAATTTCTTGATACCTTGCTGCTTATTATTGTAACCTATACTTTGCATGTAAGTATATTTTTTGTAGGTGTAATGCTTGACTTCTTCTTCTTCTTCTTCATCGTTCTTCAGTCAGATATCAGGTTACAGCACCAATAGCTTCAATGAATTGTGTGATTCGCTTCAGGTCATCCATGGAACCCCTCATGTCTGGAAGCAGTGTCGTCTCAGTAGGCCATATTTTCTCCCTCTCTTCTTGGTAGAGTTGACAGGCATGAAGAATGTTTTCTGCAGTCTCTGGGCTCAGTCCACAGTTGCACAGGTCTGTCTCACCAATCTTCAGCTTTCGGAACATGTGACTTCTCAGTCTGTTGTGACCAGTTCGTAGTCTGAAAATGATGGTTTGTTCCTTGCGTGACATTTGGTGGTAGGGGTCATTTGGTTCTGCAGTTGGGTGCATTTGCTTCCACTTTTTCTTATATTCTGCTTTTAACATGGTCTTACTTTCATAGTACGTATTATCATTTTCTATTTGTTCCAGTGATCCCCCTTTCCTTGCCAGGAGATCAGCTTTTTCATTTCCAGGTATGCCACAGTGACCTGGGATCCACTGCAGTACTGTTTCTTTGGTGGTACTGCTGAGATGTAGTAAGCAGGCCGTAAGTTCATTCATGCTCGTGTTCTTTGAATTTTTCAATGCCTGCAATACTGATTTTGCATCCGTTAGAAATACTACATGTCTATTGTGACTCGGCAAGCAATTCATGAGCATTTTGGCTGCCTCTATTATGGCTTCCATTTCTGCTTTGAAATTTGTGGAATGTTTGCCTGTGGGTATGGATTTCTCTATTTCTTTTCCATCTGGTGTTACTATATATATTCCTGATCCTCCATCTAATACTGCCTCTTTCGCTGATCCATCTGTACATACATGTGTCCATATATCCTTTGGGTATGCTTTCTGTATGTGATTCTTAGTTGTCTCCTTTAGTACTTGTATAGAAGTTTCTGTTTTCGAAATAATGCTTGGTATATTGTCCATAATTCTTGGGAAGTTTTTCCTGTCCCATGTTGGGTATGTGTTAAAGGTGTTTAGTGGATTTAGGTTATGTAGGTCTATATCTGTGAGTGATTTCTGGAGCTGTTTAGCGGAGTGTAGAAAGCTACCTCTTTTGAGTCACTCTTTTGTAGGTCTGCTTAGTCTTTGGTTCATTTGATGACTCTCCAAACATTTGAACTTTGCATACTGTGTGAGGATTTTTTCATTTCTTCTTTCTTCCATTGATGGCAAACCTGTGCATGTTTCCATTTCTATGATTGGGGTAGTATTCATACCTCCTGTTATAATTCTGAGATTGCGGTTTTGTATCTTTGAGATTTTTTGAGTGTTACTCTTGGCTGCAGTCCCCCATGCTGACATTCCATATTCCAAAGCTGGTCTTATATAACCTGTATATGCTCTACTTAGAATTTTTCCATTTGCACCCCAATCTGTTCCAGCCAATTTTTTAAGGAGTGCTGTCCTCATTGTACCTTTTGTTTGGCACTTGTCTATGTGCTGTTTCCATGTAAGTCTTGGATCAAAAGTGACTCCAAGGTATGTAGGTGTCTCATCTTTTGGCAATATTTGACCATTTATGGTTAGTAGGATTTTCTGTGGTTTGGTGGACATGCTGAAGATGGTATAGGTAGTTTTTTGGGCATTGATAGATATGGCCCATTGGTCTGTCCACTTGGCCAAATTGTCCATAGTTTCTTGCAACCTTATTTTTGTTGTGCCTACGCTCTCTTCACTGCACCATATCGTCTGCATACATTGCAGCATTTACTTTACGCGAGAGAATTTGGTCAATGTCATTCATGAATATAAGGAATAGAGTGGGGGATAGAACACCTCCCTGTGGTACTCCATGCTTAAAGAGTTTCTTTCTGCTATGCTTCATTTCAAGCTTCACTGCTGCTTTTCGGTTGTGCAGGTAGTGTTTTATCCAGTAATACATGCGCCCTGTCACTTTGTTTTGTTGTAGTTTAAGGAGGAGTCCATCTTTCCATACACAATCAAAGGCTTTTTCCATATCTACCCACACCACTGATGTCTGATTTTTTTCCCTGGAAAGCATCCTCTACTTCCTGGGCAATTAGTGTAATCTGGTCTTCAGTTGATCTACACTTTCTGAAGCCAGCTTGCTGATTTAGCAGGATTTTGTTTTTTTCTAGGAACCACATCATTCTTTTGTTTACCAGGCGCTCCATTAATTTGCAAACACAGCTGAACAGACTTATTGGGCGATAGCTGTCCACCTTATTTTTTGGCTTGCCTTTCTTGTGGATGGGTATCATTATGGCGGTTTTCCACACCTGTGGCACTAGACCTCTATCCCAACAGTTGTTAAAAATTTTTATTAATTTCTTTTTTGCTGATGATCCGATGTGAATTAGCAGTTCATTTGGTATGTCATCAGGGCCAGGTGATTTCCTAAGTTTTAATACTGCTAGTTCTTCATTTAGTTCATTGATCGTGAATGGAATATTCATGACATCTTGTTTATCTTTGCTGATCTCTTTTTCGATATTCCGTAGTTCTTTTCTTACTTCTCTTCTCCTATTTTCATCGATTTTGTGGCAGGCAGTACTTTGGTAATGCTGTATAAAGTGATTTGCAGCCTTCTTTCCTGTGAGTACATCTCCACCATTCTCTATAGCTACTGGTGCTGTTTTGTTATCTTCGTTGTTGAGCATTTTTGTTATTTTCCATAGCTTTCTTCCCTCTTTGTCGAAGTTTAAATTTTTCTGTTTTTTCATGCCAGCTTTTCCTTGTGTTTGTAATTGTCGTTTTTCTTAGTTTGGCTACAGCAGCTTTTAGTGATATGTTGTTTTCTGTGGATGGGCTTTTTCTGCTGTGTCTCTGGCCTTTGACACTTCTTTTTCCAACTCATCGAGTTCGTCAGACCAGTACGTGTTTGTAATTTTTCCTAGCACCTCTTGGTATGGTTTGCTTGGCTGCTTGAAGAAGTGCAGAAGCCAGGAGTTGTGCAGTTTTGTTCACGTTTTTAATCCTTGGATTTAAGGTTTTTGTGAATTTGTCTGTCATGTCAGCAAACTTCCTCCAGTTTGCTTTCTTGAAGTTCCATCTGGGTGTGGTTGTAGGGCCAGCAGGGGTATGGTTAATGTCAATGGTGAGTTTGATGGGGCGATGGTCACTTCCACCAAGCTGCTCCAGCACTTCCCTGTATGTTATTTTCGCTAAGGCGTCTGTTGCAAAGGCTAGGTCAGGGGTTGAGGTGGTGTGCCATCTTCTAGAGTAGAAAGTTGGGTGGTCTTCAGGTTCATTAAGCAGTTGAAGTTTCACCTCACACTGCCAGTCTTCCACTTCTTCTCCTCTAGTATCTTGTTCTGTATATCCCCAACTCTGCGAGTGGCTATTGAAGTCACCAATTACAAGACAGTTATCTTTTTCTGTGTTAATTGTGTGTAGAGATAGGCTCGTCTTGTGGACAGTAATAGTTATATACTGTGACCTTTTTAGTTGGAAGGGTTAGACAGGTTCCAATGATTTCAGCCTGTTCTTCTGTGTCTACTCGAATTTCAGAGGCAACGATATTGTTTTTCACAAATATAAGAACTCCTCCTTTATGTCTTTTTTCTCTATCGTTCCGAAATGTTTGGTATCCTCGGATGTTGAATCTATTGTTGTTTGTGAGGTGTGTTTCCTGTATGCATGCTATGTCGATTTCCTCTGTGTGTAATCGGTTTGCAAGTGCAGTCTTTTTATTGTACACGCCCTCTGCATTCCACTGCAATATTTTTAAGTGCTTATTTTTGTCTTTGTCTGCATTATGATCTATATATGATTTTTTTGAACCAGTAGTTTTTTTCCTCTGATCTCTTTTCCTGGCTCCACAAATTGAGACAGAGGTACCACCAGTCGCTGAGGGTGGGCTCCTTCGAGGCTTAGAGCCCGGCACTTCATCTGCCTGATGGGATTCCACAGATGAAGCACCAAAACGAATCATCTGTAACCTTTTATTTGACATGTGAAGTCATTGCGTGACACTGTGGTTTTCAGCCTTGGCTGGACTATTTTGTACCTTTCGGTCCAGTGTCTCCGTCTTCCATCTTACTTTTGAGTCAGGATGTATTTCCCTAGCCCTTATCCATCCAAGGATTGTCCACGGGGCAGTGGAGGTATCATTTTGGAGTTTTCCTTCTCCTAGACAGCTTGCCTAACAGGGTTAACGAGCACCATCTGCCCGGGGTTTTGAGGTAGAGTTCCCCTCTCCTAGGATAATTTGTTTGTTGCCAGGTATTCATTATCCTCCTCTGTGGTTTATTTCTTGTAATCTAAGACACCTCTCACTCAGGGAAGGTGATTTAAGAACATTGCTCTCTCTTGTTCTAATATCTATAATTTCCCATTTACCCTACCCAACCCTCTAACCCTACCTAAACCCTATCCCTACCCCTCCCCCCCCTGGCACATTCCTGGAGTGGGGTCAGTGACCCCACTCCAGCAACCTGAGCTTATATCAGCTCATACACGCTTTGATGCTGCCAGTCAATGGACATATGGGGTATTTCAGTGGGGATATCAGCGCAGACTGATATCCCACCCTGTCTCGTGGTCAGCGACACCGTTTGGTCAGCAGCTGTTTATTTGCCCAGAGGGTTATTCACAGCTGGCCTCAAGAGGCTTTTCCACTATCCGCCACCTGTGGACGCTCCTGGTAGGGGTCGGTATTCCCCCGCAGGTAATGCTTGACTGTGATCCTCTTATTTTATAAATGGTCTAGTCAATTATTATTTTCTTTCACATACTAATGATTCTCTATATATTACTTTCCACAGGTGTTATGGATATGACGACAAGGATGTGGGACAACCATCAAAGTCACCATATTTTCTTCCTGAGAGAGTGCCTGGATTACAGATGAGTGATGTTCTAACTAGGGAAAATGACAGGTAGTTTCACAGATCATTTTTTTAAATGTTGTATTATTTACTAGAAATTTTGTTGCATATAATTTCCAAAATATTTATGCCGTAAGCATGGACCACACCGCCAGACACTATACTCCGGCTAGTATGACCTTACAGCCAAAGAATTTTACAAATTCTGTAGGCTGCTGATGTATGCTGGGTTGATAAATCCCACAATTCAAATCTTTTTTTGTTGCAGACATCTATTATGGGCTTGATCTTTTATGTTTAGGGATAATTTCTAGATGATCACTTTCTGGAAGTGTCTGATCCAGCAACTGAGATACCAACTGACAGGTTGTGTCCAGTTGTAGAGGCTTTACAGAGACCAGATAGATATAGTCAGTTACATTTTACAGAGGAATTAGGGAGTTCAGAAATATAGGAGAATATGATGATGTTCCAGTTGTCGGAAAGGCAGCTACATTTTCATGACACACAATGGACCTAGAATATACCAAATTAAAGCAAAATTGTAAGCTCTGCTATAGTAAGTCAATAGTTTATAGTAAATCAAATGTTGATAGCAATAGAAAAGTCAGATGTAAAGTCTGTGATATATATTTATGTTTCCTTGTTGGCAGAAACTGACTATCAGAAATCACAAGGCATAAAAATGCATCCATTTATTTTCAATTTTTTTTATGTAACAGAGTTAAAACAATACACAATAACAACACAGTCACAGTAACATCTTGCAGTAATGTACTCAGCAATGTTTGAGATAATCCTATACTCATCTTACAGCTGTTTGCATAATTTAAACTATATAGGCCTATAGTTGAAAATATTATTTTTTTCAAATTATTCAGCAAAAATGTAATGTGTGCTGTGCATACATTACATCTATTGAAACATCTGTTCCATTTTTTGATATGTTCTGTATGAATGGATCAGATGTAATAAAAACTAAACTTTGCATGTTTTTCTTGTCATACTTATTTTTTTTGGTTCTGTGTGAGTGTATCATTTACAAAATGTAAAATAATAATTTGTATTTTATTAAATTCTAAACCAAACACTTCATGTAAGTTCATATTTTTGCAGATTGTTTTCAGAACAAAATGATGACTGAAGTACATTATAGTTCTCCGCTGTGACCTTTGCTCTAGTTTCAATGTGTTTTCTGACCTTTGTTGTGTGATTTGGCAAGCTTACGGGTAAGTACTTAGAGTAAGGTTAGGATTAGAAATAATATTTCTAATGTGTGCTCGCACCTCGCTCCGTGTATAGCGGGCAGAAATACTGATCGTTCACCGCAAATAATAGGAAATTGTAAAAAATGTGTAAATTGGAAAACAAACAGATTATGCATAAGTTCGTCTGTGTCTAGATTTGAACTCAAGTGATTGTCGGATGTGACGTCATGGCAGCCATTATTTTGATTGGTGTTACACAGCAATCCATGACGTTGGATTGTTAAAATTGTCAACAGTGTGCTATTTATAGCACAGCGGAGAACTATTCTGTACTTTCACCCAAAATGACATATGATGCATTACTAGGAGGGCACAATGCCATGCATGTCTGTAAAGTGTTAATAAATAATAAAATAAACTATATAATTAGGGGCCTACTGCTACAGTAGGCTACACTACACTGTAGTCTACAGTAGTACTATAACTATTACTATACTAACTACTATAATTTACTTTTTCAGCCTGACTCCTTCCTCTGCTGATAACAAACAAAGTTCAAAAACTATCACTATCAATCATCAAACTCAAACTTAATTTGATATGCCTACCCAAAATAAATTGTATTATAATAATACAGTGTACATAGACAATTGTTAGTTGTGTGTTAAATATTATTACCAAATGTCCAATATCTGAATAATACTGACTGAATATGCTGACTAAAAACAACAACAGTGACTTGAGTGACTGTCCAGTCCCAGTGTCAACAAAAAACAGCAAAACATTCAATTTCAACTTACGAGGAATCTTGGTTAAAATTTACAAATAGCAAGTGTGAAGACTTTTCAGAGCGACTTTGGAAGCTCATTTTGATGGCTTAAATGAGCTCGCCCTACATTAAAATTTTTTAACTGGCTCTAGAAAGTACTCAGTTCATAATAAAGATGCAATGTTAATACACTAGCTTTACTGAGTGACAAGGTTCCATTTTTATCTCTTTATTTTTATTCGTCCTCTTGGGCACACGGTTACCACTGACATTTTCGAAATCCCCCAAATTCCTAGAGAAACGGTCTCAGAAAACCCCATCGTATTTTTGTGCCTCAAATGCACTATAATAAATTGCACTTATCATGCAATTCTATAGAAATTACGTTAGGCTAAGTGCTGTTAGTTTGTGTTATATTTCTTAATTAGTATTTAGTTTTATTACCGAAAATGATAATTGCATATAACTTCATGTCGACAAATTCTTCTTCATTGATATCGTATGTCTGAATTTATGAAATAAAATCGTGAAAGTCTAGTTCCAAAATGTCTGCATATCTGCACACATCGTACTTAAAGAGTATATTTAAACAAGTTTATCTTCATCATTGAGTGCCGTCTCCGCAACGAATGTTGGCTGCAACAGACCTCCAGCATCCCATCTCTTGTCTTGCTGGTGTACTCTGCTGTTAGACTGTAACCAGCCCATCTCCCGATGTTAATTCCCACTTGTATTTCTGCTTTCCTCTTGATAGCCTCCCCTCAAGTAAGGTCTTCATTAAAACCAGATTTAAAAATAAGTTTAAACAAAGACTTAAAGTAAACGTATAGAAAGATATCCTTGCCATTTGATTTATTCTTCTTGATTATAAATTAGCATCATAACACACTAGATCATCCCATAAGTGATCCGCTCTCCGTTTCAGCAGCCATTCGAGTGTAGGCCTATTTAGACTCAAAAGTCCCAGTCAGGTGTTGATTACGTGATCTTCGGTTCTTCAAAAAAAGAGTACATTTTCTTCCCTTTCCTCTAATCACTTCCATTTCTATCATTCTTTGTATGTGTCCGTCTTCAGTCTCATTGTCAGCATCTTCATTTTAAAATGAGTTTATGACTGCTTTAATTAAGTCAGCAACAGTTGCTTTGAGTTTGTGTGCCTAGTTAAATATCTGTTTATTTGTTTGTTTAATTTTAGCTCAATTTCTGTGCAATTTAATGTAGTAATAAAAATGATTGCGGCCATTACTAAATTTACAACAACAATTTGTTCACGTAACGGGCGCACGAGTAATCTCCACATATTTATAATCCCTGAGTTCACGATTTTTTTTAGCCATTCTTCACAGAAAGCTTGTTACTTCCAAGCTCTCACTTTTTACTATGTATGGCTGTAGTATGCTGCTACAGCTACCTAGTTAAAATTGCATTTTTGCTATTCATTACTTTTGTTTTTATTAATTACACAAACAATAAACATTATGTTGCATGTTTACTCAATTAAGTCTCAAAATATACAAGGAATTTTTTAACCGGTCATCATCAGGTCACATATTCTTTCCAGAACGTAATCTTTCCTATGTATCTCTTGAATTCTCCGCGGTCTTGAGCAAGTTGTCCTGCCTCTTCCAGTGACATGAACAGGCATTCCTGAATGTCTTTTGTCCAATGGCGCCTTGGGCGGCCTTTGTCCCTGTTGCCTTCTATCATCCCCTCCAGTAACACTCTCTCCATGTCATCGTGTCTCTTAATGTGACCGAAAAAGCCTTCCTTAACGTTAATTGTTCGCAACACCGCCTGGTTTGATTTCCTTGCTGTCCATGGTATTCTCAAAACTTCTATAGCACTTTAATTCAAATGATATTATTCTTTTGGTCACTGTTTTATTTAGTGTCCATGCTTCACATGCATATGTCGCCACAGGAAATACAAATTATCGTAGTAAACACAATTTAGTTCTTATGTTAGTACCCTATCTTCAGGTCAAAATTGCAAGTGAGAATATATGTGTTTTCCTCGGAGTCAGTTTAAATCAAATGTTCTTCATGAAAGCAACGGCAAACTACAGAAGTATAGTGGCAAGAAATTTTCTATTTTAACCGGTACAAGAAATAAACTGAATGTGACTGACTCCACAAATGCTAGAACTATTTTATGCAAACTAATCAGAAGAAAGTAATTCTTTCTTCTTCTTTTCGCTTTAACCTTTTATGCCTTTGATTGTTAGAGGTATAATAGTTCTCTGGGGATGACTCTTTTGTATGCATATATGATCGCTGAAGATCAAAGCATCATATATATGATGACGTGGAAAAGCCGCAATCTCACATCAACTCACTATCAAGAATATGCAATAAATACAACATGCGGATTTACACACAAAAGATAGAAATTATGCAAATAACGAGATCAAAAAAGCACTTAAACATCAAAATAGATAACACAAAAATAAAACAAGTAAAAGAGTGTAAGCACTTTGAAAGTATCTGCACAAAAGACGGACGACTCGACAGAGAGATGACAACAAGATGCCAAAAAGCAAATGATGTGACATACCATATGTCACATTTGTTAGTGCACCCAAAAATCAATATGGAAATAAAGAAACAAATGATTAAGAGCTTCATTATACGAACACTATACTACCAATGCCAGACTTGGCAGCTGACATCTGCACAGAAGAGAAATATCGAAATTTGCAAAATGAAACGTCTAAGGAAGGCTATTGGAGCCAACAGACTCGATAAAATGCGCTGTGAGAACGTCAGAAATATGATTGATATAACATCATGCATCGGATATATAGAGAAACAACAAATAGCGTGGTTTGGACATCTTATGAGGATGAACAATCAACTTCCCATAAGAGCTTATAACAAGATGGAATCAGGATGCAGAGTCATGGACAGACCTAGAAAAAAGTGCATAGATAACATCAAGACGATCCTGAATAAACATGACTACACCTCAACCAGAGCAAAAAACCTCGCTCTGGAACGCCGACTACACCTCCTTCACAAAATCCCTACGCTCAATAGCAAGTGTCTCCATCGAGGCCAGCACCGTGATGTGGTGATCGGGCTTAGCTCAGCCATCAGGGGCTGGAAACTAAGACTGATCGGGCAGTCCCACCGGAGCGGGACCATAGTCCTGCCCAAGTAAGCAGTGTGCTGAAGATGGAGGCAACTAGCCAAAAGGCGCACAAATAATAAGGATGACACGCACAAAACACAAAGGAAACATGTCTGTAATAATTATGATGCAGAAATTCAGGCAATTACGGCAGCAATTGAAAAACTGCTGAACTCCAATCCTGGCCCACAACCCGTGGTATTCCCGACAGATGCAAGGTCAGTGCGTCAAGCTCTCCAGTCTGGAAAACTAACGGATTTGCAAACATTACTTAATGAACTGTCTTACCAGTATATGGTAATCATACAGTGGATACCCTCTCACTGTAGAATACCAGGAAATGAAAAAAAACCAGACCAAGTGGCTAAGGAAGGTGCTGCCGAAGACCAAAAAGATGTACTAATCACCCACCATCAGAAAAAAACAGATGATAAAGCCAATAATAAAGCCACAAACACCAACACATGATCACATTATGAATAGATCAGAACAAGTTGTAATTCTTCGCCTCAGAAAATGACACACTGGACTCCGCAGTCACATGTATACAAAGTTCAAGATTGGCAACACGGCCATGTGTACATGTTGACAGGCAGCACAGAGTGCCAAACATATACTTCAAGAGTGTTCTGAGCATGAAACGCTGAGGCAGACATATTGGCCAGAGGAAACAACACTGGAATCAAAGCTCTATGGGACACTGTATTAACTACAAAAGACTGATTTTTATTAATGATACAGAATTGCAGATATATACATGTTTCAAGTGAACGAAAGAAGAAGAACGGGGCAAGTGTGAAAGCTACAACAACTCCATCTGGGGATTGACAATAGGCCTATATGTTTTATCACTTTTATTTCTGTAATACATCTTTTGCGTGGTCTGCCTCTGGCTTGGGGGGGGGGGGGACAATCTGGTGGTAATATGGAAGCCTGTTTAAACCAATTAATCTGTTGTCATCGGATGTAGTCCATGAATGACATTGTGTTTGTTAGTCTTCTTATATTTTAATTTCTGATTCTGTTTGTTATTGTTACTCCAAGAATTATACGTAGACAAGACATTTAGGCCTATGTTGTAATATTTTTCTTTTGTCCTTTGTTATTAGTGTCGTGCTCTGAAATTTGGTTGGCTTGCTGACATGTACACTTTGCTGCTATGCCAACTTTAAATTTTGTATGCATACCTATTTTGTATATACCTGTTTAGTATATTGTGTCCAGTTATGAGTCGAAATATGATGACCTGTTCTGTATGTTAAGTAGATGGTAGTCGTCCCGTGAAATTAAGTTAAGCTTTCGCTGTGCCTTTATCGTGGATCTCTTTTGCAGATAGTTGATTGATGCATCAGGTTGTTGCATGTCAGAACCCTCCTTGGCCATTTTATCAGCTCTCATTTCCTTCAATTCCACAGTGTGATGGAATCCATTGCAGTATAACTCTACACCGATGTTGAATGATGGGCAATGCCTCTTTTAACTCTAATAGTTTATTGGATTATAGTGCCTCTTCTTGCATCTGTAAGTATTACAATAAGGTGTGAGATGCTGTCCGATGTTAAAAGTTTCTCTGCAGCTGCATGCATAGCTTTGACTTCAGTTATATTTGTTGCAGTAATTCCCCATTGATATACATGTGGTATCAGTGGTGGCATCTGGGTATTCCACATACACACCACTTCCCTCATTTCTTACGTTATTCTGTGCTGATCAATTCGTATACACGCTGATCCATACATCAATCGGGTAAGAATAATCGAGGAAGCTGAGAGCTGCTACCCTTTTTCTGTAGATTATTCTCTACTGCTCACCCCAATACACACCTGTTAATGTTGCTTGGATTGTTACTGATGGTATCATGATCATTTGATTTTGTATATTGCAATTTTGGTATTCATTATCACATGTTTGTTTTTGAAAATAGGAGAAATCTGCTTAAGATCTGGTATGCTACGCTGTATTCTATGTTGGATTTATTTATTTTTTCCCCTATTTGACGATGTAATGCTTTCAAAATTAGTACATTTTTTCACTTTTTTAAGTTGTTGGTCATCGTTGAAAATAGATGCGTTACCTTCTGTTTTTCCGATTGTCATTACTTCGATTTTTTTCTGGGTTTATCCTCATGTCAAAGTCTTTACATACTGTGTAAATTTCATTTATATGTTGTTGTAGTTATTATTCTGATATTATTATTATTGCTTGATCGTCTGCAAAAAGCAGTTCACACAGGAGATAAGAAAGTCATTGATGTAGTTTAAAAAATAGTTTTAACATATCCTAGCTATGGATAACCAGGGCGTTAGCATATCTAATTCAGGGCTCAGCGATAAACACGTTTTACGAGTGAGGGGGACTAGTGAATTTCTAGGTAATATAAATGTTTTCAATAGATTATCCTTGTTTTCTGAACGATCTTGATGCACAGCTGTCTGTTTGAGCCATATACCTTGGCCGTATAAGATACTTTAAAGTATGTTGGTAAAGGGAGCGCGTTAGCGCAGTGGTTATCCAATTAACCGCAACGGCTCCCGGGTCGACCCATCCTTAAATGGGTACCGGATTAATCCGGGAAGTAAATACTGTGAGGGAAAGGAGATGGCTACCGCCCTCATCTGCAGAGCATCTGAAATGTGAGATCGTTAACATCTCACACCCCTACGGCATTAATAAATGCTATGGGTTATTTTACTTTTTTTACAGTATGTACCCCTCCACCCAGGGCTGAACTGTAGTTAAAGCCGACGCAAGAATCAAATATAGGCCTAAGCGCAATCACACACGAGACACAAAATTATACATTTAATAATAATGTTGCACACATTATAGGACATTTGTGATTCTGATTTTGCAGACGACTTGGGATTGTTAATATAAATCCTACCTCCGGATACAGCAAAGAACTATTGAATCGACTTGCATTTTTCAGAACAAATAGGCCTTCAAGTTATCAATTCCAAGAGAGCATTAATTTCACTAGTTTAATTGTATACGCTTAATGCTCAACGGAGAGACAATTCATAAAGTTGATACACTTTCTTTCTTAGCAAAATGACAAGATGAAGATACGGCAAAATATATTATATTAGAATTATATTGGTATCCAGTACACCTAAAATTATATGGAAATTTTAAAAATAAATAAATATTCTACACTACGACTGTTCAACTCCACAAAGTGAAAGCTTATCTATATAAACGTATTTTTGCGAAGGCTGAAAATTAAAAAATCGCACTGGAAATTAAATTAAATTCATTGTGAATAAATGTCATAGAAAAATCTTAAATATTAGCTGGGAAGAATTCAAGTCAAACCAGCAACTAAAATATCAAACCAATGTTTCTACAAAAATAATTAGAGAAAATGGGATTTATATCGGACATGTATTTAAAATGAATGAAAGTAGACTGTCATTGCGGCATATTAAAATTGATACAAGATGGCAAAAGAAAGTGAAAAAGACCAAGAGAATCTCTTGGCAGAACAAACATCAAAGAGTGCGGTTCTCAACATGATGGAGAAATTACACACAAGCAGCATCACATCGCTCAAACTGGAGAGCACTTTTATCCCAAATATACAAATTCTTCACCGAAGGAACATGGACAAATTGATATATGGTTAGGTGGGTACGAATGTAGGTAGTGTAATATACATGAACATGCGTTGATATTGTCAATGGTTTTTTATTTAAAATGATAAAAAACAGACAAAACCCCAGCGTCAGATATTTTCCAAAATCCTAAAACCTATTGAAAACTCAAATCCAGCTGTGGCATCACTGATCAGGCAGCGGAGGCTGCAGGCAGACATTGAATTAAAATGTTGGATTGGATATTTAAATTACAGATAAACATTGTCGGTGATGACAGCAAACGGATTGGAAAATACAACATAAAAATGCAGACACAACTCATTGCTCTTCGTGAGTCCTCACGATCATAGGATTTTGAGATGAATGAGCATGAGTCAATATCGAGAATGCCCGAATTGGGAGTGATGATAGGTGTGGCTCGAAGAGAACCCCTGAAAGATTTCAAAAAGAGCAGTAAACCAACGTAGAACCGGAACCATCAACCGTTATACTCTGAGAGATTTACTGAAGCGGAGATATGAGCACATATGGATGTTTCCGGTGTGCAAAGAGGATAATCAACATACCTAATATCTAATAAAAATACAAAATCCACATAAAATGACATACCCTAACAAATATAAAAAGTTAAAATGCTATATCTCTATCTCTCTCTCTCTCTCTCTCTATATATATATATATATATATATATATGTATATATATATATATATATATATATATATATATATATATATATATATATATATATATATATATATTAAGGATTGTCAAGCAGAAGAGGGATTGAAGGAGTTACCAACATTCTGAGACATTACAATATTACTGCATATCAAGCGATAAAACGTGACATAGCCCGAAAACCGATCGTCGTTCAATTCTGCAGCATAAGCAAAGATTGAATTTATAATTTGCCTTTTGGTTTCTATCGGATAGATTTGTGTTTAAAAATTGGTATATGTTCATAATTTACGTAGTTTGATTCCGAAATGAGAAGCTAACTGGATTGTTCCTTGAAATATTTTGCGCACAAATACTTCTATCAGCTCGGAGCCAGTCACAGAAGCAAAAATGTTTGAAATATCTCGGTTGTATTTTCACATAAAAAGGAAGCTTTGATAAAGAGATAGAGACGAGATGTCAAAAGGCAAATACAGTAACATACCAACTGTCACCTATAATTCGTTATCCCAAGATCGAGATGGAAGTTAAAAGACAAATGATTTACAGTATATTTCTACAAAAAAATTGTTACCGCGCCAAACCTGGTCTCTCTTATCTTCACATTACAGAAAGATAGTGACATGTGAGATGAAATCCTTGAGGAAAGCTGCAGTGGTCACTAGGCTTGATAGATTACGAAATGAAGACATTAGGGAAAGAATATGTATAATACCTTGCACAGAATTCATAGAAAGGCAGCAGATCAAGTGTTTTGGCCACATTATGATAATGCATCAGGACAAGTTCCTTCAGCTCACAAACTCTGAGTAGGGTATCTTATGATTCTGCCATCCAGGACCTTCCTCTCTTGATACGCATTCCTTTATGTTGTCTCGAGATTGGTGTAAGAGGTGATGATCATTATTGGCGAACATGAAGTATTCTTTAACTTGAGCTATTTTATGTCTTGATTTGATTTTCGGTAGGTCTAGGGGAAATCTCGTGGTCACGATAGGTGTATCTCTTGTGCATCCTAAACATTACTCATGGCTTCGTTTTGAACTCTCTCCAATCTATCCACCTGTGTTTGCGACAGTGTCAGTAAACCTAAACCTTAGTCCAAAACAGATAATACCACTGCCTGCATCATCTGAAAAAGGGTTCGCTGCGGCATCGCTGCAGATGCCATGATTTTGACTGCACTGACACCTTTCCCAGCTTTCTGAATGATATTGTCCACATGTTTCGCGAAAGATATACTTCTATCAAAAGTGATGCCTAAATATTTCATAGTCTGCTCCAAGTCAATGTTGATGCCCATGCAGGTGGCTGCTGGTAATGTGTCTGTGACTATGCTGTTGTTCAGTGAGAACCAGACGATATTTGCCTTGGTGGCATTGATGACTGCCATGTAGTTAGTGCACCAGAGCGACAAATGTTCTAGATTACTATGGACGCCATCAATCGTGTCTCTTTTGTTTCTCCGTGTTTGTACAGCAAGAGATCGTCAGCATATGTGAGTATCATGCCGGGCCCAGCCTCCTGAAGCTGCTCTATTTTGTATGTGTAGACGTTAAAGAGTACAGGTGATAGTGGCGATCCCTGTGGCAATGCCGGTGCTATAGTTCTGATGTACAGGATCCCATTCTCAGAGAAACAGGTCTAGACCCTAGCCATCCATCGAATTATCCACAAGTCGATGCTGAATTCGCTTAGCAGATGTATTAGCTGGCCAAAGTGACGCTATTGTAAGCGTCTTCTAGGTCGACCACTGTTTTCTCCTTTGCCCGAAAGCACTCGTAAATGTCATAAGCGAGGATTGCTGCATTTGTGGTCGTCTATTTCCCTGGTCTGTATGCACCTAGGGCGTCAGAAAGTAGGCCTATATTTTGCAAATCAAATGCCAGCCTTCTATCAATTATCCTCTCAGCACCTTGCCGTAGACATTTTGTGAGGTGTTGATACGATAACTTGATGTCGGAGGTGTCTGTCTGGCTTTGCCAGGGAAAGCAGGTAGCTGTGTAGCCACTCTTCTGGTATGCCTCCTGTTTTCAGACTTGTGGTGAAATCATTAACAATTGTTTTAAGCTGGTGGTTTACAATATATATTTCAAGAGGCTGTAGCATATTCCATTGGATCCTGGTGTACCATCTGATGTTTTCTTTATGGTCTCTCTTACATCCTCCAACGAGACCAGTTTCTCATCAGAGATATCGTTTGTTACCAGAGATGCTGTTAAAGTGACCACTAAAGTCTTACGTCCATCAATATTGTTCTGATCTGATTGTTGGAGATATCTGCTGAAGAAAGCGTTGCCTTTCTGCTCATCTGTTGTTAGTATAGGCCTAAGCCCCGACTCGTCCTTCAAGCACACGTTTAATTGTGTGTGAGTTTTTCGATTTATTGCCTTGTGTAATTTCAAAAATGTGTATAGGGCGTTGTCGACAGCAAAGATTACTAATGAAGAATGTCTAAGAAGGATGGATGTGAAAAGATGCATTATTGATAATATAAGAAAAAGACAGTCAGCATTTATTGGGCACATAATGAGAAGAGGAGGCATTGAGAATATAGTGACAATAGGAAAGATAGAAGGGTAAAGATCAAGGGGAAGACACAGAGATAGGGTATTGGACAGTTTGACTAAATGGCTTACATTGACGACACCAACAGAGATGATGACATATATTGGAGATCGATGTACATGGAGAGATATGATCGCCCACGCTATTTAGCACGACATTTGATGATGATGATTGTCAGCTGCAACATCTTGTGCGAAATTATCTCAGCGTTCTTTCTTGGCTTCCTTTACGATTTGTTTAAAGGCTTCAGTGGTCTTCTTCAAAGTAATTCTTCTCTGCCTATTTTTTTGCTTTCCATGGCGACTTGTGTCTGTCGTCTCTTATGTTGCCACTCCCTGACACTTTGCTCTTTCTTTACCCATGCAGCATAACAGTGTGAGCGCAGCTGTTCCATGAGAAGCAAATCATTTGTGGAGATATTTGAGTAAGAACGACGGCCCCAAGTCTAACATACGCAGTTACGCTCCTGAGAAAATGCAATTAAGCGTCAAAGCTTCTCTTTGAGAATACTTCCCAGAGGCAGTTGCGTAACCGTTAGAAGAAACATAGTTTTGTATACATGAGGAATGAATGGAAATTGTGGCAAGTAGAAACTGAGTGATACATGGCGACATATGGCGTTTCATCTAAGAATGTCCCGTCCAGCTAGAATCAGGTGGTACAATTTAGAAGACCAGACCAAAATCACACGATACGAACATTAGAAGAAATTACTAGGGGAACTGTAGGTAAGGTTTCAATTGATCTAGGCGGTTATCTCACGGAAGATATAAGCCAGAAGACAATTAACTGGTCGAAATCGAGAAACTGTTAAAATGAGCCCCAGAGAAGCGATGACCATGTGTTTCCTAAGGTAGCAGTTGAGTGTTGAGACAACGAATGAATGTGAATATCTCTGAGTTAAGTGTAACAATTAAGTAGAGTGTCAAGATATTATCGGCTTAGAAGGGTGGCAAGTATGCCTGGAAGAAGTTAGAATGGCTGAAATATGCCGATTGAAAGGGATTGGTCAGTCCTGTCGTTTGATGTTATAAGTGTATAACGGCTACATAAAGTTGGAGTTTGATGAATTTGAAAATGGGTGACAGTTAGTGAAACCTGGGGATTTCACGATAGAACAGAGGGGGCGGTTCCCAGAGTAGTTGACAGGGGCATAGCATTGGTATGGAAGAGGATAGCCGATATGCCTCAAGCAGACGAATGAGAGACTATGTCTCAAGAAGATAGTGGCAAATCTCTCTACCTATGATAGAAAGTGGAAGGGGCCATATTCCCAGATAAAATATGATGTATTTGGATGATTCGGGATTGGAGTAGAGATCAGGAGTGGAGTAGGAGATCGCTCCCGAGTAGGACATTTCGGTCCTGCGCTGTCGGTGGGGGATTCGGTAGCTGATCCCAGTGGAAGAGGATCTTCAGTAGCTCATCCCAGTTGGGAGAAGATCATTGAGTGCTTGGCTGGTTGACGGCTGAGTGAGTTCTTAGCTGCCGACTGAGGTAGCTATTTCGTCTTGGCTTGCTCACTGTTAGAGCAAGAAGGGACTTCTTGGACGAGACTGTAAAGGTCTCGCATTCACCGGTGGTGAACTGGGGAATTGATCTCTTATCTTGGAGTAGTCAGTTCAAGAGCTATAGTGAACGTGCGGATGGATATCGATATTTTATAGGAAATTGACGCGGATTTAGAAAACATGTTATGATCAATATTACCAGACATGTATTGATGGATGTACTATTGACGTTATTTGCTTGATGTCATACTATTAACGTAGATGTTGTGAACTAAAGAACCAGTAATAAAGTTATATATTGAGAAGGTTTGGAGTTTGCATTGATATAGTTCAGCAGTTCATGAAGTAGTTTATAGAAACGGTGTCATCATCATCCTCTACACTCTGAGAACATGGAGAAGCCATATTACTTGTCTGTTGTACAGACACAACGTTCTGCAATAACCTTGCAGCCTTCTTCTTCCCTGTCACAACTGTTAACACAGGAACCAGATCCTGACCACGGCACAAGAGAACGGAACATCATTGTTCTGGTAGATCATCATTATACC
This sequence comes from Meghimatium bilineatum, assembly GCA_034231615.1. NCBI lineage: Eukaryota > Metazoa > Mollusca > Gastropoda > Stylommatophora > Philomycidae > Meghimatium > Meghimatium bilineatum. The sequence continues at coordinate 57,774,685 of CM067320.1, forward strand.
TGATCTGATCTGATAGAAGTCATTGTAATGATATATCATTACTAATTACTGATTACTGATACCATCGCACAATCACGTACCGTTACAGCAGACTCTATCTCTTCAGTTCACCATGGGGGTTGTTGTATGTTTCGCCTCACTGTATTTCTTTGCCATGCCAGTTGTCGCAACTTGCTCAAGATTGGCTCTTCCTTGCGCCTATATTTAAAATCATGTTGTCTCGTGTTATTTCTACAGTTCTGCCCTTTTGTGATTGTTACCGCGCATGGTAGGTGGTCACTACCATGGTCACCAGTGTGTTGCCAAGGCCTGAAAGGGGAGCAAATAATAGCAACACTGTTTACCTCCACGCATGTCGTAAAAGGAGACTAAGGAGGTTTTGGGATGGAGTTGGCTGTCCCATCCCATATAGGGTCAGTGACCCAAAGCCATGCTGAAGACGGATGTGTCAGACAAAAAGGCGCAGATATCGCAGCAATGCTGTAAACCAGGACACAACGCATTCTGTTCTCCGGACTACATCCTGCTAATCTGCAGGAGTTTGAGAACGAACGCAGAAGAAGAAGACTACCATGGTAAGCTAGTGCTGCTCAAGTTGTTTCCATTTCACTATGACACGAAACCAGTGCAAGGCGAATGTTTGAAACTGAGTCTGTTTCTTTGGTAGCTAACCTGGTCATTCTGGCACAATCAATAATAGTGAAATCAGTCTCTAAAAGGGCCCTGTATAGTGTCATTCCCTGTGCGTTGTTGTTTGGGTTTCCCCATGCGATATTTCGAGAAGTGAAGTCTCCGCACACTAATAGAAAATTCACAGAAATGAACGTCATGCATTACGGGTCTTCAACCAGCTTGAGCTTCCTGCTTTCAAACTATAAATAATTTTGAAGAGTAGACTAAGGCTATGGAAAGTGCTCCTCAAGAATAATAAAACGGTGTATGTCCTCACTCTGAAAGGATAAATGTTTTCTACGACACTTGAATACCTGGTGAATAGGGCCTATATGAAACAAATTGAGACATTTAATGAAAGATTCGAAGAACGTGACCAAAAACAACAGCAACAAAAAAATATTTTCTACACCATTCAATGCAGAACCAGTAATGTAGTCTACCGCGCTAAGCAACTTTTAAAAGTAGTTTGTCAGGCTTTTACTTATTTTAAACACCTGGTTAAATATGAGCGTGAAGTACGCTGTCTACAGAAATACGTGCAGAGTCCACTGCACTCCAGACTTACAGTCCAAAACCGGAAGCAGTAACCGCAAATGATGTTATAAAAATGGATGTGACCATTGACAGGAAAATTAATAATATAGTTAGAAGGCCTAAGCATCGGGGAATTCCAATTTGTCGAATTCGGAAAACGGTTTGACCCAAGTTGCAACGCCAATGAGTGCCAACTAAGCGAACCTGGTTCAAATTCTCCCTGCTACCTTCTGATTTCTAGGCAGGAAAGCGGTCACTCACCTTTGTTCTATAATGTTGGAATTTTTTGGGAAATTACAACTCTTCACCTCCAGCCTTACATAGTCAAATGAGTATATGCATTAAAAACTGTGAAAAGATTATACCAACAATGCAGGCAATTCGAAAGATACAAAAACGAAAGAAGTAAAACAGCCTGCATTAGTTCTAAGACCCTCATGCCTGTTCACACTGCTACCTGTTTTTTCCAAGACAGGATTGGATTTCTGTCATCTGTGGACTCACAAACACCAAACCTAATTACATTTTTAGACACCATGTTTATATTCATTTGAAAAGGAGGTAGAACCTCATTTGTACAGATCTCCAAGTCTACTTCAGAAGACCTACACTTTAATTAAAAACAATGGCATTGTACTGATAAGAGTAGATACAATTCAGCATCAAGTGGATATTGACATTTCAAATTCTAGTAGGCCTAAATGAATTAGGAATACATAGGCCTTACTGATAAACGTGTAGGTTATAATATCAAATATAATATCAACATAATATCCTTACGATTACGTGCAAGCTAATATTAGAATTCCAGCTACGCATTATTTCTAACGTTATATAAAACATCTCAAAATATCATCTTGCTGACACGTCATGGTTATAAATTATAATCGTGGCGTGTCTTATAAATATTCAGTTTTATGAAGGATCGTAGATGCAATATAAACTTTTCGCTTCCTTCCAGTGGATTTAAAAATAAACACACAATATTTTTATATTTTCTCGTAAAGTGTGTGGGAGGGGGGGGGGGTTGTGTTCATTACATGGGCAGATAATGAAACTAATGTGTAAGACCTCACAGTTGCTGGCGTAAAAATACAAATTATAGCAGAAATTAAAGCAGAAAGTCAAGATTTTTAGAGCATTTAATAAGAAAAATAAAACTGGAACATTCAGTTAAAAAAAAACCATAGAAAAGATCAAAGGGAGAAGCGACAGAAGAAGACAAAATGAGACATTTTTATATGGGTTGTCACTGTGGTAAAAAAAAATGTCACCAAATGAACTATTTAACAACACAGCAGGAGAGACATGATCGGCATGGCTTGATTGATTATCAAGTTAATTATCATGTTCTATTTATTCTAAACACGACTAACATGTTCTCAATCTCTATCAATAATAGAGTGCCAGAGCAAGTTTCCATTGCCATGCTTTTCTTATAAGCAGCAGCGGAGATCGATTGAAAGAAGTCTGACGATGGTAGATCAAATAACTGCTTAATAAAAAAAAGTTAGGCTGGGCTGCAACAAAATAAGCAATAAGGCGACAAACAATTATTACAGAAGAATCCTCAGAATACCACTGGCAAAAACGATCACCAATAGAAACATTCTTAAAGTAATACTGGCTAACAAATGTTTTTTTCTAGAAAATTACAATATTTTTGCCATACCAAACAACATGACAGTATAGAAAAAAAGACCACATTAGAGAGGAAAATGCCAGAGAAACAAAATAGAAGTAGGCCACAAAGAAGATGGGCACAAGATATGAAAGGCCACCCAAACAGGACACTCACAGAAGCAAGAAGATACGCAGGAGTTTCGAAAAGCTGTAATTACTGCTGCATCATGTCTATTGTCTAACACCTGATAGTGATGATTTTTATAAAGGGCTGTGGTATGCGAACCCTCCTCCTCCTTTTCTGTGTGCTCGGGATTTTTAAAAATGTACTACCTGTTTAGTAGATTTTTTTATTTAATATAATACTCCTAACATCATCAATATTCATACCACTACCTAAGAAACCCAGGGCTGTGGACTGTACATAATATAGAACTATAAGTCTAATGAATCACTTATCAAAAATACTCCTCAAGATAATACATGAAAGAATTAAAAACAAGATAGACACAGAAGTAGGTGAAGAACAATTCCATTTTAGGAAAAACAAAGGAATCTGAGAAGCTATACTTAGTATCCAACTAGGGATAGATAAATATATAGAAGTCCAAAAAGTAAGCCCCTATCTATATTTGCTTCATAGACTACAGCAAGGCCTTTGACAGAGTCCAACATGAAAAATTAATCAAATGTCTTCAAGAAATAGGCATATGTGGAAAAGACATCAGACTAATTAGAAATATATATTGGGAACAGACTGCATCAATAAGGTGTGAAAATAGCTACTCACCATACATAGAAATAAGAAGAGGGGTAAGACAAGGATGCATTTTTATCACAAAGCCTATTTAATATATACACAGAGAATATCTTTTAAAATATAGAAGAAATGTCAGGACTCAAGATCAATGGGAAAATAATAAACAACCTGAGATATGTATATTACACTGTTCTTTTAGCAGAAAGTGAACATAGCCTAAACTGCAAAGACTAATAGATCAAGTAAATAAATCAAGTAATGAATATGGACTGGATATAAATACCAAAAAAAACCCCAAAAAAACCATGATAATCTGCAAAGACACAAAAGAACAAGAGCTAAACATAAGCATACATGGAGAGAAACAAGTAAAACAGTATCAATATCTTGGACACATAGTCACAAATGATGGCTGAAATAGAAGTTAAAAAGAGAATACGAATGGCTAAAAGTACCTTCAATGATATGAGGAAAATAGTTGACATCTAAACAAATTACAAACAAGTTAAAACAGAGAATTATAAAATGCTATATCTATTCTACATGTATGAATCAGAAACATGGACACTAAATAAACAGTTAGAAGACATAATTAATGCCTTTGACATGTGGGTATATAGAAGAATAGAGAGAAAATCATGGAAGGAGAAGAAAACAAACAAATAGGTTCTAAAAACACGTAATATGAAGAAAGAATTACTAAGAGAAATAAAGATCAGGCAAATAAAATATTTTGGACACATTAAAAGACATGGCACCCAAATGAAGATATTACTTGAAGGTAAAGTAAAAGGGAAGCGTGCAAGAGGAAGGAAGAGATACAAGTATGAGAGTAACATCACAAGATGGGCAGGTTACAGTCTAACAGAGTGCACCACCAAGTCAAGAGACAGGGGATGTTGGAGGTCTGTTGCAGCCAACCTTCGATGCGGAGACGGCACTAGATGATGATGAATACCATGGAAAACGCAATCGGGAATTCCCACACATCACCTGCGGGAAAAACTTGGAATACGTAATATTTACTTCATCGCTACTTTCAGTATCAACTAAAAATGCAGCTGACAACATCGTTCAGTAAAATTCACGGAGATAAGCTTCTCAGAACGATATGAAGTTGATCGCCTTTAGTTTTACTTCTGAACAAATATAACACAGGACCTCCGCCTAGACTAAATACTTCTCTCGTGTGCCTTGGATATCTTAGTCTTAACAGATACTCGTGAGATACACAAAAAAACATAATTTATATCGATGATATCTCATTACTTAATTTGTTGTTTAAGTATATATAATATATTTTCTGTATAATATTAAAATTGCCTATTGTTATTTAATTTGACATAATAAATAATACTAAATACATCATACAACATTAACATGTAGAAGGATGTAGTAGACTATACTATTGATAATGATATCACTAAAAGTCTTTTATCTTTAGTTAATCTGAACATTACTAAGTTAGTTTGCGGTTGTCGGAGACCAAATATTTTTAAAGCACCTTTCTATATAATTATTTTCACTTTTTAGTTTAAACCCCTTTATGCATTGGGGCGTCAGGGGTAGAAGAGTTCTCTGTAGTGATGACTTTTTGTGTGTTTGTTTCATAGGCTATAGGGGGCCTATGTTTGTTTAAAGTACGTTATCTAGTTATCAACTGAGTATCAGATATTTAAACTAATCATCATCATCAGGTGCCATGGCGGCTGGCGTGGGCGATCATGGTTCTCCACAGCTCTCTGTCTCCTGTTTTATGTATACAAAAATAGGTAGATGTGTTACCAAAATAAAACATAAACAACCTAACAACGAGATACAGGGACAGACGACGTTTCGACTAAAAATCATTCATCAGGACAAACAAACGACCACAATAAAACAAATCTTACATGGAGACAAATAGGGTTATAATAAGGAGGAGAGGAGAACAATAGCAGATAGGTAATGGATGAAGCAACGATGTGGAAGCATGATAGGAGAGAAGAAGGTATGGGGAGGGAGAAGATAGTAGTAAGTAGGGAGGGGAAAGTAGACTGAAGAAAGTAAGATGAACAAAGGAAAAGATATGGTAGCAAATAAATTAAAAATACCTCAAAAGTGGCAACAGAGAATGAATGTTACAGACAAGCAATCATAATGTAAGGAAAGAGCAAAATGAGATGGTACGAGAGATCAGGTGGGAGAGAGAAGGAGGCAAAAAAAGGCAGGGACAGACGAGGCAGAGCAAACAGCAGGAAGAGAATATGAGCAGATAATGGTGATATATGAGAATAAAATAGTGCAATATAATAGCACGCATTTGTACAGGTTAGAACAATACAGATATGCCACAGTAATAGGCAGTACCAGAGGCGCCGTAAGTGAATAGAAAACAAACCTGTGAAAGGGAGAACAACGGGATAAGACAATCGCCTGGGGGAAAGGTAGGACACAGCGAACACCAACTGATGAAAGTACAGGGGCGTAAGTACTGTGGCATATCTGTATTTTTATAACCTGTACAAATACGTGCTATTATGACCCTTGATAAAAATCTCTCTTTCACTGTCCATTTTTTACTTTGTTGCCATAATGTCTGTGATCAATCAGATGAAGGAACTGAGACCAGTCGCTGTATCAGTTAAGTTATTGCACTATTTTATTCTTATATATTACCATTATCTGATCATATTCTCTTCCTGCTGTTTGCTCTTCCTTGTCTATCCCTGCCTTTTTTTGCCTCTTTCTCTCTCCCACCTGATCTCTCGTAACATCTCTTTTTGCTCTTTCCTTACATTATGATTGCTTGTCTGTAACATTCATTCTCTGTTGCCACTTTTGAGGTAAGTATTTTTAATTTACTTGCTACCATATCTTTTCCTTTTTCCATCTCACTTTCTTCAGTCTACTTTCCCCTCCCTACTTACTACTATCTTCTCCCTCCCCATACCTTCTTCTCTTCTGTCATGCTTCCACATCTTTGTTTCCTCCATTACCTATCTGCTATTGTCCTCCTCTACTTCTTATTATAACCCTATTTGTCTCCATGTAAGATTTGTTTTATTGTGGTTGTTTGTTTGTCTTGATGAAGGCTTTTTAGTCAAAACGTCGTCTGTCCCTGTATCTCGTTGTTAGGTTGTTTTATGTTTTATTTTGGTAACACATCTACATATTTTTGTATTTCTTGACATTTGCACAGTGTTACCCCAGCCACCTACTTCATGTTTAGGGTTGTTACCCTACACTGGAACATTTATCTCCTGTTTTATGTATCAAGCTCATTGTTTCCCTTCCGTGGCAGGTTGTCAAACTTTCTAATATTTTCTCACGTTGTCGCCCTCAGTCTCTGTTGCTTTCAATCTTGCCTGTTGTGACTATGTTCTATAAACCTCCTTATCTCATGAAGTGGCCAAAAAATGAAGATTGTCTTTTTCTTATATTATTGATTAAGGTCTGTTTCACATTTAACTCTTTCAACACCTCCACATTAGTTTTTCTGGCAGTCCATGATATTCTCAGCATTCTTCTATAGAACCAAAACTCTGTTGCCTCTAATTTCCCACTTTCCATTTTGTTTATTGTGCAAGACTTGCTCCCATATGTTAGTATAGGAGTTATATAGCACTGTAGAACTCTCTTTCTCACCTCTAATAACAAGGTCATATTACACAATATATTTTTCATTTTTCTGAATGCTGTTTTTGCCTGTCCTATTCTGCTTCTTATTTCCGTTGAACTTCTTCCATCTGCTGTAATCATTGTGCCTAAATATTTGAATTAGTGGACCTGTTTTAATACTATATCATTCACATTGATCTTGCAAGGTGTGGTATTGTGTTTCTTTGAAATAAGTAGTACTTCTGTTTTCTTTATATTTAGGAAGAAGCCTTTCTCGTTACTTTCTGTGATTACTACATTAATTAAATAACTGGTGTTTTTTTGTGTGTGTGTAATAATGCAACTAATACCATGTTTAAGTCGGATGTGTCAGGCCGAAAGGCGCAGATATCGCAGCAATGCTGTAAACCATGACACATTGCATTCCGTTCTCCGGACTACATCCTGCTAATCTGCAGGACTTTGAGAATGAACGCAGAAGAAGATACCACTAATACACACAAAAATAACATTGGTTGTGAGAATATGTTGATTGTGGGTAGGAGATTAAGTGCTGTGTTGTTACACATTATGTCAATCGCTGATGCTAGTCCATTTTGGTTATATTAAGGAATACAATAATTTAAAATATTAGAGTTTGAGATTGCCGTTCGGATTCATACTGGATGATACCGTAATCTGTTAGGCCTAATTATGACTATGGGAATATTAACAAGATGCACAGTGGGTAAAAAAAAGTTGTATCCTAACACTGCCATCTGCTTACATGATACAGGAAACGACTAAGAAGGTTGAGTGGGAGATTGTTGTTGGCTATCATATCCCATGCAACCCCACATTTGTTGATGAAGCTTCCTGAAGACCCTCTGCTGAATGGGAATAAACCCATTTTTTATGCAGCATCTCTCGAGATTGCAAGATAGTCATGTCAAACTTTCCTCTGTAGTAGAAGGTTATCAGTGCCTAGGCCTATACCATGGCATTGTATGCTACAGCCACATTGATTAAAACAGTAATCTGGTAGGTCTACTTGCAAAAGCGCAGGCAGCTTCCCTATAAAAAATAATAAGTGATTCTAGAACTTCTGCAGATTAGAGAATGTAATCCAGAGAGATAATGCTGTGTGTCATGATTTACAACTTATTTGCGATATCTGCATTTTTCGGCCTGACACACCCGCCTTCAGCATAGTATGAGTCACTTTGACTCCATAGGTGCTATGGGATGGGACAGCCAAATCCATCCACCAAACCTCCTAGTTGCCTCTTACATGCCTGGCAGGTAACAGTATCACTATTTTATTTTGCTCCCCTTTGAGCTGATAACACATGGGTAAAACAACAAGTTAATATTGTATTTGTTGTGACAAAACATGTATTTTCTAATTTGAAATTAGTGACTCGTTCTTTGAGTAAAATAAGAATTACTGCATTGATTCTATTTTCAAAAATTAGGATTTATCATACTCTGCCACATTTAGTGCTGATGTCTGATTGTAGAACCTATATGAAACCCATCACCATCAGATGAATGTTAAATTCATAACAAAGGAAAGTAACTAGGATTGTGTCATCATAAAAATGTCAGAAACATTTGTATGGAACAAAGCAGATTTAACTGCTTCTGCTCTCATCCCGCATCATATACAGTCACTAGATGGTGTTGAAATTCAAAGTTTGAATAGTGGACAAAATCACACTTTAATTGCTCTCCGGGATGGATCATTTCATATTTCTTCTCATGTTTCTGAACAATCTAAAAGCAGCAACACTTGGAACTCATTAGGTGAGTGTTTTACATCATACACATTCAGCAATAAGTTGCCATAATAAATAAGCATTAATTTAGGGTGGTTAAACTGTATATAAGTTAACATTTATATTATACCCTACATCCTGTTGCCTCATAATTTTTCAAAACATAATATTTCAATGTAAGCATGCTATCTTTCTTGCTGCAAATGTGACTTTTATTGACTTAATGTGAATGGTAAAATATAAAGAGCACATTCTATAAAATTATAATGGCAGATTATAATCAGTTTCAATTTGTGGGAACTTAGGGGCTAGCAAAGCAATCAAACAGTTTAAACTTGTGGGAACTTAGGGGCTAGCAAGACAATCAAACAGTTTCAACTCATGGAAGCTTAGGGGCTAGCAAGACAGTTTCAACTCATGGGAACTTAGGGCTAGCAATACAGTCAAAAAGTTTCAACTCATGGGAACTTAGGGCTAGCAAGACAATCAAACAGTTTCAACTCGTGGGAACTTAGTTGTGGTTTTTTGTTTTAGCATAGTATAAGTCAAGCTGTTCATATAATTTTAGTTGTTACCAAAACACAAGTGATATATGAAAATTCAACAAGACAAGAAAAGTAATGTTCTATGAATGATAGCTTTTTGTCCTCCTTGAGATCAACTCAACCCCAAAAGGGGGGCATGCTCCTTAGTTTAGGAATCACAGGACTAGACAGAGAGGAGACAAAGTGTGGTGTAAGGATAAAATAGGAGATTCTTTTCTTTTACATCCATTCTCAAACTCCTGCGGTTTAGCAGAATGTTGTCCTGAGAGCAGAATGTGTTGTGTATGATCAACAGCTTAACTGTGATATCTGCATCTTGCAGCTTGACACATTCAACTTCAGCATAGATTGTGGGTCACTTTGACTCTCTTCTGTGTAATGAAATGTTCAATTCCCACCTCCAAAACCTTCTTAATGATCTCTTATGATTGGGTCAAAGGGCATGGACAGTATGGACCACTGGATCAGCAACAAACCAACAAACCACCTCTTATGATATGCATAACAGGATAGTGTTGCTATATTCTCCCATTTAGGGCCTAACAACACAATATCAGAATAGTCCCTGAAAGACCCAGGCAATTGACATTAGCAAAAACAGAACTAGCAAATTTGTAGCTTTTTAATGAGTTACAATGTAAAAAATGTCAACATGTAGGCCTATGTCATACATTAAAATTGTATAAAATTATATTGTTTTCAATACTAAAAAGGAAGTTTTCAATGAGTTTCCTTGTACCCTATTAAAAAGTCAGTATTGAATGTAGGCCTTATTGAATTTGCAGGTTACTTTTCTTCTATTAAATGTGTTAACTGTTAATATGCTTCTAGAAAACTGGGTCATGGATCACTTTGCTTGGGGGGAGGGGGGGCCTCACATATCACATTGCTTCTATAAAGGGAGACCTAGATAACTTTGAAAATGGGGGTATAGGTCACTTTGTTTCTATAAAATGTGTCACAGCTAAAAAAAAAAAAGAAACCTGCGGTCTAGTTGATGATGCACTCCAAAGTAGAAACTAATTATGAAATGTTCATAAAATGTTTCAAACATCACAACCAACACCAAATATTCATATATATCCACATATTTATTAGGTACTCTATATATGATTTAATTTTTCCCTAATGCCTCAGGACGGCCAAGAAGATTATATCCCGCCACTCAGACAGTGATCCAGGTAGCTGCAGGATCCACATACAGTGTTATACTCACTGAGACTCATCAAGTATACTCATGGGGAAAAAATGATAAAGGACAATTAGGTAGAGGGGACATTAAAAAAAAATATCGGATAAAACCAAAGTAAGTATATGAATTCATCATATCTAGTGTGTTGATAAAATTCATCATTAAGGATTTCAGATAAAAATACACTTCACTGAATTTGACATCAGTCCCACAAAATATACTTTACTGAAGACCAGAACCCACAAAATTGATAAAATTGATAAACAATATTACTCATTTAAATCACAAGTTAAATATAGTAACATAGGTGGCCACTGGAATCATTGGCATGCATACTTCTCAATAACTGCCTTATGGTGACAAAAACCTGCAAGCCTGCCTGATTTGCTTCAAAGTAAATTCTGTAACAAACAAAAAATTCAAGATAGGATGAGGGTAGAAGGAGAAAAGTTGTAGAAAAGAGGAAAGTGCTAAGCAGGAAAGAAAGAGGAATGTGACAGAATAGTGGAGAATTTTAGTAAATGTTTGTCAGCTTTTATGGGAGAAATATAAAAACAAGAGGTGATGGAGTTTTAGATGAAATAAAAACAGACTGAATGGATGTTTCAGCAAAAATACTTAGGCCTTTATTAAGCAATGGGTACAAGAGAAAAAACTTTTGTTGGAACATCGTTTTTCTCTGTTTTCATTCTTGAACTCCTGTTGGTTAGCAAGATCTAGTCATGAGAAAAAAATGTGTTTTGTCATGCTTTACAGCTTGGTTGCAAATATCTGCAATTTTTGACCTTGCAAATTTGGACTTCAGCATAACTTTTTTGTTACTATTACCTATGGGTTGGGACAGGATGGGCGGTTCCACGTCTAATCTCTTAGTCACCTCTTACAACATGCAGGATATATTACAGTGTTACTACTCTTTGCTTCCCTTTCATGCCCCAACAGTATACAGACGGTTGAAACATTGATTGAATCAGATTTTGTATTTGCAAATCTTCTTCACTGAATGTTTTTATATTTCATCCACTGGTATAAAGTTTTCCTGCAGTCTCTCATATTATCTCATGTATTTATAATATTTGACTTAAACACATCCTTCCTTTAGACACAAGAAGGAACAAAGGACAAAACGGAAGTATAAATAGCTTCTTCTATTGTCACTCTCAAGTTCCGACTGGTTAGCAAGTTGTAGTGCAGAGAATAGAATTAATTGTCATGGTTTACAGTTTGACTGGGAAATCTATGCCTTTTTATCTAATATATCCAACATCTCCAGTCACTTTGAACTGTGAGATGAGTCATCCAACGCCATCAATAAACTTCCTTAGTCACTTCCTATAACATTCATTGCAGGTCACAGTGTTGCTTTTTTGTACTCCCCTTTTGGGGCCTGGCAAGAAGCAGGCAATAAATAATTATGATAATGAACAAATTAATAGAAACTACTAATTTCTTGATTTGCATGGTTTGAGGAAAGCCTACTTTACCCCTGGTACTTTACATTTGAAGAATTTGTTTTTCAAAATCAATCAAACTAATTTATTTGTCTTCCAAAGTTTAAACACAGAGTGATGACCTAGATTTTGGTTCTGAATGGTTACACACATTTGTTTGTGTAATTTACCTTATTTTGCAAATCAGAAAAATTGAAACAAATTGAAGTTGTTTGACTATAAATTGTAGCTGTGCCTGTGTACTTTTACAATGTTTCTATGTATGTATGCCTAATCGTTTAATATTTTATTTAAAAGTATATAATGTAATATAAACATGTTATTACAGATTATTTAAATTTATTCCAGATTAGTAAAGTCAATAGCTGATCATTGTGTGCTGCAGATCTCTTGTGGCAATGATCATACACTTGCCTTGACTAATGGTTTGTATTAAAGTAGTGGTTTTTTTTTATGTTGCATAAAATGACAGCTTAAGGCAAGATAAAAATTTACATTGTTTATACAGATCAAAAGATTGAAGATCTAGTCTATAAAATAAAGAAAAATAAGCTCACAACTCTATAAAATAAATATAATTTATATCATATAAATACCTTTAAGCAGCCTGTAATAACTAAACTTATTACAACAGTTATTATGCACAATACATCTTACCGTAATTTATTTTATATTTTCTTGAAAGAAAAAAAAGGCCTAAAGAATTTATGTTTTTTTATTTAATGACTACCTCTACACCAGACTTGGTGTTTATAAATCCTTGGGTGTATAGGTCATGGATAGGAATTTTTCAGTTGGATATATTAGTAGCACCTAAACATTAAACAATAGTTGAAAAGTAATGTCTACTGCAGGATGGGCTTCAATATCTGAAAAAAGGTCAAACTATTCATTGTAAAAAACACAATAATGAGACTACATTTTATAATTACTAATTAAATTTATTTCTGTTTACCCAGATGGCCGTGTGTTTGTTTGGGGTTCAAACAGTTATGGACAGTTGGGTCTTGGTCTGTCTTCTGATTCTCACCAGAACTTGCCACAAATGATCTCTTCTCTGAGTGGAAAGTTAGTGTTACAAGTGACAGCAGGTGGTTACCATAGCTTTGTGATTTCCAAGTCAGGAGCTGTATTTGGCTGGGGCAGAAATAAGTAAGAAAAATATAATGATGAAACTGCTTGCAAGTTACCGGGTACTGTTTTTAAACAAAATCAGTACTGACTTTAAATGCAATGCTATTATATTAAAGCCCCAAACATTTGAGTGAATGATGCTTTTAGTGGTCAGAGCTTGAGCTGTGCCACTTAACTGTGACTCTTGCATTATTAAAAAATAGTATTCTTATATTTTGTAAAGTGATTCATGCTATAAATGTCAAAGTAGATATTTTCATACCTGGAATAATCTCTCAGAAAAACTGGCTCAATGTTCTGATGAGCTAAAAAAAATCAATGGATACTGATGATCTATTATTCAAATGACTGAGATGACAAACCATTAGATAAAATACTCTCAAATTGAAAAGAACTCAGCAACTGAAAGAAATCCAAAATATACTTCACAGTCATGGTACAGAATGAATAAACATATTTTTGTGTGTTCTTTAGATAAGTTAGAGATTTTCATAGACTAAGGAATGTAAAACAAAATTCTATGCCAGCCAAAACTGGTTATGCTGTTATTTACAATACACCATCTTACATTAAAATTAGTAAATAAAAATACAAATTTAAATCTAGTAGGTAACACTAGTACATATGCTAAAGAATATACAAGGTGTCTATAAATTCACTGTGCACTTATTTATGTTGCTGGTGACACTATGTCACATGAATTATGGGTCTTGGTACGGATCTGTGTGATGACTTTGATGCCACAACATTTATAAAAAAAACACTACTGCTCATGTCAATCTCATATTGGGTAAAGTGACTCATAGCACAATTAACTCACTCACTGTGGAGTATTTTAGCATTTGGACGTAATTTTTTTTGAAGGTAGATCTAAAACATATTTTTCAGATTCCTCTTACAAAATGATATAATTCTGCTTAGGTATGTTGCCAGTAATTGCCAGGTTGGCAATTCAATAATTAATGTGACCAAAGTAAATAAAATAGTTATACTTTCATGAAACATAAGTGCTCTAAAAATATACATATAGAAAATGTAAGGAATAATGGTGCAACACACCATGGTGCTGGATGCTTCAGCATACAGAGTGCTCTGGCAATTTCCTTCTTTAACAATGCGGATGAGTGAGGAAAAATCTTGTCCTGTCCATTACTTTATGTAGTCTGTCCATGTCTTTATTTGCCCTCCTCTGCTTCTCCTCCCTTTGATGATTCCCTGCAATATTGTTTTTGCTAAATACTAAATAAAGTATGAAGGTTACTATAAAATCCTAACTGTCAGTGTTAAAAATAAATAACTAACAATAAAACAAACAAGGACAATTTTCCAAATTACGGTCCAACAGGGAACTTTTTCAAGAAACACATAACAATTAAAAAAATACAAAACCATAAAATATTTAAAACTAAGATGACTTAGACATGTTTTTCTCATGAAAAAACATTGTCAAGTGAAGTTAAGCCATGCATGTCTAATTAAAAGACAAATTATTTGCGTTCAATATGTGAGCATATGTTTGCGCATTATTGATAGACAGAAGTAGACAGATCAATGGACAATTTCCAGGTGTGATGAAATTATACACTACACTCAAGGAGAGATCGCAGCACCTAAGGACTTGCCTGGAGTGCAGTGACGATGATCCAATGATTAACTAACATAATATGTCTTTTGCGAGACATGTGTGGCTCATCTTCACTTGGCAATCTTTTTTAGTGAGCAAAACATGTCCAAGTCATTTTAGTTTTGAATATTTTTATGGTTTTGTGTTTTTTTATTACCGTGTATGTGTTTTTTTTAGAAATATCCCTGTTGGACTGTAACATGGAAAATTGTCTTTGTTCTTTGTTTTATCGTTAGTTATTTATTTTTAACATTGATAGTTAGGATTTTATAGTAACCTTCATACTTTATTTAGTATTTAGAACTTTTACATTTTTCATTTGGTTACTGTGGCACTCTCCATTTTATTGGATGTCCTCTGACATTTTTGGTTGTTTATAATATTGTTTTTGACAAGACATTATGCCTGCATACATGTCCAAACCATGCTAGCTTTTGCCTTTTCACTCTTGAAAGTAATGGTTCTTGTAGACCTGCATACATCTCTATTCTATGTCTCATCATCATCATCAGGTGCCATACCGACTGGCGTAAGCAATCTTGGCTCTCCATAGTCTCTGTTTCCAGTATTATGTATCAAGCTCGCTCTTGTTTCCCTGCTGTGCCAGGTTGTTAAACTGTCTAATATTTTCTCGCATTGTTGTCCTCTGTATCTGTTGCCTTCAATCTTGTCTGTTGTGACTATGTTCTCCAAACATCCCTCTATCATGAAGTGGCCAAAAAATGAAGATTGGCCTTGTATTATATTATTGATTAAGGCCCGTTTCATGTTTAACTCTTTCAACATCTCCACATTAGTTTTTCTGGCAGTCCATGATATTCTCAGCATTCTTCTATAGAACCACATCTCCATTGCCTCTAAATTCCCACTTTCCAGATTTTTTATTGTGCAAGACTTGCTCCCATATGTTAGTATAGGAGTTATACTGCAGAACTCTCTTCCTCACCTCTAATGACAAGGTCATATTACACAATATATTTTTCATTTTTCTGAATGCTGTTTTTACCTGCTCTATTCTGCTTCTTATTTCTGTTGAACTTCTGATATGGGATGGAACCATATTTTTAACTCATTTTGTGATGTCAATTTATTGTGTATATTACATTTGATTTATTATAATTTGTTAATTTTATTTCTCATGAAACAGTTTTGGTCAACTGGGATTAAATAGCACAGAAAGTAAGTGTATTTCTTATATAATATTTTTCACTATTATTTGAATTTCAATCATTTGGGACATGATATTTCTTTTTAGGGTTTTACCGCATAAATTTTAAGCTGTAGACAAATTTCATCACGTTTTTTTAATGAGATCATGTTTTATGATAATATTGATAAATGGTGTGCGTATTGTACATCATTGGAAAGAAAAATGGTTACATAAAATTTACATAAGTGAATTGTAGAAAATTTGTTATTTAAAAGAATTATTACAATTTGTACAATAGAAAAATTATTAGTAGCTTATTATGTTTTTAATAAAGATATGGTAACTGATGTAATTTGTCAATGATGTGAGCTGTTCTGATTAAGTTTTCTGTGGTATTTAATGATAGGGTATTTAGTTGTTGTTAATAAACAATTTATTTGATGAATTATGTCCAAAAATATTAGCCTTATGAATATTTTTCCCAATGATAACTGAAGCACAAACAATTTTAAAATTCACATCATCACAGTTTCATTATTTGCAAACTTTGTTTACTTGTTGCAACTTGCCTCTATTTGATAAAATAACTCTTCATGTAGAAATACCACTTCCACTAGTTTAAAATGAATTACCTGTAAGTATTCTATCTTCTGAAATAGTTATGTCATCATACCTCTTTGATGTTTCAGAGGTATTGGCAGCTCTTGTATATGCAACCAGCATCAAAAGCACCTAATACATAATCCAATCCAATTTTTCATCTTTTTCTGTTATTGAGCTGATTAAAACCATATTTATAATTGCTAATGCAATCTTCTGTCCCTGAATAGGCTATCAATATGAACAAAGCTTATTCTACACTGAACTGTGTCCAGAATCAGTTGGACTTATAATTATTTCTCAGAAATAAACAACAAATGTTAGAGTAAAAAAAAAACAATTAGTTTTTTAAAGACAAAATATGTTTGTTTTAGTCAAAACAGAAGTGAAAGTATTCTCATATTTAGAATTTGGTTAACATAAAAATCAGTATTAGCGAACCATGAAGTATGAACTAATCAAATTATGATTGATGGAAACAAAAACTGATAGGTGACTATATCAGTTATTGTCCCCTATAGCTTCCTTCATCTTTAACAAGCTGCATTACAATTGTGTTATTTTCCTCTTCCACTGCATTTTTTTTTACTGTATGTATTATTTATAGAGGATATTTGGAAAACACTAAAATTGAAGGCAGCGGACTGCAACACATGAGGAATCAAAACCTCTGCCCTATGTCATGAAAGGAACAAACTAACTAATTTGAAAAACACAAGGATCTTATGTTTTTGGAACTTTGTGTGTAATTATTTTGATGGAAACAAAGAGGAATGGTTACTGTAATGATGTAAGCTTTGTTGGTATATATGTGCTATGTGAGAAAATGGTGAAGACAAAACATGAAAAAAAATAATTTTGGCACTATCAAAAATGGCTTATCTATTATTGTTCAATATATTCAATGATGTGTATAATGGCATCAAATTCCTAGGCCTATTCTAATTATAATGTCATTTCATAACCAAATCAACGTGTTCATAATATCATTTGTGAAAACAAATTAAACACACTGATCTCACTAACGTTATCAGCTGCACCTAATGATCATACAATGTTGATATATTCAATGCTGAAATGCCACTAAATTTTTAGGCCTATTTTAGTTCTGATGTCCATTTCATAACCAAAGTATCATTTTCATAATATCATCTAAGAAAACAAATGAAACATATGGATCTCACTGACATTAT
The DNA here is from genome assembly GCA_034231615.1 of Meghimatium bilineatum. Taxonomy (NCBI): domain Eukaryota; kingdom Metazoa; phylum Mollusca; class Gastropoda; order Stylommatophora; family Philomycidae; genus Meghimatium; species Meghimatium bilineatum. The sequence goes on from CM067320.1 coordinate 57,792,523, forward strand.
CAAATAGGACTAATGATGTGCAACTTCAAAAATTTGCAGTCAGAGAATATTTGTAACATGAATGGCTACGATCAACTACACCCAATCCATTTTCTTCCTCAGACTTGCTCACAAAGAAATGTTATCCAAATTCTCAGCTACCTGGGACTGGGAAATATTATCTGCATCTGTAAGAGTCAAAAAATTCTTAATCATCGGAATCAGACTTTTAAGAATATTTAAGAAAATTAATGGCTTCCACTTCAAATGATTTTGAAGAATTACAGCAAATAATTCACTATAAATGAAATAGTTACTACTCTGCTTAGAATACTAGTGGAAATGGAAGTAAATTATGTCTATATTGACTCCTATATCAGACAAGTGGATGGAAGATGTATGATCTATTTTGCTTAAAGTACAAGTACCGTATATATTTTGCTCTGAGAATGTTTCGTAATAATCTACACCAGAATGAAGTATGTGTTTTTGTAATGTTGGATTCTATGATTACTTGTTACTAATGTGCAGTACATTTTTATTCTACCAGACCAGTATTCACCAGTGAAGTGCAGTATCATTGAAAATCAGAAGATTAAGTATCTCTGCTGTGGGGAGAATCACACAGCTTGCCTGACATTGGTAAGAATCATAGTTCTTAAAATATTTACCAAACAAAACATTTTCCATGTTTTGTATTTCATATAATATAATTTAATGTAGTCATAGTTGTCAACTAGTATGAATTTTCCATATTGATGCAGATTTAAAGCATTGTGTATGACATAGGCCTATGCATATAATTATGGGCCATAAGTAAATTTAATTCAAATGACAGTACTAAAATCAGAGAGAAAAAAACATGATACATAGTTCCAACACAGGCACTTGATCATTGGAAAGTGGATTCAACTATACACAGGCATTGTTGAAGCATGTAAAGTTGGATTCATTTCATGCAATTTTATGGTAAAGTCTGCTGCACCATTGCCTGATTAAAATTGTAATTTTATCCTTTATCATGCTATCTGCGACTAAAGTCGAAAGATAAAACATATTTTCCATAGCTGTCTACAACTATAGCCCCCGTACTTCCATACCTCTGAACAAAAATATCACAATTGTAAACAAACAGTATTCACTGGGTTGCCTGAGAAAATAAAAGTAGACCTAATTAACTTCTGTTTCCGCTAGTGTTCAACTAAAGCGAATGCGTTATCAGTTGTGACTGTGTTCAGCAGCTGATATATTCCATCAAAATTGTTTGCAGTGCTTAGGCCTTTACAGCTCAGTGCGCAGGTAAAACGATCAAGGTGGAAAGTGGTGCCTTTGCGGTCACTACGAGTAGTATGACCATGTAGACTATGGTGGTGACCAAGGCATTTGAGTGGCTACGCACACAGAAGGTAACGCAGGTCTGCATCTTGAGTGACTCTATGAGTATGATTAAGAAGGTACAAGTGGGTCTCGTTCGCGAACAGGGGATTGAGGCCTTGAGAAATGCGAGCTTGAAAGCGGTTACATTTATTTTTGTGCCGGGACATGTGGTCATTCGAGGCAATGAAAGAGCGGATCAACTGGCATCGTGTGCGATTGTGGCACAGGGCGATGGGGCAATGGATCGCGATGACGTTTTAAACTCCTTAAGAGATATAACACGCGAGAGTGAGACTAATGTGGATGATGATTCCTTTTCAATGGCTATGATTAAAGATCAGGGATTGAAATGCGGTGTTGCTAGAGGTGAACATTTTGGAGGGCGCAGAAGAATGATGGTCAACCAGCATAGGACCGGTACTGTCAGCAGAAGTGTGATGGCGGATACACTCAAGGAGAGATCGGAGGAACTATGAATGTGTCCAGTTTGCAGTGATGATGATCTGACGACTAACTAACTACCGTTAAATTCTGAATATAAACCCATCCGATTGTAGGCCGATAACCTAACTATCCCTTCCCAAAAGTGGAGAAAGTCGAAAGTCCGACTATAGACCGACATCCCCAACTTAACAAAGCCGGCAATAATGAACTTCATCATCATAAGAAAGAACCGACATGCTAAATGGAAATTAACACAAACTTTTGCAACTCTAAGAAAATGGCATTCCTTTCATTTGCTTCACTCACATAACTTGAATGAATCAAGGAATGAAACCCTGGTGGCTACTGTATTCTGGAACAATATATCCGAAAATAATGAATACCCGTAGGCTGACTTCCCTATCCATGACTATAGACAGTTTATGAGGTGGCGAGACTTTGGGGAACAAAGTTTTTCCTGAATGAATTGTCTGTGTTGGGTGTCTGGGCCTTATGACGCGGAACAGCGCTAGTGAATAGTAATTACTATGTAACTATTATGTCACCCGCTTCTGACATTTACATTTAAGTGGGAAACGATGAAAGGCAAGACAGCGATGAAAGGCAAGACAGCAATGAAAGGCAAGACAGCGAGATCACGTTTGTTTTTATAAGATACAGAAGAGTTTGAACTTTGTTCCTGGTTATGTTTACCGTGTGGGGAGAATAGGGTAATAAAATAAACATAACAGAGGATTGTGAAATTGATCTCTTCTTCCACTAAATGTACGGTGGTTGGGGGAGGGAATCAATTACAGCGCAATTTTACTACAAAATGCCTAAGATGTGTTGTGATTTGGAACCTCGCATCAAATCTTCTATAAAGAAAGATTGCATTTAGTCACTTATCTGAATGGCATCACATAATGTGAGGGAAACTAGGATTGGTTGAGCCAATTGAAATGGGTAGGGCCAGTAGTCAATCTGTGGCCTCAGTGGGCTGGACTAATTAACAGAATATAAGGCTGACTTAGCTAGCCAAGAATACTGCACAAGTAGTTTAGCTTCAGTTCATACATTTTTATTGTTATTGTGATTTTATTCCCGTAAGTGTAAGCGGGAAACGGGAAGATGAATGGATGAATGGCCAGACAAAAACATGCCAGATCACGTTTGTTTTTAAAAGATACAGAAGAGTTTGAACTTTGTGTGACCTGTATGTTTACCTTATACGGTAATATAAACTGAGGCACAGCTCAGACAGTTTCACTATTGATTTCTTTCCCCCATTCCCCTTCCTCCAACACTGCCTAAGCGGCAAAGTTTTGGATGTCAAAAATGTGAGTGTTTGTGCAAGACTGTAGTATGAAGAGTAAGACCTCTGTACAGAATTAATTAGGACTTCATTCTATGTTTCTGATTATTGTCTTGGTCAATATTTATATACTTGGAGTCCCATGTTAAAAAATGGCAAGACCGACCAGCGACATGCACGGAAATACTCAAAATCTGCCTTTGAGGTGTTGTTTTAAATTTTCTGTACACAGGTCTTATAGCCTAGTAGACGGTCAGTAACTGTTGTAACATTTGCTTTACCGCAACAAGAAAGTGTGTGACAGTATTTAGATTACTGGTAGTTAGTGTTTCCCTACACAAACAAGACTAGGCTACACATCAGCTTAGGCTATGGTATTTCATTTGTTTTTTTCCACAGACCATTACTGTATATTGGTCAATAAATAACATCAGATACTGGTATACTTGTCTGACCAATTTCGATGATCAATTGAAACCTTTATGATAGAAATATATGTACTATAAACGGGAAAAAAAACGGTAATACCAATTGCTAAAAATAGCATTTCCGGGAAATTTTGCTAAAAAAAATGGCGGCGTGTTGGAAATAACGATATAGACCTAGTGAGTGAGTTTTTATCAAGAAATATCGGAGATTTTGAAGGAAATATTGTATGATATATAGAAATTAATGTAATTAAAGGCCTAGCATTATGGTAAGTACGCTCTAGATTGCTGGTGAGCCCTAGTCATTTTATCCTGGCTTAATATATCGGGACATGTGACTGTAATTTTTTTAAAGTGTTTTTCTCCATTTTTACTGTGATTTGGACGTAATTTTTTAAAAATTTGATCTTACTCTCGAAAATAAGCCTAGGAGTATGAAGTCATCTCTGTTTTTTGTCCAAAAATTCTCGGGTTATACACGGAATTTAACGGTAACTAACTGTTTAAAATTACAACCATTGTCAAGGAATTTTTTTCTAAATTCAGATTTCTTTTGCATAGCCAATAATGTTAGTTCAATCAACATGGTTTGATTGTTTACAAAGAAGAATTTTATATGAACAAGTAGTTTGATTATAAAATAGTGACGGTACGGAGTAATCTATGCCCAGTTATGGCATTCCATTCCAGAGTGATTGTATCAGAAGATTTCACCAAAATTCTAGGCCTATTCAATAATGTTAGTTCACAATTGATCTTGGATATCATACATAGATCTACACCAAATAACTTACATCATTACATTCAGTAAGCATTCTTTTATTTTCACACCAACAAATTATACACACATCTTTTAAAAAAAAGTTATTGTATTTTTCAAATACTCTCCATAAATAGCATGTATAGTCAAAAAATATGGAAGTGGCTGGTGGAAATTACACAATTTTAATGTGGTGTTGTGAAAGTTAAATAAAACAATAAAAAAGAAAGCAAGAACAAAAAGGTCAAATAAAGTTAAACTATAAATTTTCATATTTGCTTCACATTGAAAAACACTAAACTCTTAACCTGCTTACCATTCTACTACATGTTTTGATTTTATAACATTTTATATATTTTTTTTTCCATTTGTTAGAGAGTATTGTCTTTGGTCCTCCTTATTTTATGTTGTGATAGGTTTCTAATATTACCACCTAAAAGAGCTGCTGTGGATGACAATCCTGTTTTCAAACTGTCCTAAGTATAGGTGCCTATTGCTTTTGGACATATTTTAGTATGATAATTACCTACAGGCTTAAGTAAAAACCAATTTGCATTTCTGAAACACAATTACTATTGTGCATATATAAATCTCATTTACCTTTATATAATTAGTAGATTGTAAATTATTTTTGTGCAATTATATTTTAAGAAGCCAAGAAAATTCAAATAAGATAAATCAATTATCTGATTATAACAACTGTTCTTACAGAATTTAAATTATTGAATTAAAATAAAGTGTAATAAAAACTGATACAAAATTAAAATAGGCCTCTATGCTATCTCAACCAATCAAATTGTTGTATTTGAAAAAACACCCTTGACACATGACATACTTAAGAATTTCATGGGTAATAGTATGGATAAAAATGCTAAACTTTACAAATGTATGGACCTGGTATGTTTACTAATTCAAGAGAGAAAAATATACTTATAGGCCTATTATTAATTTAGTCGTAACCATAGCCTAAAGTAGTATTTAGAAATTGTGATGAGTGCAACATACTATTCAGGATATGCTATGTGGATGAAATAGTTGAATGATAATGCTGCATGGATATAGCATGAGAAAATTAAGTTATTTCTTCACTGAAGTTTTTGTTATGAAAACACTAAGGTGTTTGCATTGAAACTTATTTATTATTTTTGTCATGAATACACCAAGGTGCTTGCATTGAAACTTATTTATTATTTTTGTTAAATTAAATATATGTTTGATTCTCCTTAATGTTATCTCTGGAGATTTTTTTTCCATTTTTTTAAAGGATGGCAGTGTGTTAACATTTGGAGCTGGCAGCAATTTTCAACTTGGTCATGGTACCATGAATAATGTGAATGTACCCAAAATGGTTAGGATATTATCTGGCAGTGAGGTGTCCCAGATAGCTTGTGGAAGGTAGCTGTAATGTTTACAATAGAATTATTATTTATTAAAGCAATGTTAGATTTAGAAGTCTAATTTTTTTCTCAGGTCACATCAACAAATGCAACACAACAGCATTCTCTTTGGGAAATTATGGGAAATTATAATAATTTTAGATTGTTCAACACAAATGAAAATTCCCCGCCGAAGACGGATGTGTCAGGCCATTGGCACAAATAAAACGGCGACTCAATGCATTTCCATTCTCTGGACTACATCCTGCTGGAAATCTAGTAGGACCATGGTCATGATACAAGGGAGATCCAGCAGGAGTTTAAGAATGAACGCTGAAGAAGAAGAAATGAAAATTCTTTCAGGATTTAACTATCTCACTGCAGAGTTTTTAAAATTGTTTTCTGCCTGAAAATTCTACTACCAGTATATTATATATTTTAAAAGATTAAAGAAAAGAAATTATTATTATTATTTTAATTATGTTAACTCATTCGGCCCATGAAAAAGATATATCACTGCAGATAGAACCCCCATTCTTTATGTATCCACGATATATCATTTTTGCAGATACACCATCTAAATTTGCTTTGTTTGGATCGTAAATAAATTAGTATTAACTTATTTAGCTGTTTTACATTTAGAAACCTGACCAACAAAAGGAAACCATCATGGTACTGTGTGATTAGACGCCTGTGACATTTATTTTAAATTAAAATTCAAACAAGGTAGGTTCAGCTTTTCTGAAATTAGTAAAATGACTTCATCTTCCACTAGGAAGATAGCTCATAGATTTAGCAAACATCGAGCTTTATTAATCTTTGAGTTTTATAATTGGAGATATTATTTCAAATGATGTGCTAGAAAACAACAGTGTTTTCGATTTTTACAGTGGAGATTACCAACTTGTTGAAAATTGGAAAATAAATAAGATAAGACCTAATATTATTGGTTAGGGAAAAATAGCAGCTAAAAAATTATAAAACTGTTCCCATTGATATTGTTTCTGAAGAATCAGATAGGCCTAGTGACAGAAATGATAATCTTGCACTACATTATACAGAAAATAGAGCTACACCTAGTGATAGGCTTAATAATAATATTGAGTGGAATAAAGTTCAACTGTGGTAATCCAATACTTGTGGAATGTTTCATAAAGTTTCGAATATTTTGTTCACTTCTAAAATTTGACATGAAACACACAAAAATGACATAAAACAATGGGCAGTGGATAGATTTACTTCAAATAAACTAATTATGATCAGGAAATGGACAGTCAATGCATCTACTTTAGTAAGATTGGATATCAAACATTTCAAGACAAGTAAAATTAGGGTGAGTAGAACAAAATATTTGCAAAGCAATTTTAAGTTCATCTAACATTCCTGTTCGTGGTGCAATTTTTGTATTTTTTTGGTTACGGTTCTTATATTTTTATATTGTATATGGAATTACCTTTCTTTTGATACCTTATATGACTTTCCATAGCTAATATTTTGTCTTCAGGACGCTTGTACCAAAATCATGTTGTGGTCCAAAAGTTTAGCCTAAAATTAATTACATCCAAACCCTGGGAATAATTGTGCATGCGGTTGCGTCTGTGGATCTCACCAATGGCTCACTAGACAAACCAATCATGCAACAGAAAACATTATAATTATTCATAAATAGTTGTCCACTGATATTGTCTATTTTCTCCATAACTACTGGACTTCATATTTTGCATGAGTGCATTATTTCTTAACCACGTTACAGAATCATGATTAATTATTATCTATATTGAACGGATTTATCGCAGAAGTTGCTACGAATGCCGTTTTTAAGGTATTTTTCAATACTTTTCTTTTGATAGTCATAATAATAGACGGGTTTACATTGAAAATTACTATTTTTATTTGTCAATGAAGAGAATTGCATATTATTTGTGTATTGTTGTATTTTGAATTCTTGCTATTCATTGGCTGTTAGGCAAAGTGTGAATGTACTAGCCAATTATATGCATGATTATATAAGAAGATGTCATCATTGATTACATTATATTACCATTAAATGTCTTTAGTGAGCATTGAATAGCACGATCCTAGAACGTCAATTAATATTTACACATGTGCCACATTAAGTAAGAATTTTGTTTAGAGATTTCATAGTTCATTATATTAAAATAATAGCAGAATGTCATTTTCCTCAAAGGTGTATCTCATATTAGACGTGTTTTTATTGTGATGTTTTCAACATATCATGGTTTTGTAAATAATTATATAAAGCAGCATTTACAAGTATATTACAAACATGTCTTTAAAAGTTAAATTCATTGCACTAAAAAGTATAACTATGAGATTGTACAAATATTTTTCACAAAAGGCGCGACGCAGAACTCTATTTCATAGTATTTCACACTGTCAAGTTGAAAAAAAAAAAGAAACGAGAGGAAAAAAAAATGTTGTAGATAATTTTGTTGAAGAAAATAATTAAGAGAACAATTTGTAGACTTTTGCAAAGAAGCTTTGACATTAACGACATTGAAAATATATACAGAAAAGAACAACGACATTCACATTTCTAAAACTAAATTACATACATGTAGCAGAAGCGTCTTGTGATAAAACCACATTTAGTAACTATGAGAAGTAAATATTTGAGACAAATCAGGGAGATGCATAAAGAAAATGATGATATTGTAAAAAAAAAGTGAAGTAACCCATAACAATTATTAATGCTGTAGGGGTGTGAGATGTTAGCGATCTCACATTTCAGTGGCTCTACAATGAGGGCTGTAACCATCTCCTCTCCCTTGCATTTAAGGCTGGGTTGACCTGGAAACCGTTGCCATCTGAAAAACATTTCCGTCTCATCTGGGGAGTGAACCCAGGACCACTTATATGCGAAGCCAGTGCACTAAACATTGTGCTACGTGGCTCCCAATGATATTGTATATATGGATGAAATGTGGATTAACGCTCATAACACTAATAAAAAGGAATGACCATCTGTAGATGGAACTATTAAAAGATATGCACCAAGCAGCAAAGGTCAAAGATTAGTAATGGCAAATGCATGTCACAGACAAAATGTTCTTTTGAAGAAAGGTGAACTCATTTTCATTTCCAAATCTACCGATAATTGAGACTACCATGCTGAGATGAATGATAATATATTTAGAGATTGGATAGAAAAGACTGTACTTCCATCATTAGATAGACCATCCTGTCTGGTTATGGACAAGCTTCCTAATGGTATTGCATGCGATGATAAGATCCTTACAACCTGATCTACTAAGGAAGATATTAACATATGGCTTAGAAAAGAACATACTCAATTTAATGAAATGCACTTGAAACCGGTGTTACTGTTAATGGTAAAGAATGTACACAGAGCGAAGACTTTCCACAATTCTACAATTATATACATGTTTAACTGTTAAATGTATATATAGCTACATATAATCTCAATGCAACGAAAGCAAAATATTACATTCGGAATACTGTACTTTATTTTACCAATGCTATGACATATTAACGATACGCCTATACCAGCAATTACTGTAAAATTTCTTTTCCACATACAATAAAATTAGTACTACCTTAAAAACGGTATTTGTAGCGACCGCTGCAATAAATCCGTTCAATGTAGATAATAATTAATCATAATTCTGTAACATGGTTAAGAAATAATGCTTTTATGCAAAATATGAAGCCTGTATGTTCCGTAATTATGGAGAAAATAGACAATATTGGTGGACAACTATTTATAAACACACTATAGTAGATGACATGCCTTTATAATGAGGTTATCTTCTTATAGAAGCTTCATGGCAGGCCATCTATACAATCCCATAGTCGTAACCTTCGTTAACAGTTATTATGTTGTGCCGACAAGCACACATATTGCTTGAACTAGTTACGGGCGCAGTGTGGGTGGGTGAAACAACAAAGAAACCTGTCGCAAGGACCAGAGTTGTGCCCTGATGTTGATGTCTGTTTCAGTGGCATTAGACTTGAAACATCATCGAGTCAGATGGCTGCTGGAACAGAGGGCAGAGCACTTATGGGAATACCCCATGTGCTGTGAGGCCAGTTTCTAATCAAGAACCTGGGAATAATTTCGTCCTCAAAGAGTTAAAAGATGTTTAATTTTTATGTATAAAAAATTATAAAAAAATAAACCTTATGTAGGGCCTATATCCACACACAAAATTATGTGAACATGACATGAACTTTGTAGTTACCAATCTATAAGAGAAAATAATTATATTTATAGTGACATCATTGTGTAGATTATCCAATTTTGAACATGTAAACATGCATAATTCTTGAATATGTTTTTTATTCACAAAAGATGAACATTGACTACCCTGGTATTTTTGTTTGCTTAAAAGAATTCCAATAAGGTCTCTAAAAGTAAACAATAGTATACAAGATGATTAAAGATATGTAACTCAGAGAAGTGGGGATACAAATATATACTGATAGATCAGCAACAAAAGCAGTGAAGGAAGGAGGTGCTGGAGTGTACATAAAATATCCAGAAAATAAAATGAATTAACATGTTCAGTAACCGGAATCTTCTGCTCCAACTACTTTGTGGAAGTACAGGCTCTAAGCACTGGTGCTGTAATAATTAAAATTGCACAACAAGCTAATGTCATTTGGTGGTGTTTAGTATTTCCTACAAGCCCTTTTAGGTATTAGGTATTAGTTTATTGATTATCCTCCTCACACACAAGACATGTCCATAGGTGCTCAGATCTCCACTTCAATAACTTTCGCAGGGTATAATGGCTGATAGTTCAGGTTCTATGTTGGTTCACTGCTCTTGTTGAAATCTTTGTCAGGTGTTTTCTATGGGCCACACTGAACTTCGCTCCCAATTCACGCATTCTGGATATTGAGTCATACTCATTCATCTCAAAATCTTATCATGTGGACTCATGAAGAGCCAATGTTACTGTCCATAGGCTGACCATCTATTAAGGTGGAGAGGCTAGCTAATTGGTTGGCCCATTTATTTCCCTCTATGCACGCATGTCTGGGGACAAAGATAAGGGTTAGTTTTCATAGTGATGCCCGCATTTTAGCTCTCTCTAGTGACTCCACCCATCCTCTATGTACATAACCTATTTTGGCTTTCATATTCATTGAGTACACTTAGTATGCACCATGGGAATAGGTTTGCAATTCCATACAGTTAAGAGCCTGTGTTACAGCAATACTTCCATTGTGAGACTGCTTGTTATTGAGGTAAAAACTCCACTGGCTTCATGCAGTGTTTTTCCATGTGATCTGGCAATAAAGCCCCATGCGCATCAGTAGTGATGGATGACCGACCAGTTTGTGTAAATCACAACATCTGTATCGTCTACATGTTCGCAGATGAGTGTCTTGACCTCAACATCCATGCTCACAGGGCTGTGTTCCTGCACTCTCTATTGAGTGTAATGACATTCTTAACTGTCTTTTTAAAGACCATAGGAATAGATATCCATTCCTTACCAGGAGTTATGCCTTCTGGGGCACAAATCTGGTAAGTGGTATCCTCTGCACTACCCATCCACGATTTGCCTATCTTGATCCTGCTTCCCTTCATATTAGGTTTTAGGTATATTGATTATCATCTTCGCACACCGGATACATCCATAGGTAGGTTCTCCAATCTCTTCAGTAAATCTCTCAGGGTATAATGGCTGATTGTTCTGGTAATTTGTTGGTTCACTACTTTAAAAAAATCTTTGTCAGGGGTTCTCTTTGGGCCATGCCCATCCTCACTCCCAATTCTTGATATTGACTCATGCTTATTCATCTCAAAATCCTCTGATAGTGAGGATTCGTGAAGAGCAGTGACTATGTCTGCTTGGTCCATAGGCTGACCATCTGTTGTAGTGGTGAGACTAGCTAATTTGTTGGCCTGTTCATTTCCCTCTACCCCTGCATGTCCAGGGACAAAAATAAGTGGTAGTTTTTGTAGTGATGCCCACATTTTAGCTCTCTCCAATGATTCCACCCATTCCCTAAGCACATCACCTGTTTTTATTTTCTGAATAATATTCAGTGAATCATTTAGTATGCATGCATGTGAATAGGTTTTCGATTCCAGCCAGTAAAGTGCCTGTGTTGCGGCAAACACTTCCATAGTTAGTCTGCTCATTGTTGCGGTAAAGGCACCAGTAGCTTCATGTACTGTTTTCCCTTTTGATCTGACAATAAAGGCTCATGCGCATCACTGGTGATGGATGAACGTCCCATCCGTGTAAATCATAACATCTGAATCATCAGCATTCTTGCATATTAGTGCCTTGACCTCAGCATCCATGCTTACAGGACGGAGCTTACTGTGTAGTGGGTGGTCTATGTCAGAACTTACCCTGAGGTATGCACGGGACTGCCACATATCAGTTCTGTGAGATATGCTCTGAAAATCAAGGAGAAATCTCTTAGCCACACAGGGTGTTTCTCTTGTTCTACCAAGAATGATCAGCTTTGCTCCATTTTGAATTCTCTTCAGTCTCTGAATCTGTGTGTGACTAGTGCTGATAGTGGTGCCTGAATATTTAATGACAGGGAGGATAAGAGCCTCATATAAGATTTTGATTGTTTAGTATCAGCCACTGCCATCATTTTCAAAGCTGAAAGTCCTTTACTGGCCTTTGCTATAACATGATCAACATGCTCCAGAAAGCACAGACTATGATTCTACAAGCCTTTGACATTGATAAACTGCCAGACCTTAAAGAAGTTTTATGATAAGTCAGCATCCAAAGAAGGTTAGTACTACAGTGAATGCCACCCCACTGTGACTTACCAGGAAATGAACAGGCAGATTTTCTAACAAAATATGTAGCAACACAGGAACAAAAAAGACAAAGTTACATACCAAGAAAAGAGAAATCATTAAAGCTATTAGGAAAGTAATCACCTAAAAAGACAATGATCACTATTTCAACAGAGGTGAGCTAACAAAGTTATCATCTTCCACATCATGACAGGACACAGCAAACTAAACAGTCACAAAAATAGACCACGACTGGTTCCATTACTTCTGTGATCTTGTGGGCATACATGTAGCATACACAGCATATCCATATCCTATCCTGCAAGACTGCATTACACTAAACCAGTTGAGGGAGGACCACTGGCCCACAGAGACAGACATCCCCCAGAAAGTTGTATGGGGGCCTTAAGGAGCTTTCAAATACAGTAGCATTTATCAAGAAAATTAGACTTGTTGTGTAACCATGTTAAAATGTGAATGAGAAGAAGAAAATGCAATAAATATAAAAACGGAAAATTAGCAGCAGATTTGTGCTTCAGCATACCATCAGCTGAAAGATGCAACTCCTATAGGGAGTTCCTATAATCTCTACTGGTAATTACTAATAGTAACATAGAAAACATATCACATTATTATATCATTGAAACATTAAGTAATGATAAAGTTGATGTGCACAGAGCAACAAAAGCAGAGATACAAGAGAGAAGAAAACACCACGAGAAGAACAAAATACTGTCTGCCAGAGTACATCACAAAGACAAGAGACAGAGTATGTTGGAGGTCCATTTCAGACAGCCTCTGTTGCGAAGAAAACAATTTATATATCTATCTGTACACCTTTTAGCTTCTTGTGGAGCATAAACTCTCAATAGCATCTTCCGTATTGTCATTTCTAGCTATAATTTCCAGCTATGTCCATGTCCCATCCAGCCAATGTGTCTCTACATCTAATTCTTTCCTCAGGGTATTTATTATCTTTCTCTTTTCTTATGATTTTGAGACACAGTCATACATTTTAGGATTACAATTTAACTTTTTTTTAAATTTCTCCAGTGATCACACACTAGCCTATGTTCCCAAGTCTGGTAAACTCTATGTATTTGGACATGGAGGCAGTGAGAAGTTTGGATCACCAAATACAGAAACTAAAAATGGTCAAATTTTATTAGCAGACCCATTTGTTAGCTGCAGTGAACTACATGGATCCTATTTTTCAATACAGTTGAGCAATCATGATCACAGAATCAAAAGCATACATGCAGGAGGAAATCAGTCTTTCATCATTGTTGTTGCAGGAAATGTAAGCAACAGTATAGTTTTAATTTGGTGTATTTTCTTATTCTATATGTTTATTTGCATAGGATGTGGTTTGACCTGTCATGTTTTGAGTACGTCTCACAGATGTGGCAGGTTCAAATCACAGTAAAGAATGGATTTAATCTTTTTGAGGTACAATGAAAATACTGTACTTTATATGTCATGGTGATTGCGGTAGCAATGAAGCTTATATTACCACAGCAGTTTTGTTAAAGCTTTAAATTGTTAAACTTTATATTAATTGGGACTACCTTAGTACAAAAAAAGTAAAGATAAAATTTTGGTGCAGTTATTGCACCACTTATCTGTGCTTAAAGTAAGGCTCTACAAGTTTGGAGGACTTGCACATTAAGAACAAATACAGATCAGCATAAGTTGCAAAATCATACCAATAACAATACACATGACATAATCAACATTTCAACCAAAAGGTCGTTATCAAGATATGCACAAAACATCAAAAGATGACAAATATAAATGATCACAACACACAAACGTGTTCAACCGAAATATGGAAGTGAGATGCCAGAAGGACAGAAAGTACATAAAAAACATAAATATAGATGGAAATGAAATGAACAAAAAGATGACGTAAATGACAGAACAAAATGAATAAAGACAAAGACCACACAGACCCAGTACTAGACAAAAGAATGGTCGGAATTTAGTCCATAAGGCTTGAGGGTACCCAATTAAAAAATAAGACGATTTTCTAGAGCGCACCTAAATCTATCATAGGTGTTGCAGGATCTGATGGCAGTGACCTGAATATCAAGAGCACCATGATGGCCATCACCGTTGAAGTGTGTGGCAACAGGAGTATGTGTTCTATGCTTGATGGCATGAAGATGGTTACAGAAGTGGTCGTTCAATCTCAAGCCGGCTTCCCCGATGTACTGCTTGCAGCATTGTTTACATATGATTACGTAAATAACATTACAGGATTCACATGTAAAGGCCTCATTGATGGAGAAAGTGGCCTTGGAAAATGAAATGGAGTGCATCTGAACCACATAAGGACATGTATAGCAATGACCAAATGAGCAACGAACCATGCCAAAATGGTTGGACACAGAAGACTTAAGGTGGCTATGGACCAAGATGTCCTTCAGATTTTTGTCATGCCTATAGGCTACCAGTGGTAAGTCCTGTAAAGTGGCTAGAGTTTGATCCAGTCTGATCATGACACCCGTGCCGCTTTTTCAAGATAATGAAGACTATGTGTTGCAATGGCCTGAAAGGAAAGCAAAGAATAGCAGCACTGTTACCTGTCATGCATGTTGTAAGAGACAACACAGGAGATTTTGGTGGTGGAGTTCATTGTACCATTCTGTGGAGGATCAAAGTGATCCAAAGTCATACTGATGTCAGGGCAAAAGGTGCAGATATCACAGCCAAGCTGTAAATCATAACACAAAACATAATACAAAAGAAGCATCCCACATTTTTATGGAAAGTGAATTTAAACATATTTGTCAGTTTCACTATTTTCTTATTCCAAAGTACCACTACATTTTTTATTATCCCTGCAATCATAAAACATGAAAGAATGCCTTATGAAAGTTTATAAGGGTTTCGCAGGTTTGCGAAAGTGCCTTAGAAAGTTTGCAAGTTAAAAACAATCCAATTTTTATTCCTATAAATGTAAAAATAGTGTTAAATTACATTTTTAGTTTAAAGTATCACATAGCAGACTAGCAAATAAATATGTAATTTTGTAAAGTGAGAAATTATAGGACAAAATATTTAATATTGAAAAAACAGTCATTAAAATGTGAAACTGAGAGAATGAAATTTCACTTGCTAAAGACAATGAACATACACAAATTTGAATAAAACATTTCAAGTGCTCACTTTATAAAAGAAATTTATCAATGAATAAATAACAGAGGAGAAAATTTAAATTGTGGTTGGGTAAGTGGTTTGCTAATTTTTCACAAAACTGGTAGCATAAGCAGTTAAATTGTTTGTACTTGCATATAGTATCCAAGAATTAACATAATGACTTCTGTCCAAAATAATACGCTTTATTGCACTTAAATACTGTTCTTTTGTTGCTTGAGCATTGTTCCAGTGATTATAAATTATCCTGAAAGTTATAAAGTAACATCTTTAAAAAGGTTTTATTGACTTTGATAAGGAATTTCTCTTATTTTAACTTTTCATTTCCATTAAGCCATTAAAACCACCAATGAGACCTGCTTGCCTAATAAGTCGATAACATCTCAATTTTTATACAGACTACTAAATAGATTGTACCAGGACAACCCTTAACTCTTTCCGGACCAATCATTGATATATCAGGTATTTAAAGTATCTCTACGAGACCAATCGCCGATATATTGATTTTGGTTTCAATAATTCATAATGTTATAAGTTTATAACATTACTTTGTGATTCCCTATATATATTTTTATGTTCACCCAATTCTTTACTGCTACATGTCAGAATACTTTAACTTCCATTTTCACAAAAACAAACATATTTTGTCTTTAAAAACTGATTTTTTTACGGAAACATTTGTTGTTTATTTATGAGAAATAATGAAAAGTCCAACTGATTCTGGGCAAAGTGTGGAACAAACTATTGTTTTTATTTACAACTGTTCAGATCTGCAAGTTGTAGAAAGTAAACAAAGTTTGTAAATAATGGAATGGTGCTGGTTTATATTAAAAAAAATTCTGATGTCATTGAGAAAAATATTAATAAAATTAACATTTTTGGACATAAATGCATCATATAAAGTGTGTACCTAAATACCCTATCATAAAATACTAGAATAAGTGATCACAACACTTCAAACCATTGATAAATGAAGTCAGTTGTAATATTTTTATTTAAAAAAATTTTAAACTACTAATTTTGACAACAGTCCGACCTTTTAATTTCATATGTTATTGCACTGAGTTTCCGTTACTCAGAGATTAAAAAAATTGTAACTAAGGATACCAATCTAGTAATTTGTGTACAATGCACTAGACATTCACATCTCACTCAGTGTGTAGCGCGCATATCGAGTGATTGGGGGTTTTCATCGCCAAATGCATAGAATTCTGATGTCATTGAGAAAAATATTAATAAAATTAACATTTTTGGACATAAATGCATCATATAAAGTGTGTACCTAAATACCCTATCATAAAATACTAGAATAAGTGATCACAACACTTCAAACCATTGATAAATGAAGTCAGTTGTAATATTTTTATTTAAAAAAATTTTAAACTACTAATTTTGACAACAGTCCGACCTTTTAATTTCATATGTTATTGCACTGAGTTTCCGTTACTCAGAGATTAAAAAAATTGTAACTAAGGATACCAATCTAGTAATTTGTGTACAATGCACTAGACATTCACATCTCACTCAGTGTGTAGCGCGCATATCGAGTGACTGGGGGTTTTCATCGCCAAATGCATAGAATTTTGGCTGTGTCAGAATATATGTCATTATCGTAATTTCGTTCCATTTAAGTAAGTTAGTTTTTTGTTCCATAGAAACCTGGCCATTGATCCTTGTATAGTACCATAATTTTTCAACAATTTTCTGATCTGTTGATTTTCGTAACCATTTTCCTTTCCAATGAAATACAATATGCACACCATTAATCAATTTCATAATAAAACATGATTATAAAAAAAAGATATAAATGAAATTTTCTACTACTGAAAATTAATATGGTCCAAATTTTTTTTGTAGTTCGAAAGGGTTAATATATAAAGAGGATGGACTAATTTGGTTAAGTGTTGTTATCAAATTTTCTGTTTATATGGTAACCAAATTGTGTAATTTTAAAGCACATTTTAACTTATTTTATTCTTATAGCAAGAAACAAATGTTAGTAATTTTGAATATCACAGGTTAACAATTAATACCACAGGAAACTATTCAGTAGTGATAAGAAAGAGATTAATAATGGCCCTTCAAAAAAATTAAAAATGTATAGCTAAGAGTAAACACGAAAACACAGTTATGACTATAAAAAAGTTGATCCTTCTTTTGAAGTTTTTAAAACATTATATTTTCCCAGGAGTGTCATATGGTTGACGGCATGGGCAGTGACATTTGTAATGGAAAATTTGAGCAACTGAAATGAAATGTTATGGAAAGGTCTTAAACATATCATGGACAGGGAAAATCTACATGGTTGTCACTGAAGACCTAAACATATCATTATAGAGGAAGATTTATTTCTGGGAACATGAAAATCATTAAAAATGAAAGATTAAAAAATGCAAGCTCATATTTTGGGCACATAAAAGACATACAAATAAGAATGATGAGAAATATTAATCTTGGAAAGACAGGTACCAAAAATGAAGAAGAAGAGGGCACTAAAAATGTCTGATCACAGGATATTGAAGACCTCTGAAAATATGAGAAATATTTGTGACTGTTTTAACAAAATATTGTTTCTGCAGACAAGTGATGACATAAATTTAGAAGACCCTGCAAGCCAGATTCTTGCCCTTTTTGAACAAAGGATCAGTATGTTGCAATGTTTACATTCAAACGATTCTAAAGAGTACTTAAAGTAAGTATACATTTCTCATGTTAAGAAAATTAATTTAATCATTTCTTTCTATGATATCCCATGTACCAACCAAATGGATTATTCAGACTTTATTTGTATCCCTGTCCATGTGTGTGTGCACACGCACATGTGTGTGCGTGTAAGAAGTGTTACTTGAAAGTCAGAGTCAAGATTTACAAATTAAATTGAGTACTAGGCTATAGCTTAATCCTCCCTAGTTGTTTTTTATGTGTTTCAGTAAAGTGCATGTATGGTTTATCAGGTAGGTTGTTTCATTCTATACATCACTGTTTTGGGAGTATATTCTATACATCACTGTTTTGAAATATTTTAGTTCCTGTTTTATTCTTTGCTACAAAATTATTGTGTTTGTTATTTCTTCTGACCATCTGATATGAAGTTGTTGTCTGATAAATCTGTTGCATTAGTTTGCAATTAAGATAAGGTACTGTCCATTTGGTATCTGAATACAGTTTACAGCCATCAGATACAGGGCAAGGTCCTTCTATAGTGAGAAATATGATACATTGTATAAAAGTCAAAACAAGTAAAATTTTCCAAAACACTTCTTTCTTCAAACACGATGCCAAAAAGCCAACACAGTCTCATACAATTGACACCACTGCTCAAACACCCTTACATCAACTTGGATACTAAACAGATATTGATAAACAGTGTATTTATAATAGCTTTTTGTTATCAATGTCAAACATGGGCACTGTCCAAGACACAGGAGAGAAAGATAGCAACCTGTGAGATGAGATGTCTAAGGAAGGTCGTTGGGGTGAACAGACCGTATAGGAAATGATGACATCAAAAATTTTATAGGAACTGTACCAAGCATCAAATATATATAGAGGTAACAGATCAAGTAGTTCTATCATCTTATGACAATGGAGCCAGATCGCCTTCTGGTTGTAGCAGAACAATATCTGGGTACAGAGACAGATGAATTGATAACATCAGAGACATACTACAACAACAGGATATTACAACAACAAATGCTACAAATTTGGCATTAGAAAGAAGACTTAGGCTCCCCATGATGCGTCACAGCTTTTGTGGCTAAGACAAGACTTCTTTCTTCTCTGAAAACTTTGTTGCTGGAAAATAATTTTTGCTGGAATATCAGAGCAATAAAAAGAACACTTCAAGTAATAGCAGATATACATTAGTTTTGATTCCAGCAGCAAAAAGAAGATCATGAAAAACTTTGAGAGCATGGAAATGTATGTATCAACCTATATATACATACATACATACATACATACATGCATGCATACATACATACATACATACATACATACACATACACATACACACACACATATATATATATATATATATATATATATATATATATATATATATATATATATATATATATATATATATATATATATATATATATATATATATATATATATATATAGTTTGTTTGTTTGAGAACCCCAGAAATTGCAAGCGATTAGTTCTTACTTCCTATGTGCAGTGGGGTGGTTTTTCTGAGCTTTCTTTCATACCCAGGAGACTTCAGCTTTTGGCTTAGTGCCTATTGAAGGAGCTTTCTACTCAGAGGAGGTCTATAATTGTATAAATGGCATGCTTCAAAGCTTCCATAAGAGAGCCTCAAAATAACGGCATGCCACCTACTAAGGTTTTATGTTATATATATATTTTCCCGTTAAAGAGTGCAGGAAGGCTTATTGGCTGTGGAAATAAAGGCCGCTAATATATCTTACTATCTATCAAATTAGGCCACTACAGGGAATTGGATGAACTACTTGATGATTTTTATGACTGTTATTTGTAACACCATGTAGTGTTAAATTTGTAGAAAATAATATAAGCATGCATATAATTCAAATGTAAATTGGTGGAAAAAAAATATTACCTGTGGAGAACCACAGACTGCAATAAATGTGATCATCATCATCAGGTGCTAGGCCGGGTAGCATAGGCGGTCATGGCTCTCCACAGCTCTCTGTCTACAGTATTATGTATCAAAGTCGTTGTTGTTTCCTAAATAAATGTGATAGAACATTCTAAATAGTTTTATTATGTTGGTAATCCAATTCTGAATGTATAACATTTACACAATTGAGAGTTGTATATAACAGTTTAACAGAAATGTGTAAGGGCTTTATTGATATATAGGCTGTTATAGAAAATGATTGTTATTGTTAAATATGTTTAAGAAAATAATCGCATGCACAAAATAAAAATGTGAAAATGAGAGAAAATAAATTTCACTTACCAAGGATCTGCCGCAACAATAACTGTTCTAGAACCTTTCCTTTCATCATAAAGGTAATTAATTGTGAAAACAAAATAGACCTAACTGATAAATGTTAATTGGATTCATAGATTTTTAATTTTGAACATGGAGAGACAACATCAAGGAATGGACAGGACAAGATTTTTCCTAACTCCTCCACATTGTTGAAGATAGAAATTGCTGGAGTGCTCTGTGTGCTGAAACATCTAATATGGTACCCCTGCGATCCTGACAGGCTACATATTTATTAATTAATTCAATTATGAACACATTAAAATGGATTGAAAACAAACAAAAAACACACAAGAATGTGTTCATGACAAACCTCCCAATTGCTTGCCATTATAATAAGTATAAAGAAGATTAAAAAAATTATTACATCAACCATGCACTTCAAATTTCACAAAATTTCTCGTTAGTACTTTTAACTTCTAAAGTACTTCTGGTTAGTCTAAATTTCTAAAAATAACAAAGCAAATGTCACAAACAAATTGTCTCATATGAGACTGATTGATGGAATTTGTAGAACTTTGCATCTCATATGAGATTCGTTGGGTGGAATCCGTTAAAGAGTACATAACATGCTCTGAATGAAATGGAAGAGTTTGTGCTGCTATGTTAGTTAATATATTTAATGTTTCTTTTATTCACCAGTGAAATTGGAAAGATATTCTCAAGTCCATGTTGTCTGATTAATTCATTTTTATTGCCGTAAGTATTAAATAGTAAAATATTTCTTACAACATTATATTCTATTCAGTATGCATTACAACACTATTATAATACTACAATTGATAATAAGTAATATTGCAATAAAACTGTATTATAACAAATAAGGTACCTATGTGGAACACAAGGTAGTTAATTTTACCTTTCACAAACAGACTACCATACTAACAAACACGAACACAAAATAGAGATGACAGTGTATAAAACAGACTAGATCAACATTTCAATCATAAGGTCTTTCTCAAGATGAATACAGAGAACAACTGATAAATATAATAGTAATATAACAAATGGACTAGACTGCAGGCATTTAACAAAATAAATCAAAGGTAACAGTAATGTCATATATATGTCAACAGTCATATATAGAGGCTTGATTCTTAATTAGAAATCAGCATCATGGGACATTTCCATAAGTGCTCCGCTGTATGTTTAAACAGCCACTTAAGAGTATGCAGATTCAGTCCCAGTCAGATATTTATTATGTGATATTTGTAACTTTCCATAGGACACATTTTCTCCACCCCTGGTTATCTCCATATCTGTCATTCTTTGTATGTTCACATTATCACCTCCAGCAGCGTCTTTTTCATTCTGTAGTGAATAAATGACTGCCCTTATTATATAGATCCTATCTCTCTTTAATACTGTGCCATCAACCACATCATTGTTTGCTAATGTGTCGCTCTTTTGTTGCCACTAACCCTTGCAATGACCAGGGCAGTATATCCATGTAGTATGTTAGAGAACCAAGTTGTTCAGTAATGTGACCCAATCCTTTCTTGGCATGCAACTTTATATTTTCCACAGCATGCTCTAGGAATCAGCGAATATCTCAATTTGGTTGACATTTCAGTCACCAACTGAGTGCCGCAGTCACCACTTAGATTTCCATTTTTATGCTTGATTTAGTGGAGCAGGCAGAGGATTTTTCAAGGACCTTTTCTCCATTCTTGTAAGCAATAAAACGTTATCCACACTTATTTGTTTCTCTGTTGACTGAGCCATCATATAAATACCTCATATACTGTCATAGTGACCAGTACATTTTTATTATAATACTAATGCACTATTAGTATAAATAGTGATTATGGTTAAATAAATGTTCTCAACCTCACACTGTAGATGCTATGATATTTAACAAAGGCACATTTTCAATTTGAATTCATCTATCTATCGTCTTTTCCAGACATGCTGTTAGACGTCATAGGTAGTTGAAGTTTTCTATCTTTGACCATCTTTGTTGCACTTGAAAATATTCTCCCATGTAGCAGTAAAGACTTGGGCTAACATAAAAATCCATATTAGCTAATCATGAAGTATAGGCCTAAAATGATAAAATTATGATTGATGGAAACCAAAGCAGATAAATTGATTATTGGTTCTATAGAGCTTCTTTAAAAATAGCAGATATATTGGTGATTATTCTGAAAAGAATTTTAAAAGTATATAAGCCTATAGTGGTATTGAGCACAAGTTAGCATAGGAAAAATGACAGTGGTACTAATCATAGGTTACCAGGGAAAATGCACAGTGGTACAGAGCATATATTAATTAGAGGTTATCATTTGAGGCCATAATCTTGGTCTCTGTGAAATGTAAGGATCTCTTGACACTTTCAACCAAAAGGGACTGAGCACATGTTCTTAAGTATTGTCTCATTATATTTATATAAATGAATTGTAAATTCATTACGTACCATGCTTTTACAGTTCCTATTTTTACAGTACCAATGAACTTGATGCAGACAATGATAAAAACCACAGTGTTAACATGAAGGCAGTTCAGGTATTTTTCCGGGACCTTGAAAAAAACCCAAATCTGATGAAGCATGTAAGGAATATGTGTTTTTGTGGGTTTTTTTTAATGTGTGTTTTATTATTTATAATATCTAGGACTGCTACTGTCATTATAGAGTGGTCAATGTTAATGGCGTTCACATCAGTAAAATTATATAACAAAAGTTAAATACTAAAAGACAAAGAGTACAACATTAGTTGAAATTATTTGTGTGACTAAAAGGCCTTTGGAAAACAAAGGATATATAATAAAAATAACAATTTTCTAGGCATACCGGTAGTTTGAAAATGCAGTTAAAAAAGTGTGGGGCTGTGTGAAACTAGAATGCCTCAATAAGTAACAAAAGTATCATAAAAATATGAAAGAAACCAAATACTTTGTTTCAATACGAAAGGAAAATGTAACACTAAGTTTATTAAACATTAGATGTATCTTCTTATTCTTCTTCTTGTTCACAGTTTGACATGTCTTCACAGCAAGTCTGGTTTTCTTAATAAATGCTGCTGTATTTGAAAGCTCCTCAGTGCTTCCATACAGAGTTTTCTGTGGATATCCAACTCTGTGAGCTAGTGTTCTTCTCTTAACTGGTTTAGTGTATTGCAGTCATGCAGGATATATTTAGTGGCCTATGCTGCTGCCCACATGTCACAGAGGTGATGGAACGGGTCTAAGTATATTTAAGTGGCTATTTAGTCTATTGTGTCCTGTTATGAGGCAGAAAATGACCTGCTCAGCTCTGTCAAAATAGTGATAGTTGTATTTTGGATAATCGACTTTCCTGCTAGCTTTGATGAGGGTCTTAATTTCTTGGTAGGTGATTTCTTGGTCTTTTTGTTCCTGTGTTTCTCCATCCTTTGCCATCCTATCTGCAGAGATAGTGATAGTTGTCTTTTGGGTGGTCGATTGTCCTGATAGCTTTGATGAGGGTCTTCATTTCTTGGTAGTTGATTTCTTGGTCTTTTTGTTCCTGTGTTGCTCCATCCTTTTCCAACCTATCTACCTCTTCATTTCCTGGTATGCCACAGTGGGATGGTATCAACTGTAGTACTGCCTTTCTTTGGATGCTCACTTCTTGTATGGCTTCCTCTAGATCTGGGAGTTTGTTGCTGTCAAGGGCTTCTAGGACAGACATTGCATTAGTAAGAAATACCACCTGTTGACATTGGGTTGTTATGTTTTTAATTATTTCTGCAGCAATATTTTTAGAGCCTGTACTTCTGCAGAGTAGTTGGAGCAAAATACTCTAGTTGGTAAACATGTGGATTCATTTTCCTTTTCTGAATATTTAATGTACATCCAGCACATCCATTCTTCACTGCTCTAGTTTCTGATCTGTGAGTATATACTTGTATCAATGCTTCTCTGGGGTACATATCTTCAATAATGTTGCATACTATAGTTTTATTTTGGAGATTATTCAGTTCTATCATAGCGTGGTAGTTGTTTATGGTGGTCCTGATAGTGATATTTGAGTATTGCTCCCACAGAACTGGGAAAAGTGTTGGTGTTATCTCTCTTGTTATGTCTGGTAGTTCTCTATATTCTCTGTTTAGTTTTTTGGATCTGTGTATAAAACTGCTCCTCTTCAGTTTTCCACTGACTAGGTTACCATATCTGGCCCTCATTGAATGTGCTGGCATACTCTTGTACTTTTCTGCATGGACCATGGTCTTAGTGTCTCGCCTGTATGGTAAGGGGGTGATGCCTGTAATTTTTTCCATTTTATTTATGTGAGAGGACTTCATGGCAACGGTGATAAGGTGAAGGGCTTCATTTTGTACCTTGTTCAGGGCTTGTAGATGGGAGTTGACTGCTGAAGTCCATGCTGTTGATCAATATTCTAGTACTGGTCTAATTGCACCTGTATATACCTTCTTTAAGGTTGCCTCATTGCCCCCCCCCCCCTCTTCTCCCCCCCCCCCCCCCCCAATTTTTTTCCTGCCAATTTTTTTAGAATGGCAAGTTTCTTTCTTGCCTTTGCTTCTATTTTCTTAATGTGAGGCCTCCATATCAGTCTCATCTAGTGTAGTACCCAAGTACACCGGCTCGTCTTCTGTTTAAATATGTACATTTGCAAGTTTTATCTCTCCTTCTTTGTCCTTATTTGAAAGTGTGAAGAGTGTTGTTGAGGACTTTTCAGCATTGATCTTTACCATCCATTTCTCTGCCTATGCTGCTATGTTGTCTGCTGCCTTTTGTATTTTATCGTTGGCGGTCTCTAGATATTCTTCTTCACACCACACCACCAAGTCATCAGCATAGATAAGAGCTCTTACACCTTGTGGCGGTTCACAGTTTAGATCATTTCTGAATGCAAGAAACAGATTTGGAGACAATACTGAACCTAGAGGAACTCCATGTATTAGGAGAAATATTTTGCTGTTGTGACCTTCCATAGTGACTCTTGCTTTCCTATTGTGTAGGAAGGATCATATCCACTTACTCATGTTACTCCTAATTCCATTTTGTTGCATCTTTACTATTACTACCAGTCCATCTCTCAAGACATTGTTGAAAAGTTTTTATAGATCTATCCATAGGATGGAAACTTTCTTCTCCTCTTGAAATGCATCTTCTATGACCCAGGACAGCAATGTTATTTGGTCTTCTGTGCTGTTACTCTCAAATCTAATCTGGCACCAATAGCTTCTCTGATGTTAGGTACCATTTCAGTCTTCTGTTGACTATCTTTTCCATTGTCATGCAGACACAACTGGTTAGACTTATTGGTCTATAGTTGTTAGGCTCCTGTTTGTATGTCCTTGCCTCTCTTTATAATTGGGCACATGAGCGTTTCTCTCCACAACTATGGTGCATTGTCTGTACTCTAACTGTAGCTGTATTATATCTGTAGTAATTTACATATTGCTGCATGTCCTACGTTCTTAAGCATTTCATTGGTGATGCCGTCCATTCCTGGTGATTTTATATTTTTAATTTCCTTATAGATACTTTTAGTTTTTCTAACAGGAATAGTTTGGATATGATATCTGGACAATTTGTGTTGTTCTTATCATTGTTTATTTCTTGACGAATATTTTGTTGTTTATGTGCATTGATGGTAATGGTGCTTTATTTTCTGTATGATTCTGCATGCTTGTTTGCCAGTGTAGAGTTTACCTGAATCTTCCAGTGTAATTGCCATTGGGAGTTGCTATAATAATTTATTTGCTTAGGTAGTTAGTTTCCACAGTTTTCTTCATTCCGCTTCAAAGTTTAATTTTTGAGTTTTTCCCATCCAGCTTCTTCTCTGTGTTTCTATCTTTCTTTAGTGAACTTTGCTTTGGTCTTTTGTAGAGCAATGTGGTTCTGTTGGGATGGTTTCATCTCTGCCATATTACATGCTTCAGCCAGTTCTTCCTGTAGTTTTTGGAATGAGTTTGTCCAATATGGTACATAATTCTTCCTTACTACTCTTGGTATTGTCTCCTTAACTGCCTAAAATATTCCTTTATTAAACTCCATGACAATTATGTTGATGTCTCTGCCTGTTACTTGTATGTCTTTTTTGAGTAGGTTTGTTCAGCATTATATATGTGCCAGTTAGTTTTTTTCTAGTTCCTTCTTGGCTTAGTTGGTCTTGTAATCATTATTTTGTTCACTTGTATGATGACTGGGCAATGATCACTGCCACCAAGTTGTTCATGTTTTGTTCTTTCCATTATTCCAGCCAGTTCTGGGGTACAGAATGCCAGGTCTGAGGTGGAGGTGCTATTTTATCTTCTTGAGTAGAAAATTGGTGGATCCTGTGGATTTTTCAGGAGGATTAGGTTGCTATAATCTTGCCAACTTTCTGTCTCTTCTCCCCTTCTGTCTAAATTGTTGTATCCCAGCATTGTGAGTGGCTGTTGAAGTCTCCCACTGCCAGGAAGTGTTTGTTAAGAATGTTAATACTGGTCATGTTTAAAGGGATGTCATTTGGGCAGTAGAAGTTTAGTATGTGGAGTTCAAGGGAGTTATCTTTTTATGTGAATTATCTGGTATTCAGCACCTTCCTTATGTGTTTTGGTTTCTGTGATAATGATGTCATTCTTTACCAGTGTTAGTATGCTGCCTTTCGTCCAATCTTTCCTGTCAACTCTAAAACATTGGTACCCTCATATTTTGAAGATTATTGTTTTGTTGAGATAAGTTTCCTGTTTTCAGCAAATACTAAACTCTTTCTGGTGCAAAGTGTTTTCTAGTTCAATTCTTTTATTGTTAACTTCATCTGCATTCCAGTGCTTGATATTTAGAGGGGATGTCATCCTGTTGGTTTGGCCAGTCGCTTTCCTCTTCGGCTCCACAAGGTAGATTAGAGGGACCTCCAGTAGCTGGGGGAGGATTATGTTGAGGTTTAGAATCCTGCACTGCTCATGTCTGAGGGAACTTCACAGGGCGAGCACATTACAATTAAAAAAAATTTGGTATTGCAGTCATGTCAACTATTCTGGTTGCATGATACCATAGTTGCTGGTGTGGCTCTCTGCCTGGTAAGATCTCTGACTTAAGCACCTGTGCTTGCTTTGGTGGGACTGTGGTTTTGCTCGATATTGGGTTGTCCCAACAAATCTTAGCTTCCAGTCTCTGTTGGCTGGACAAAGCCCTGTCTCCACTTCAAGGAGTTGGCCTCGATAGGGATTAGATGTATTAAGTTCAAAAGCTTTGAAAGCACCATATTTTGCCCATATGAAGACATGCAGTCTATTGAACTGTGCTGTCAAAAATGGCTAACATTGATACAACCAAATGATTGCAAACTTACATTTGATTGGATGTCAGCATACAACATAGTGGAACATGCTTTATACATAACACACATAGACACCCTCTAAGTAGGATGTGTCTTCAACACAGCATTGTACATTTATGAGAATATTGGAGTTTTTTTGTTATGAAAGAAAATAGGAGGAAACTCTTCAGTGCATAGGCCTATAAGAAACAAACTCTTAATTGCTCATAGTTCTTGGAAATTGAATGAAAAAGATAAAATAGTACCATAGGGTAGCCTTGGGTATAGAGATGCATGGGGTAAAACCTTGCAGCAGGTTTTTTCCGAATCTATGGGTTCTTCCGATACTGAATGTGACCAGGTCAGATGCCAACATTCCAATCTTTAACATAGTGAAGTTTTATGGGTCAAGGACGAGTCAGTTTTCAACAATTTGGATTATTATGTTTTAACTATGTTTGATTTTTTTGCAATGTCTCGCACTCTGCCTGCTGTTATTATTATTATCATAATTTATTAAAAAAATTTTAAACTAAAATATATTTTGTGTTGTTAAGTAATTAAGCACATTAATCATGTCAGGCTACTTTGTTTTTTCATCGGAATATATGATAGTTGATAAAAAAAATGTGATTTTGGGGTAAGGTGTCGCACATTATTGGGGCAAAGTGTGGCCACCAAAATGAATGAAAAAAATGTTGATGTCATGAGAAAGTTTCTGATGCCGATCTAAAGCTGTGAGAAACCAATATATATGGTTATAATGATCATTCATTCTTACAAAGACATTATTAGCTTTAAAATGAAACTTGTGAACTATTTTTTATCTGTTTCCAGATTAAAGTTACGAAACTAGGTCTATCTATTTGTAGCTGTGTTTTCAATACTCTCACTAATGTTAGATGGATGGATAAGCTATACACTGATGGCAGTTTGGTCTCTCATATTTAAGCATAGATAGTTTTCAGAATAAGTTAAAACATGAAAAGTGTGGCACTTTGTCCCCGGCTACCCTTTAGGTAAATATGAAAAATGTGTATGATATTAGACTTTGATTAGAATTTGATTACATATAATCTGATATCTGTGAGCTAATAAAGTTGGTGGTTACATGATATTATCATTACCCGGTACTCTCACAACAATTTGTTTGCACTCTGCAAATTTTAATTTTCATGTTGAATTTTACAAAAGAATGTTAATTTCTTTCTGTCTAAACACTATTTTGCTTCATTTGTGCTTGTTATGTTCCTTATATTGTTAACAAATTGTTATTAATCAGTTATATTTTAGATCTGCATGGTATTGTAGATTTGGTAAAGTGTTATAAATGTAATTGTAATTTATTTCTGCAATCTGTATAAATATTTTACGTTTGTCTTCAGATTATGACACAAATTGAGACAAATTTGATCCCAATTTTGCCCTCATTGTCTCAAGATGTTGAAGCTCTACGCTTGTTTCTTGTGTTGCCATATTGCCAACTTTTTTCTCAGCCCGAGTTTTATAGTTCTACTTTATGCCAATTTGCCAAAAGTTTTCTTTCTTTGGATACTGTAACACAGAAATTATTTGGTGAGTAATTATTCCTGTTTTCATATTACTTTACTGCTCTAGTTAATTGATAGTTGTCTTCAATTATTTCATGTTACTGATGTTTACATATAGCAGAATTAGGCAAAATATGGTCTGCAAGCCATTTATTTCTAGTCCTACCAGGCAGATTAAAAATTACTATATCCACTGACTCTCTAAGCTTAGAAAATAGTGGATCACAAGCTATCTAAGCTGAACTTGAAGCTGTGATAAGAAGGAAATTATTAAGTCAAACCACTATCACTATATGAACGAGCTGAAAGCAGATTTGACCACTACCGGCTTCATTTAATATCGATACTCATCATTATGTGACATATTCTTTCCAGAATGTGTTCTTCTTTATAGATTTTCTAAACAGCAATTCTGGGCAAGATGAAATGCAGCTAGAGACATGTTTAAGCAGTATGATATATAACTGTACCATCATCATCTTGGGTGCCCTCTTAGCTTGTTGCCGCTAAATCTGCCTTCAGCTATTAATATTTCATGCTATTATGTCTCTTGGAAAGATTTATAGCTGAAGTAAGAATTAATAACACTAGAGACTTCAAATACAGATAATTTTACAGTGTAAAATAAAGATCTCAGCCTTCGCAGCATCTATTTCGTTGTTCTTTTGATTTAATACACCTTAAAAACTTCAAAGGATTAAAGAAAGGGTAAAAAAATAGTATAACAAGTTCACTGGGGAGGAGATTTTGAGACTCTCTAATAATCACTTAAAAATGAAATCCAGCAAGAATTGATAAATAGCATCTTTTGAATAGTGAATGCAGAAAGTTAAACATGAATGACCTTATCAGAAGTAGTTAATTTACCAGTTATATTTTATTTTACTTAGGGTTTTCTTAAATTTCTGTGTCTTAGTAACAAAACAACCAGAGCCATAGATACAGGCCTATCTTCACTAGGCTTATGGAGGGAAGGTGGGGAGTAAAACAATTCATTTGATCACAATGTTTTTTTAAAGGATTTTTGATGAGTTTTGTTTTCAAAAACCATTTGGTAGGGGGAATTAATCTTCTTTCTTATTTATTGTTTAGAACTTTTATTTTTTGTTTTTTTGTTTTTGTTAATTCTCAAATAACCAACATAAATTGTTGTGTGTTTTCTTCAGGGTGAGTTGAAAATTGTGCTATGATTTAAGTTACACCATACTTGCCTAGCACATCCATTTTAAGCATGCTTTTGATTTAGGTGGTCTTCCCTAGTGTGTAACAAATTTACTCTCTGTTGCCATGCAATGAGTGTGTGACAGCCCTCAGCCATGACAGTTTATCACACACAATATCATTGAACTTTGCAGGCCAAATTTGTCCTTCAATGGTAGTTTTCAAGGTGGAAACAGTTGGCAAGGAGTTAGACTTGGGTCGAGTACATCTAACTCGTACAAGGAATTCTGCTGTAGGCCATATAGTGAACTCATCTCGTGTAATTAGACAGTCCATTGTCTCCTTTGCCCTCGAATACATAATCCTTCTCATCTGAGAGCCTGATCCTGGAATGTGATAACACCAATGATATTGTATTAATTGTATTACCGGTATTGTCACTGATTACTAATGTAACTAAAAAACAGCATAAATACCAAATATAAAATACTGTAAATGAAAAATCATAAAAACCAAAGTAACAAAGACTAATTCAGTATATAAACCATAGTTTTCATCAATTTTAGTTTTGTTAAACTCATCCCATTTCCCCTTATGAAACATTCAGACTCCACCCCACCATCCAAAATTTTTGAAGCTATTTATGAATAGCTCCTATCTCCATGTGTCTTCCACATGCACACATTTTTGTATGTTTATATATTTCTGTGTTTACAGCTAGCATCATTGACATGAAGCATTCATTTAATCTATGCTGCATTGGCATGTAAAATTATAACGAGCACAGTTATTGCTTAAAACTAAAATGATTGCCTATTTTCTATTCAAATGCAGTGGTGGGCAGTGGTGAGACCATTCCATTGTATTGTGTTTAATTCTTGTTCATGGTTGTCTCTTGACAAAGAACTCTAATTGACCGTAACATGGAGAAAGTACATGTACTTAGGTTTTTTTTTTGTTGTGATTTTTCATTGACAGTATTTTACATTTTGTTGTTGTTGTTAGTTATATTAGTGATCAGTGATAATAATACATTATCATTGGTGTTTTTACTTCTTACTTTTTATTTTTCTTACTTTACTTCTGCACTTTTCACTTTATTGGATACCCTCTGACAGGTTGGTTATTATTTATCCAGGAATTTAAAATGTGCATTCAATAGAGTTGAAGGTAAATACTAAATTAAGTATGCAGGTTACTGTAGATGACTATCAATATAAAATAATCAGAAATAACAATCAAACATAGAACAAAGATAATTATCAATGTTTTTTTTGCATCTATATTTTGGTTATTTACAATATAGTTGAACTAGGGTTGCCTCACCCTCTTAACTTAGGGTTTGTTCACCAATATGAAATGAAATCATTGTCCAAGTCTGAGGTTCTGCATACATTTTTCTGTGAACTGGGATGTTGTGGTTTCATACCTTTTACTTTTCCATACCACATAGGCCTACTTCCAGAAGATGGCTAGAAACTTGTTCTTGACCATAAACACAGCTCTCATTTTGGCTTCGTATTTCATTTTCTCGACTTTACAGCCACTTGTAGCCACAAGCAAAACTAGCTCCACAGGAGATTAGCACCACATTACTCTCACTTTCATGAGCTATGGGACATGACAACCTGGCAGTTCAGGCTAACTGCTATCTTGCACTGTACCATGACATCATTTTAGCTGTAGAGTCCCCACAGCTAAAATGATGTCATCGCACAGTACAGGATAGCAGTTAGCCTGAACTGCCAGGTTATCATTTCTCATAGCTCATTTGATAAAAGGTGCAGTTTACATATATTGTTTATCTTGTACAATCAATTCTCATTCAATCTCAATCCTTACTTGATGAAAAGCCAGGTGATTTGCAAAGGCTTTAAAATTACTGTTTTCCAGGATTCCCCCTTGAGTGTGTACATTCAATGTCATGGATATCTTGTAGCTCTGTGAGTTACATGATACCAGTACAAAAACCCTTTGTTTCACTTCCAAGTACTTTTCTTCTACTTCTGCGTTCGCTCTCTGTTAACCACCACAAAAGTTTGTGTGATTTACGCCCGGTATTGTGAAGTACGTTGTGCTGCAAGTTCCTATTTGCACCTTGGCTGGCCCAGCGTATCTGAGCCTGGTCATCCGAAGCCCAGCACATCCATTTTTGTCATGCTTTTAATTCTGGTAGTGCTCTGCTGCCAGTGAATTCATCACACAAATTTAGATGTATTGTGTCTGTGACCATCAGGTAATGAACGATTTCTCTCTGTGAGTATGAGTCTGGTATAGGAGTGTGTCAAAGGTAGAGTTGGGTCTGGTTCTTTCACCCTCTTAGCTGAGGTATTATTCACCAACATCACGAGCCCCTCATCCCATTCTTAGTCTATACACATTTTTTAGAAGCAGCATGGCCTGGAAGCCTGCTCTTGATTGAACAAAACTCTCTCCATGAACATGATTCCAGTATAGAAATCTTCACAACTAGTGGAATTGCACTGTGCAACCACAATGTGTTAAACTGTCCTCTGGAATTTGAAAATTCTGAAAATTTACCCAAACAGAAAGAGTTTCCACCAAATAGGCAAATAATATGTTCCACTACTTGAAATGGAAAGTAGAATGATAAATTGTACTTCATCATGCGCAAACAAATTATCAAGATCACTACTATAAATAATGCTTGTATATATGATTAATAAATTGCTATTTCCTTATTCTGCAGATTTATGGTGGTCAACTGATGGATCTTTTTTCAAACAATTAGTTCTTGTGAGTATTCAGTGGTTTATTGTATATTTTCTCTTAAATTTCAACTCTGGCAAATTCATCTTTATGAACTTTTTATTCTAAACTTAAAACTATTGTTAAACAACTAAGTGACCAAACAGCAGCAGCAACACTAAAAATATTACAAGCAGTAGCAGCAACAACAGTAGCAATACCAACAACAATAATAATAATAATAATCAGGATCATGATTAGGTTCCATGTTGACTGACAGAGGCGATCATGGATCTCCAAAACTCTTTATTTCCAATATCTTTTATCAGTTTCATTTTGTTGACTCTTGCATAATGGTAATAATAATCTTGTTAGCTTCTTGAGTACATGTACTCAACAAAGATATACTATTATTTTATGTAATACATAATCCTTCCATGTAGGCTTTATTTATTTCCAGCTCTCTATGCTATAGTTTTTCTCTGTTTCTCTATGCTGTAGATTTCAGCACAATATGAATTGTGCTATACAATTAACTGTTTTTATGTTGTATGTATTATCAAATGACAGCATCTTATGGTAAGATTTAAATTAAGTTTTCAGAACCAGTACAATGTTAAAGATTTGCTAAATGCAACAGACTCATCTACATCAGAAAATACAACACAACACAATAATATATTAAAAGACCATCAAGTATTAGTAATATTAAAGAAGCCAACATCATATTAGAACAAATTCAGATTTTGCAGTTTTGTTACTATTTTTTTTAGCCAGATATAGAACCATAATGAATTTGTAGGCTTGTTATCTAGTTTAATTAAATTATATTGGTTATGCTGTCATTGCACTGTGGTCAGACTCATATATGCTCAGTTTCTTCAGCAGATATAAAAGGATATATACTCTTATCGTCCCTGTGATTCATTGGTTAAACACATTTCTTACTTTCTTTCACAGGGTCTAGTCCCATTTATTCCACATTTAGTGCAGAATTCTTTCATTTTCTGCCTTAGACAAGTAATCAATCAGTGTCCACATCAGGAAACTTTAGCTAAGCAAGTTGGCATGCCCCCTCATCCATCATCACCTCATTGACTGCAGATACATTGGATGCAAGTCTGCCTGCTCTCCTATTACTTCAAATGCATCATATTCAGAGCAGTCAGTTACTGTGATGCTGTTCATCTGTCGAAGTTGATGATGACCATTCAGCTCAACTGGAATGATGATGAATGTGATGATGTCTGCAGTGTGCCCGACTATAACTAATGAGTCCTATGTGTGCTTGAAATTGTCTACCACACTCTGTGCATGTTTGGGTAAAGTATATGGGACATTAAGCAGCTATGCTGTTTTCCTAGTGCGTTTTTGTTGCACAGATTAATATCTGAGATTCTTTTCAGCTGCTGCATCACTCTTGATTCTGCAAAATCAGTTGGATCTGTCTTATGCAAGATTCTCCCATGAATTTGTGTCTATAATGAAGAATCAGTGATGTCTTAAGAGTGTCTTTAAAATGCTCCGTCTGTCCTCTGGCCTTGCGGAAGCCAGTATGGTGTTTTTCCATATAACAACTTTTTTGGTAGACGATGATCTTTAATGTGGACCATGTGTCCTACCCAGTATGTCTGTGTCTTCATCAACATTGTATGTATGCTTATTGATTTAGATTTTATCAGTACTTCACTGAATGGTATGTTATCTAATGAATGGATGTTGAGTATCTTATGAAGGCAGCTTAGGTCAAAGTGGTTGAGTCTTCTAGCATGTCTGGCATATTCTGTGATTTTCCAGAGGTTTGACGTGGCAATAGATGTATTCACTTATATCCACATGCTGAGGGTCTCACTATTGGCCAATTAAATTCACAAAATACAATAGTAAATGCTCAGTGGATGACATTTCAATATAATGAGGTTTTCCTTTTGTGAGAGCTTGATAGCTTTTCATCTGTAAAATTGAATTTTACCTTTGTGGTGCAGCATTCAGAGAATCCAGCATTGCACATCATGCTGAGGGAGCCAGATGAGCTCCTGAGTATGGTCCTTGATGCCATTTGTAGACCCTATGTAATGCCCTGGTTATGAATAGATCGTACATGTGTTTTGATGAAAAACAACTCTGTGCAAGATGTGACAATTTCCTGGGAAAACACATAATCAAGTAAACATGTTAGCATTGTATAATTGGAGAGTCCCCTTAGATAGCAGCGAATAGTTGGTTTTCACCCATCCCAGTGACCATGGTCCAGGTGGTATTATGTAGGGTATGGATACCTCTGGCAGAAAAGGATGCTTCACATGAAAGCTGCTGAAACTCATGACTCCAACTGAATTTTTTGGAAAGGTATAAAAGCCATAAAATCCTTAGAATTTACTTCTTCTGAGTTAGGAGACTTATTTTTTAAGTATTGCATGCCAATGAAAAGTTGAAGTTTTATGAAAAGCCCTGAAAAAGCTTTTCAATTGCACAAAATGATATAAGAACTGTTTAGTGAATGGAACTTCAGATTGTCATTGAAGGGCAGTAGTAATAGCTCAAACACTAATCCTTAGGCCTACCTTGAATATAGTTGTCATGCATGCATCATTTAAATCAGAAGTAATTCTAGAATAATCTACAAAGACCAGCTAGATTCCTTGCCATGATGCATCTGCGAACATAGTGACATCATGATTCTTGAATGTCTTGAAACATTTCTTGTTTGTCTGAATTTAGTCTTGTAAGTTAGAATGTTAAAAAAATCAACATCTCTCCTCATCTGGAGAGTTACATTTTATTTAGCTTAGATATATTTAACTATAATTATCATCATCAAGTGACATATTCTTTCCAGAACGTAGTCTTTCCTATGGATCTCTTGAATTCTCCACGGTCTTAAGCAAGTTGCCCTGCATCTTCCAGTGACATGTGCAGGCATTCTTGAATGTCTTTTGTCCAACAGCGTCTTGGTCGGCTTTTGCCCCTGTTGCCTGTGCTGTCGTGTCTCTTAATATGACCGAAAAAAACTAGCTTTTTCTTTAATACAGTGTTCAGAAGCCAGCCTTCCTGGACGTTAATTGTTTGTAACACCTCCTGGTTTGTTTTCTTCGCTGTCCATGGTATTCTCAAAACTCTTCTATAACACTTTAATTCAAATGATGTCACTCTCTTGGCCACTGTTTTATTTAGTGTCCATGCTTCACATCCATATGTCGCCACAAGAAATACACATGTTCATAGTAAACACAATTTGGTACTTATGTTAGTACTTTTCCATAGTTTCTTTATCTGTTTTAATTTTGCCAGCGCCATTGCCGTTCTTCTCTTGATCTTGAACTATAATTATAGAAATAAGAACACAAAGAACCACAATAGATCCAGTACTCACATTTTTTATAATTTCAAGTAAATATGCAAAAAACATACACCATGAAAATATATGTTGTATCTGTGAATTAATTTAAAAATAAAATTTTAGGATCTCCCTAGTGTAGTGATTAAGCTGTTTGCCTTGCATACAAGAGGTCATCAGTCTGATTTGGCTCATTATGTCTTGATTTCTAAGCAATTTTGTTGGGAAGATCCCTAGATATTATTCTTGAAGCTATGGAGTTACATACTACCAGTGGCAATTCTGGCAGATTACATTCCATTTCATTGAAAGAGATATCAGAAAACCAGAGCTCTGTGAGGATAACCTTCTACAACTTTTGAACTTTATAATTTGTGGAGTTAAAGTTTTGACAAATACCAAGATTTACATAGTAAAGAACAGTAAAGACAAAAGAGAGAGTGATAAATCTTCATGCTTAGAGAAACAATAATGTTCTATCTTAATCAATTTCTGTACTCTGTAACATTTAAAATTAAGAATACGAACAACAACCATATGTTACATTAATACATTTGCATAGAATATAGTCAATGTAAGAATGCACAACTATTTAAAGAGATTTTATATTGAAGATATAATAAAAATTGTTTGCATGTATATTCCAGACATATAAACAATGTGTGCAATACCTGCTGCAGTTACCAAGTGATCAAAATTATTCGCAGGTGAGAATCACAATATTATCAGATAGTAGTATAATTAGTTTCATAAAATTTTTAAAACCAGAAAAACAATAAACTATTTTGTGGGCTTTAAATATAATCCACATGAAAGCAGCCCTGAGTTTAGGGTGAAATGTGGGTATGATAATTATTTTCTTTGTACACCATGCTCAAATCTCCGCTTACTGCCAAAATTGGATGTGTCAGACCATTGGCACAAATAAAATGATGATGCAATGCATTTTCATTCTCTGGTATCAATCATGCTGGAGAACTATTAGGATCATTGTCTAGCATTTAAAATTGTATTTAAAAATCATTATGGAGTCATTTTACTAAAAATATGTTTAAAATTTAAATTCAAGGATACAGTAATGTATCATATATCGTTGTATTCAGAATACACTGTTCTATGCGTTCGTATCACAAATGTGATCTTTAAATGAGGGGTAAGTGCATAGTTTCAAATTATCTAAATCCACACAACAGACCAGTGCTATGATTTTCAACAATGAGTCTCATATGAGACAGCTAGTATATCCATTCTGCATTTTGTTGTTTTTAGAAATATACACTAACCTAGATTAATAAGATAAACTTCTGACAGTAAGTAAATACTTTCTTTGTGAAATTTGAAGTAGGTGGCACAAGATTATATCAAATTTGTGTGTTTTATATTCTTTTTTTCATCTTGTTTGCAATTCTTATAACAATTTTGAAAATGGAGATCTGGCAGAAATATGTTTTGTGAGTATGATTGCATTTCAATCCTTTTTAATTTGTGAATAATGAGAAATCTATGAATCCAGTTAAAATTAATATTAGTTAGACCTAGGCCTATTGTGTTGTTTTCAAAATTGGAAAATGTGTATGATGAAAGGATAAGTTCTATAACAGTTACTGTTATGGCAGATCCTCGGTAAGTGAAATTTATTTTCGCTCATTTCCATATTTGTATTTTGTCCATTTGATCATAACAATCATTTGCTGTAACAATCTACATATCTATAACCTAAAGCCACTGCACTATTCTTTAAATGGACATATAACAGATGATACTTTAATCATATTTAAAGTTAATAATGTTAGTTTGACTAAGATATATCTGCAATATTCTAAAATGTTCTCAGTGGATAGTCATGAGAAGAATGTGGGAAAAATTCACAAACTGTTATACAAATCTCAATTTTGTAAAATATTATGTATTCATAATTGGATTACCAACATAATAAGACCATTTAGAATGTTGTGTCGCAATTATTGTAGTCTGTGGTTCTCCACAGGTTAAATTTTGTGTCCACCCATTTACATTTTAATTATATGTGGGCCTATATTATTTTCTACAAATTTAACACTACAGAGTATTTCAAACAAAAGTCATCAAAATCATCAAGTAGTTCATCCAATTCCATGAAATTTGAAATATAATGATATATTTAATTTTTAGACCAAAAAATAAATCTTATGGGTGTAGGCCTATATGCATAACATTTTTAAGCTAAAAAATAATTGTGTCCAAACTACAATAGTTATATGCTGAATAAGTTAAATTTATAATTCTTAATACAAAAATTTGCTTAAATGATATAAATGGCACAATGACAGGTAACAAAACAATTCATATGAAGTGGAAATCATATAAAAGTTAAGTTTTTTAAAAATCATCTTCAAGTGCCATCACCTCAATGAAGGTTGGCTGCAACAGACCTCCAACATCCCCTGTCTCTTGTCTTGGTGGTGCACTCTGCTAGACTGTAACCTGTCCATCTTGTGATGTTACTCTCCCACTTATGTCTCTGTCTACCTCTTGCATTTATGCAAAAAAGTAGCAGAAATTACGCCAACTGAGAAAGAAATGTAACTACTGTACACACATAAATTATTGTAGTCCTGTGTGTGATGGAATTTTGTTTTTACGACTTTTGCTTAGTAGGTATTTCTTCTTCTTCTTCTGCGTTCATTCTCAAACTCCAACTGGATCTAGCTGGATCATGGTCCTGCTAGATTTCCAGCAGGGTGTAGTCCAGAAAATGGAAATGTGTTGTGTTGCCGTTTTATTTGTGCCAATGGCCCGACACATCCGTCTTCGGCGGGAGTAGGTATTTCATTTTGCAAACAGTACATAATATTACTAGAGGATGAATTAAAATTTGGTGGGTATATTCATATTATCTTTACAGTAACATTATTTTGTTTTAATTTTATTTCAAACTTGAAAATAATGAAATAAACTAGGAGTTCAGTATATATCTTAGTTTCATGATTT
The DNA here is from genome assembly GCA_034231615.1 of Meghimatium bilineatum. Lineage (NCBI taxonomy): Eukaryota > Metazoa > Mollusca > Gastropoda > Stylommatophora > Philomycidae > Meghimatium > Meghimatium bilineatum. The sequence continues at coordinate 57,832,040 of CM067320.1, forward strand.
TAGGCTCGGTGATATTCTGAAATACAGCTTCTTAAATTATTCAAACATAAATATGTATCACATACTTTACACTTGATTCTATTCTTTCTTTAAAAATTTTTTTTTAAACAACAAAGTTTATAATTTCTGTTTTCTTGAAAATTCTGGGTCTATTGCAGTGAGCAAGAACATAGCTAGCTTTTCAGGGAATGGAACATCATTATATATTCATATATTTTCCAAATTAATTTGTTTGTAAAATTTAACTGATTATATCTATTTGGTCTTTTTAAAGCTAGTACATCTTGATTCTTCCTTTGACAATCTTAGAACAATATATATGTATTTATCCTAGCTATATCAATGAGATGAAAAATATTGTTTTCCAATATTTATTAGTTTCCCTAACACAGTTGTATTTACCTATCAACTGATCACTTGTATCTACCCCTTTATATCTTCTTCTTCTTCTTCTTTTTTCCTTCCTCTTTTAACCTTTACGGGTGTCGAGGGAGATGCAATGTTCTTGTTCATGCTTTTCTGGCATCTTCAGATAATGTTATTTGGTGTTCGTGTAATGTCTCTTTTTGATGTTGTCGATCCAGCATACTCTAGATCTACCCTTGGCTCTTTTGATTGTGAAGTATGGCCTTTGTTGTTAACATCGCTGCCTACCATTGTTGGAATGTTCTCCACATGAAATTTATTTTAGCGAATTACTTGTTATAAACAGAATAAATCATCTACCGACTCGCTAGGTCTGTTGTAGAGTCCTCTTTATTCTGGTCATAGAAAAATCCTAAAGAATCACATAATAGCCTAATCCAGATGAAAACATGAAATATACATCTCAAGAGTCGCGAAAGATTGTTTACTACGCCATCTACCCCTTTTATATACTTATTGTAATCTCTAACATTAGGCTAAATGACTTGCTACTCACCATACATAGAAATAAGAAGAGGGGTAAGACAAGGATGCATTTTATCACCAAGCCTATTTAATATCTACACAGAGAATGTCTTTAAAATTATAGAAGAAATTCCAGGACTCAAGATCAATGGAAAAATAATAAACAACCTGAGATATACAGATGACACTGTTCTTTTAGCAGAAAGTGAACATGAACTACAAAGACTAATAGATCAAGTAAATATGGACTGGATATAAATATACAAAAAACAAAAGCCATGATAAACAGCAAAGATATAGAAGAACAAGAACTAAATTTAACATACATGGAAACTACAACAAGTAAAACATTATCAATATCTTGTATAGGCTACATAGTCACAAATGATGGCAGATGTGAAACAGAAGGTAAAAGGAGAAAAGGAATGGCTAAATGTACCTTCAATGACATGAGGAAAATATTAACATCTGAACAAATTACGAACAAGTTAAAAATGTAAATTATAAAATGCTACATCTATTCTATATTAATGTATGGCTCAGAAATATGGACACTAAACAAACAATTAGAAGGCGGAATCGATGCCTTTGAGATGTGGGTATGTATAAGAATAGGGAGCACATAATAAAAAGAGAAGAAAACAAATAAAGAGGTTCTAAAAACACTTAATATGAAGAAAGAATTACTAAGAGAAATAAAGATCAGGCAAATATATTATTATGGACACATGACACCTTATTGAAGACCTTACTTGAGGGTAAAGTCAAAGGGAAGCAAGCAAGAGGTAGACAGATACAAGTAGGGGAGTAACATCACAAGATGGACAGGTTACAGTCTAGGAGAGTGCACCACCAAAACAAGAGACAGGGGATGTTGGAGGTCTATTGCAGCCAACCTTCATTGCGGAGATGGTACTTGATGATGATGATCTGACTTGAATTGGAAATTTTAGAATCTAATGCAATTTCTTTTGTTATCAATCCATTGTATTGTTAATTGTTCACCATTCTTCATTCACTTCATAGTTCCTCTAACATTGCCTTTTTCAAATCCCTTTATATTTTAAGTTCTACTGGAAAGCCTTTTCTGTTGTGTAAGATAGAATCACAAACAAGTATACCTGTTTCCCATAAATCTTTATAATTGTTTAAAATATTTGTAAAAGTTCTTTCTGTATCATAACAATCCTTACTTCCATATTTTCACATTCTTGATACTGCAGCACTCTCAGTGACCTGAAATCTTCTGATTAGGGGCCTACATACTTACATAGAGCATTGTGTATGAGTGGTCTAAGTCTATTTATACGTTTATCATATATTATGGTGGTAAAAACATCCAGCTTGTTGGCTCATTCATTTACCTCCACATCCACATGTCAGGGTTAATGAGGAGTTATTTGTGCAGTGAATTCCTATCCACCCATTATTTTGCAAATAATACATTTTGACTCTAAATAATACTAATTAAGTCACTCAATATTCACTCATAGGAATATGCTTGTCATAAAAGTCTGTTTCATTCTTGAATTGCACCAACATCAAACAGCTCCATCATTAGACTACTTTTTAAAGTGAAGACCCACTAGCTTTGTGAACTAATTTTTGTGTGTGATCTGGTAGTAAATGCATATGCACACTACTGGGGATGGATGACTAAAACTGTCATTATGTTAAGGTTATCATATTCTGTTTACATTTGACATATTTGTTTCAAGAATTAACATTCTGGACATAGTGTGGATGGGGTTTTGTTGCCTACAGAAACGGCATGAATTTTGTTGAGAAATCTTCAGCATATTTCACTGTCACATCGAGCATGATGATGGAGATAGAGGGAGTTACAGCAGCACTTAATTGGCTGATAACTGATACATCAACACACTTGGTAATACTCACAGACTCTCAAGACATGCTGCACAAGATAGAAAAGTACATGCTGAGAAGAGAATGGTGAGACTTATTGAACAACTCATTTGCCCAGAGCAATATATGGATATACTGCCCTGGTCATGCTGGGGTCCGAGAAAATGAGAGATCCGACTTATTTGCAAGCAATGTGGCAATAGACGGCACAATGCTGAGAAGAGACGAAGCAGACTTGATCAAGGCAGTAATATATTCATTTCAAGATGAAGAAGATGATATCAATGAGGCCGAGAACATACACATACAGAGAATGTCATAAATGGGAGTATCTAGAGGGGAGGGAAGGTAAAGTAATGTTTTTGGAAGGCCCCAAACATCGTCCAATCAACATCTGACTGGGACTCTTGAGTCTACATACACTAGGATGGCTGCTGGAATGGAGGACGGAACACATTTGGGAATGCCCCATGTGCTGTGAAGCCAGTTTCTAATCAACAAGAATCAACTGTGATATTTAGTTTTCAAATTTATAATTACTGATATGAGTATTTCATTATTTCACTTCTTTGAGAAATGTTTATTTTTTCACAAACTTTGTTTAAAAAAATAATCCTTTATTTAAAAATTGCAGCTCATAGCCTTATTTACATTTCAAGATAGCAAAAGGAATAATGACCTCCTCATTGCATTGAACATGTTGCAGAAGCTCTATCAGGTATCATTGTAAATGTTAGCAAAAGTCAAAGAACCAAGTATATTAATTATGTTCAGTACTTTCTTAAATGAAATTGTATTGCAATTAGTAAAAAAACAAATTTTTAATAAACTACATACGAGATGCATACAATTTAAATACATTGAGAAGCATTGCACGTACAATATTTGGTCTTGCATATATAGCCAGAGTGATCTATGGTTAATTAGAGGAATGGAGGAATCTTTCTAGCTTTAAGTTATAGCAATAGGGTTGTAGATACAATTTTGTAAAAGAGGGTTTCTTTGAAGTCAATAGGGCAAAATGTTTGGGAGAAGTTTGATTATCTTTTTATTCTATTTTTATGGTCCTATCCCAGCTGTCGGGCCTACATTTTAAATGAAATGTGAAACAAACTAAATGTACCCAAAAAGAGAAATCCCCAAAAAGGGAGACACACAGTTCATCTTATTCATGTTTCTGATTATTTCCCTGACGTTAAAAAATAAACACTAGCTTGATGTTTATTTTTAACATTATGTGCACAATGCTTTTTCATATCTCCATACTTCTTCGAACAAAAATATCATGAGTGTAAACAAACATTAACTTATTCACCTGGTTAATGAAGTAAATGAAAGTAGACCCAATTACTAAATTTGCATCATTTTTCACTAGTGTTCACAACTACCGGTATATAGAATGCATTAGAGGTCAGTTGGGACTGTGTACAACCACTGATATAATCTTTCAAAATCTGCTGAAATTACAACCATTTCCAAGGATTTTTTTCTAAATTCAGATTTCTTTTACGTAATCACTAGTGTTTAGCGGCGGAGTAATCTATGCCTAGTAAGTAGCATTCTATGCCAAACTGAATGTATCGTAAGTTTTCACCAAAATTATAGGCCTAGTCGATAATATTTGTTCACAATTTATCTCATATATCACACATATACCTACAAACATTACATCATTACATTCAGTAACCATTCCTTTATTTCAACACACAAACATTATACACACAGCTTTAAAAACAAACAAGTTATTGCATTTTTCAAATATCCTCCAAAAATAATTAGTGTAAGTAAAGCAAGGGAAAAAAGAGTATGCAGTGGCAGGAGGAATTTAATGATTGTAGTAAGTCATGTTCCCCTTGTCTCTTTATGCTTCTGCGAACACTCATTACAAAGGTAGTAATGATATTTTCGATCGGAGCCGAACTATCGATTGCAGTCCAATTACAGAAACCATTGTGTAACTAGGAATACAGCGGTAGGAATTACTAAAAAATATGTATCTTTGCAGATTTATTAAAAAATGTGAAATGTAGGCCCAACAACTGGGATAGGACCCTTTTTATTTTTGTTTCATGTTTTATAAAATTTCAGAACAGACATTCAATGTTTGGAAATTTTAAACTCTGAATATCTCAGCTCCAACAACCCCTTCTTGAAAGAATTGAAATTCAGGAATAACTGGTTAGCCCTATGTAGCAACATGTTTTAATTCTGATCTTCGTCTTCTGCATTAAGCATTTTCAGTCATGTTAGATTGTCAGACCTGTTATTGAGTTGGTTGGCTGGTTGCTGATCCAGCGGTACATGGGCTCATGCCCTTTGACCCAGTGCCATTGTGTGATATATATATGCATGTGTTTGTTAGCTGTTATTTTGTTCCATATAATGTGTTCCATTTATCTGGTCCTGGAGGGAAGACCTGTTGTCAGGGCAAAGTCTACTGTCTTCTCCAGGTCAGAGCAGCTGCCCCATAGATTTTGCCTCAAATTTGCATCCTCTGGCCAGGTCTACTGTCTGGATCTTTGTATTTTGGGCAGTCCTGAAGGGGTATGTGTTCAGGGGTTTTTTGTTTGAGTTGCACATGGATTATCTGTTATCTGTGTATGAGTTTCTCAGTTGGTAAAGGTGACCCATCAGTGTGTAGTGATGTCCTGCCTAGGGACCTTTCTTTCTCAAGGAAGACTTTGAATATTGATTAGTTGATGTTTTTCAGCCTTTTAAAAAGTTGAACTGGTAGCAGCTACTAGTATTATAACTACTTACAGATAAAAGATTAAAAAATGCAGAAATAGAGAATTAGGCCACCAATGAGCAATTGTCAAAACGGGAGGGGGGAGGGAAGGAGGAACAGAATAAAGGGGGAAGGATAGAAAAAGAAATTAGTCACTACTAATTGAGCTTACCCCTTTATTCCTCCTTCCCTCCTCCCCACTCATTGGTGCCCCCCTCTCAATTTCTGCAATTTTTACGTTTAGCTTCCACTTGCTCCATTATATTATCTTGAATATTGTCACATTTGAGTCATGCCCACTTCTGTCTATCAGTATTGGACAAACTTTAGTTCACATACTGAATGCATGTGTTTGTGTAATTTATAAGACATGCATGGTGCATTGTTCCTTGGCAACATTTTTTTTGTAAGGAAAAAATTGTCCAATCCATCTTAGTTTTCAATATTTTTATTATTTTGTTTTGTATGTTTATTAAAAATTTCCGGTTGGACCGATACATGGATAATTGTCTTTTGTGTTATTTTTATTTACTTTTTGTTTTACATTGATAGTTAGGTATTTCTAGTAACCTTTTTACCTTACTTAGTTTTACCATTTATTTGTTTGGTTACTGTGGTATCTTCCATTTTGTTGGACACCCTCCGATATTTTGGTTATTTATACCTGGAATGTGTGGACTCTTTACACTTTTGGAAAGGTCCATGAACTTACACATGAACTTAACAGATACACATTTGACATCCTGGGCATGGCAGAAGAAAGGTGGATAGGATTCACAATGGATGGATAGAAACCACAATAGATGGTGATCATAAAATCTGGTATAGGTGTGATGAAACAAAACACTAAAGCATAATTGTATTCATTGTTCACAAGGAAATAGTTAACTCCATTATTAGCATGATAATATTATCTAAAAGAGTTGAACAGAAAATAAATATGTTATGTCATCTGATTTGTGAGTAAATATTTTATATTCCTCGAAGATGATCATCAGCAAAATTTGTGGATATCTTTTCTCAACATTTCTTGTTACAGATGAATGAAGACAAAAGTATGATAGATGTTGCTACATTTATAGTGCCAGAGTTGAAAGATGAAGTAATTGCTTCTAAAGACAATTTTTTATTTATGATGAAGGTATGAAAACTAGCATTTACATTTCTTCCTTTTTGTTTTAATTTTCCAGGAATATTATTAAAAATTTAATAGCCTTACTATTCGAATAAATAGATTCTGGATTGTTCTGAGATTTTTTCAACATACTACATAAGTAGACCTTTATAGCTGCACAACTGTGTTTAGTTTACATGTGGATGCAAACATTTTAGCATGAGTTCAACCTGAATCAAATTTACTTAATAAACTATATAGACTATGCCCCTTTCAACTCCCACAGATTGTAGCTTGTCCAACTGATGAACTAACATTACTACAACTATCATAATTTATAGGCCTACTTACGAACAATATTCACTCAGGTTTATCCGAGTATTTTTCTTTAAAATTTTCAGAATAATCATCATCTAAATATAACTCATTGTCCTCTGAATCATCAAATGCAAATTCCATAATTTATTTAGCTGTTTTTGAACACACAAATTCCTGATTTTCAACGCATCAATTTTGGTTTAAGATACTAATACTACACCCCACTTCCTCATAGTGTGAGAAGTTGAAAAAAAGAACAAACATGTAAAAAAAAATTTTTTTCCTCATTGTTTAAAATTGATTCGTCCTTGACCTATAAAACTTCACTTTGTCAAAGATTGGAATGTTGGGATCTGATGTAGTCATTTCTGGTAACACCAAAACACATAGATTAGAAATAAACCTACTGCTGATCTTTTCCCCCACCTACCCTACACCATTTTATGAAGCAGCTATCCTACAATGCAATGCATATATCATGATGACAGTAAAATATATAAATCAATTTATTAATATGAAGTATTGTTTTGTGAAATCAAAATACCAAAAAATCGATATCTTGGGGAAGCTACATTTGTGTAAATCCTGAAATTTCGGTTAAGTGCTCAGCTGCCTAGTAAGGGGTTGACCAGAAACAGCTTTGACTAGCATTGCCTTTGCACTTGCAGGCTCGGTAAGGATAGTGTCATTCCTTGACCTTAACTGAACAGCCGCCCTGATACCCTACTTCTTGTTTTGCTGGATGTTCATCATGATACACATGAAAACTAAGTGAGGATACATTAATCATGTTAGTTTATGTTTAATTATGACATGATTTCTCTTTCCAGTTATGTGAATACCCATTTCTATGTGACAGGGAGACCAAGAGCATGCTCCTTCAGACTTATGCAAGTTATGAGCAAAAGGTAGGTCTACTGATAATCCAAAATTGGCTTAGACTGTAACAGTGCTAGCTGAATTAATATGAAATTGTTATGATTATACCTGTGTTTTATCAGGACCTGGAAAAGAAGGAAAGAGTAGCAAAACTTCAACCAGCTGTGCGTGTTGTAAGAGGCAACTAAATAGGTTTTGGTTGGCATTGGCTGTCCCGTTTCTTTGGTCAATTTGACCTTAAAGCCATACTTAAAATAGGTGTGTGAAAAGGCACAAGTATCACAACAAAACAGTAAAGTCTGACTCAATGCATTTCTTTCTTTGGATTACATCATGTTAACCAGCTGGAGTTGAGAACAAATGAAGACAAAGAAGAAATATTGTGAAATCTTTAACTGACTAGTAACTCATATTTTAGTTTCATTTGCAAGATGTCAAAATTACATTGAAAACTATGTTGAAAATTCATTTATTATTTTTAGTCAATTGTAAAAATTGACTAAAAATTTGTAAAAATATTAGTATAACCAAATAAAGTTATACTATCTTGGTACGAGTTAACTTAATTGACATTGCTATCTCTGTTCAGACCTATAGATGCTTAGTTATTTTCAGTGGATGGTAAAGTATTGGTTAGAAAATAACATTGAACTCTGGGTAAACCCATAGGTAAGACACAACGTAATTTCTTCCATGTGCCCCACTCACACAAAATACATCAAAGATAATACAGTGCAACTTTTACCTGGAGACATCACCAGCTGTCATAAAACCCATAACCACCAGGTACCAGCAGTGTTCTGAGCTATCCGATTCATTCAGTAAGGAAGTATGGCCTGGTGTCATCAGCCATTACCATACCATGAATTCAAAGCCTACTATAACTAATGAATGAAACTAATCAACTTATAGCTTGGCAAATATCAGATAGCATCAGCCATTACATTCAAAAAACTTTCCAAACTGACCGGCAAAGAGCTATTATAATGTGTTTATAGTTTTGCACACTTTAATTATAAGTGAATCTGGTACGCTGGTACCCAATTCAAGTAGCATCACTCTGTCTGTATAATAAGGTAGAGCCTACTGTGTATTTAAGAATATCGCACAAGTTATTTAAGCTTCCAATTTATAAATTTGTATTGCTGTTTTAATTTTATTCATATTTTATAAAAAGAATGCCTGGATAGAAAAGAACATTGTGTGCTGCTAATTTTAGGATATCGCTTTTTCTGAGAAATCCAACAATTTTATGTCTTCCTGTAACTTCATTGTGAATGAAAAGCAAGAACAATAAAAGAAAAATGATTAGAAACAAAATTCAGAGAAATTGTGGAGATGTCACTACAACAGAAGACTAAAGTAATGAAAAAAGAAATAAGATAGATCACAAATGAGAAAAATCCTGTAAATGGGTAAAATGTCCATTGGTGAGAGTGGGACACTCCATGTAGACATAGAGAGATGAATATATGCCTTTGATTGCTACAGATGAATTCTGAGCATCTTCTATAGGAGCATGATAAATGTGTACATCAGATATAAAATAGAGAGACATACAGGTCCACAAGAATCATTCAATAGTAAAACAACAAAAACTTGCATGATTTGGTTATGTAGGGGCCTATGCCAAAATGATTTCTTCTCACAAACAATACTACAGAGAACAGATGTGTTGTTATTTTGTGTGTCTTGAGTGATTAAGCAAAACTTCATTACCCTATTCCTGGATTTACCTGTTGGATTTCAGTTTTGAACAGTAAGTACATATTCTCGAACTATAGAGAACAATCAAATGTGGAAGAAGCAGAGAGGGACAAAGAAAAGCATGGACAGACAACATCAAAGACTGGGAAGGTTAATATTTTTCCTCACTCATCCACATCTCTGAAGATAGAAATTGCTTGAGGACTTAGTGTGTTGATGCACCCCTAGGACCCTGATGAGCTTATGAATAGATAATTAACCTGCAATGTTAAAATATGTGCCCATGAGAAAGTTGAAAGTACAAACTTCAATAACTGGCATATAATTGCACAAAATAATACTTCCTCTGAAATCTTCTTCTTCTTTCCTTCTTCTTTTACCCTTTACGGGTGTTGAGGGAGATAAAATGTTCTTGTTCTCGCTTTTCTGGCAGCTTCAGATAATGTTATTTGGTGTTCCTGTAATGTCTCTGATGTTGACGATCCTGCGTACTCTAGGTCTACCCCTGTCTCTTCTTTCTGCCTCTCCTCTCTTCATATATGCTTTATAAACTAATGAATCACACAGCATTCTTCCCAGATGAACAAACCATTGTATCTGTTGGTTTTGTATGTATTGTAGAATTAATATGACACCCACTCTTTCTCTTATGACATCGTTTCTAATTCTGTGTCTTCTAGTCACTCCTGTGACTTTTCTCAGACATCTCATCTCTGAAATAACAGCAAGAAACATCATGATTGTCTGATACTTGAGACTTTTATAAAGTACATTTGTGTTAAGGTCTCTCTATCCTATTTTAGATTTTGAAGTATAGTCTGACATAATGATCATTCTATTGAATATTGCCAATATAACTACTGGTAGTTTAATACTGCTCTTTAATCAACTCTTATTGTTTGAATTAGTGATCTTGTAAAATTCTTTATACTTTGTAACAACCCTGCTTAACACAGAAGTATCTTCCTTGATTCCCACCTCAAGTATAAATTGCTCTCCATGTATAATTAACTTAAACTTCCTGAGTTTGTTACTATCAGTTTTTGTTTTAATTTCAAGTCTGCCTTTTGTTTTCACCATTAAAAAAATAAATAGTTGTAGTTAGTTAGTTAGTTAGTTAGTCGTCGGATCATCATCATTGCAAACTGGACACATCCATAGTTGCTCCGATCTCTCCTTGAGTGTATCCGCCATCACACTTCTGCTGACAGTACCGGTCCTATGCTGGTTGACCATCATTCTTCTGCGCCCTCCAAAATGTTCACCTCTAGCAACACCGCATCTCAATCCCTGATCTTTAATCCTAGCCATTGAAAAGGAATCATCATCCACATTCGTCTCACTCTCGCGTGTTATATATCTTAAGGAGTTCAAAACGTCAGCGCGATCCATTGCCCCATCGCCCTTTGCCACAATCGCACACGATGCTAGTTGATCCGCTCTTTCATTGCCTCGCACGCCCACATGTCCCGGCACGAAAATAAATGTAACCGCCTTCAAGCTCGCATTTCTCAAGGCCTCAATCCACTGTTCGCGAACGAGACCCACTTGTACCTTCTTAATCATACTCATAGAGTCACTCAAGATGCAGACCTGCGTTACTTTCTGTGTGCGTAGCCACTCAAATGCCTTGGTCACCGCCATAGTCTCCATGGTCATACTACTCGTAGTGACCGCAAAGGCACCACTTTCCTCCTTGATCGTTTTACCTGCGCACAGCTGTAAAGGCCCAAGCACTGCGAACATGCCTAATTACAGATCCATCAGTGTATATAATCACATCCCCCTCTTTGGTATTCTCACTGATTAAAGCCTGCACTTCTTTCTCCACAGCTGTGGGACACCATTCTCTGCATTCCCTGCTAAGTGATATTACTACTCTCAAACAAGTTTCGAAATCTGTGGGTAGACCTATCCATTCCGCACCAACTGCCACATCCTGTAATCGGCACACGCTTTGTATTACATCTTCAGCACGTCCCATCCACGACCGTCCTCTCTTGAGTCTGCTGCCTTTAACTTTCTGTATTTCAGAATGCAACGGGTGTTCCTTATCTGCATGTATTTGAAGGTACGCCCGTGCACGGCAATACTGTAATCTATGCTCAGCTGTTGGGCAGTCAAGTAGGTATCGCATAGCTCTTGTTGATGTGTTTCTTGTGCATCCCAGAATGATACGCATTGCTGCATTCTGGACTCTATCCAGTCTTTCGATCTGAGCTTGGCTAAGAGTCAGAATTGCCAGTGCATATTCCACCATAGCCACTACCAAACCCTGGTACAAAAGAAATAACAATCTTTGCTCACATTGCGCAGCAGCCATAACCTTCATTGCTGCTAAGCCTTTGCCTGCCCTTATGATAATGTGGTCAACATGTTCCCTGAAACTCAGACTTCTGTCAAAAAACACACCCAGATATCTCATTGTGCTAGTTCTTTCTAAACTTTTCCCGAACAACGAAACTTGTGGCATGGGTGTCTTTACCATGTGATTGTTCAAGGAAAACCACGTCACGAATGCCTCGATGGATTAACCACTGCTCCCGTATCTCGACACCAATTTGTCAGTCTGTCGAGCTCCTTCTGTAGTTCCACGACGCACTCTTCTCGATTTCTGCCCTGTCTATACACCAGGATATCATCGGCATATAACATCGTTCTGCCAACACCTGTGATTTGATTGCCAGCGATATGTACTGTGTATACATTGAAAAGTACAGGAGATAGAGGCGATCCCTGTGACAGGCCAGGGCTAATAACCATTGGTGTAGATATCCAGTTACCACACTTAAGAACTACAACCCTGTGCATCAGGGCGGCGCCAACCCAACGCACGACAAAAGGATTAACTGCAAGATTTAACAGCTGGTGCATCAAGATATCCAAGGACACCCTATTGTACGCATCCTCAAGGTCTATTGCGACCGCACATGTCTCCATGCACGAATCGAACCCCTCAAAAACATCCTGCGCAAATATGGCTGCATTTTGCCATGTCTTCTTTCCTGGACGATATCCTCCTAACAATGTTGGTAAACACTTATTTCTTTCAAGATAACACGATACCTTCCGGGCCACAATTTTTTCCCAAAGCTTGCCAATCGTATTCTGCATAGTTATTATTCTGTAGCCATGTATCCTGGTGTGGTCCTTCCCAGGTTTGTGTAGTGGAACTAAATAGCTGTGCAACCAGTCTTCTTTCACTGTGCCCTTTAGAAGGCTATTATTGAACATGTCCGCCAACTCTCCCAACTCCTCATCCGTTCTTCGACTAATGTCATCGTATCTAATGCCATCTGGCCCTGGTGCTGTATTTTTTGTACTTTTCAGTGCCTTCCTGATTTCTTCAACTGTGATTAGCATATGGTTTTCCATGCTCAAGTTCTTACACGTGTCTGTGAGCGTTTTCCTGATTTCTTGATATGCCTCCACATTTCTCTGACCAATTTGTGCGGTGTAGTGTGCCAGCAATGCCGCACCTTTTGTCTCGTCCGTCTTCTGCCAGACGGTATCGTCGCTCTGGAAATCGGCAATAGTCACGCATCTTGTGAGACCATTCATGGATTTGTGTAACCGCCAGAACAATTTTAGTGACTTTTCGCGTGTTATCTCTTTGCAAAATTCGTCCCATTTTGACGCCTTTGCTGACTTTGCAATATCTTTGAATGTTTGGACTAAGATATCTTTCTTCCGTTTCCATTGTGCGACCTCCATGGGCTGAGCCGCAACACGTTTCCGTGCCCTTTGCCATAGTGATACTGCTTTCCGTTTCTCGCTCCATGCCCTTTGAACCTCTTCGTTCCACCAGGAGGGCCTATCCCACACCAGATTTCCCACTACTTGAGCCTTACGTTTGTCTTGTCGAATTCTGCTCACAACATCCACTCCTCTTCGATCATATTTAAAGGATCTTACCTTTGGCCTTATCTGCTTACTTTTGTCATTTTTTAAGAGAACAACACATGGGAGGTGGTCACTGCCATGATGCCCCAGCACGTCCCATTTGCAGATAGCCACATCAGCTGATGACACCAATGCCAGGTCGATAGCGCTATCATCATCACCATCCCTGCTTGCCATCCTTGTTATACGGCCATTGATAAGGCACACCAGGTCCGTATCTGTCAGGGCCTCCTCAAGTTCTCTTCCCTGTTTGTTCGAAGCACTATTGCCCCATGATGTACCTTTCGCATTGAAGTCACCACAAAAGAGGATCTGCTTTTCCTGTTCCATTATCTCCCCTAGGATCTTCCAACCCTGAAGATCAATGCTCGTGTTGCAGGCATACACATTTACAATCATGATTGGGTGCTGGACCCTCACTGCCTGTAACTGGATATTGTCACTATCCCACTTGGACATATCAACCTCGCATACACTAAAACCCTCGCGTACTAAGATTGCCTGTCCAAGATGTCGCCTGTTGTAGAAACACTGAAATCCGGCTATCCTGATATTACCACTTTCACCTAGCTGTGTTTCTTGCAATGCAATGACGTCAGCCTCATAACACATCTTTTCTAGCTCTGTTCTACGCTTGTGTACACTGGCCACATTCCAAAACAGCACACGCACGTTTTTAATTCCTAGCCTAGCTGTTTTCGATCTCGTTCTTCTAGCACCCGCCCGGTGACTTTTCCTTTTTGAGCCACCTCGTTTAGGCCGCTTGATATTGGCTGCCATTTTTCAAACAGTGTGACAACGATTACACTCACGAAGACTTCAGCTCAGAAGTCATTTTGACTTCCGGTCAAAATGGTGGATAGCAACGCAATTGTTTTTGTTTGTCACCAACAGTTTCACTTGAATAATGGATATATTCGTTGTTTCATTTAGGAGATTGTGTGGTGATGTGTTGTTATTCTCTGACCAGGAGGTCCACTCATTAAGATCTTCGCCGGTGCTAACGGAGTGCGTGCATCTGCATCTGAGTTGTAGTTAAGATTAATAATGACTTAATTCCTTAGTTAAGCAAAACCTTTCTGTCAGTGAAATGCTAAAGCCTCAATTTTTATATATTTCTAAATACATTATGGCAGGATAGGAAAACCCGGTTCAATCCCAGATCAAGTGCCTAGTCATATTTTTCTTTTGATTATTTCCCTTGGCTATATTTAACAGACAACAAGTATTTATTCATTACACTTAACTCACACGACTCTCGTATCCACTTATACAACTGTACTAAATAAATAAATATTTAAATTAAAATTAATAAACACAACATACCGGTAAATAAACAAATTTAGAAACATAATCAATTGAAATAATAAAAAGAAAAATATGACGGTAGGCACTTGATCTGGGATTGCATAGAAAACCCTTATGAAGATAAGGAGTTAATATATTCTTATTTATTCTTTCTCAACTGTAATTATTTACATAGTCATCGTATCTGTCTGTGGCATCGATGACTGCCATTTTGATTATCATGCTGTTAACGAAAGTACTGCTTCTGAACTGTGTGATTTTTATGCCAACTTTACTTGCATATAGACTTTGATTTGTGCTAATAAAGACACAGGTACAGACATACAATAATGTAGCCAACAATGATCCTCACCCCTTACAACTCCATGATGAAACAAAGGAAAAATAAATCACGTATGGAGAGTATTGTATGTCAGAAGAAGACACATTGATCAGAGCATGTGAATTGGACAAAATAGGAAAAGGCTGGAGAAAATGGTTTGAGGCAACAAAAGTCTCAGACAAATGTAGTAATACAATTGGGGAAAGCATGCTGGTAATTGACAGTGATGACAGTACAAGAACCTGCTCAAGTTCACTAAAAACTGCATGCAAGATACAATCATATTTTCAGATGACTAAGTCATCAGAAACAAATAAGTGCAGATGGGGTTTTCTTGCCTACAAGAATGAAAAAAGTTCTTGAAAAATTCTCTGCCTACTCCACTACAACATTAAGCATGGAAATAAAATCAGTGAGATAGAAAAGTGCATGTTAAGAAAGTATTGGTCCAGGTTACGCAACAGTTCGGTTGTCTAAAGTATTACATGGATATAATGATATATATATATATATATATATATATATATATATATATAAATATTCATTTTCATTCATTCATTTTCCTTTTACGCTGAAGTTAGTATATAGGGAAGTGGTCAGATCTCTCCAAATTTGTCTGTTCAAAGCTATTCTGTGCAGTCCTTGAATAGTATGAATATTGATTGTTTTACTTTCTCTAAGCATTGTTCTTCTGAGTGTTTCTTTTGGTCTACCTTTGGCTCTTTTGCCTGTAAGGTATATATATATATATACACACTGTATCTCTCTCTATATCTCTGTGTGTGTGTGTGTGTGTGTGTGTGTGTGTGTGTGTGTGTGTGTGTGTGTGTGTGTGTGTGTGTGTGTGCTTCATGTATATATGGAAAGAAAGTGTGTCCTCTGTGAAAAGATCTGAAGGTTTACATATCAATACTTGACTGGGACTTTGAATTTGCATACTTTTGGAAGGCTGCTGGAACAGAGAGCAGAGCACTTATAGAAATTTCAAGATGCTGGTTTCTAATCAATATTTCTACGGTGCCGACTTGAAGTTGGTTGAGAGATCATCTGCATACTCCACTATCACATGAGCATGAGCATAGAGGGAGTTAAGCAGCACTTAGTTGGTTGATAAATGATACATCAATCCACTCTGTTATACTCACAAATTCTCAAAGTATGCTGTGCAAGATAGAAAGGAGCATACTGTTAAAGGAATAAGTTATGTTATTGAACAACTAAATTGTACAGAACATTACATGGATATACTGCTGGAGTCAGAGGAAACGAAAGAGCTGACTCATTGGCAGGAAATGCTGTGATTAATGGCACTGTACTGAGAAGAGATAAAGCTGATTTATTTAAAGCAGTCGTAAATTCATTGCAAAATGATGATGTTGATAATAAGACTAAAACATACACATACAAAGAATGACAGAATTGTGATTAGAGGTGAGGAAAGAAAATGTACTGTTTTTGGAAATAACCAAAGATCACGTAATCAACACCTGACTGGAACTTTGAGTCTACATACACTTGAATGGCTGCTGGAACAGAGAGCAGAGCACTTATGGGAGTGCCCAATGTGCTTTGATGCTAGTTTCTAATCAATAATCAAGATCTTGAAAAGCTGGTATAACTATGTTGATGCTCTTCTTGATTCTTGATTAGAAACTAGCATCACAGCACATTGGGCACTCCCATAAGTGCTCCGCTCCAGCAGTCATACCAGTGTATGTAAGCTCAGTCCCAGTCAGGTGTTGAATACACAATCTTCAGGTCTTTCTGAAAAAAAAACTACTTTTAATGCTGATGCTCATTGTATGCAGCTAAAATATAATTTCATAAAAATATATTATTTTCAATAGACAGCAATTTTGAGACTTCTAGAATACCCAATATCTCAAGAAACTGATGATTATGAGATCACTCACTTTTTTCTGTGCATTAATCGACAAAAACTGGTCAAGGATACATTTCGCAAGTTGTCTTTTGCAGACAGTCAGATCCTCAAGAAACCATTGTTGGTTAGTAGTATGTACAATTTTGCTTTATATTATTTATATTGAGCAACAGCAGGGTTGCATAATGTGAAATTATTTCTCTTAGTGTGTGTTTGTCAAATAATTAAAGTCATTAAGAAGTCCAAGAGCACATTTGTATGCATCTTCCAGTTCTATTGCAGCTGCACTTCTCTCTATTCCTAAATTGAATCCTTCAAATACATCCTGTGCAAAGACAGCTGCTTCATGCCAGGTCCACTTGTTAGAACAATCCCTGTTGAGCATTGTGGCAACAATTCACTCTCTTCTAGATGATCAGACAATTTTCATGCAACATTGTTTTCATTAATTTGCAAATTGTATTTTGTATAGTAATTAGCCTGTATCCTTGACCTGTGTGTGATCCTTACCGGCTTTGGATAAAGGTAAAGTAGCCATGCAACCAGTCATCCTTAATCTTGCCTTTTAGCAAGCTATTATGAAACATAATTGCCAGTTCCTCCAGTTCCTCATCTGCGTTCTTGCTATTATTCCCATACCTAAAGATATCTATTGTTGCATATTGTATTCTAATCCCATTCTCTTTCTGATATCAATTTCATACAAATGTGTTCTTAATATGATTAATAATAATTACACAACTTCATAAAAGTTGCAAAGCCAGAGATCATTGTAACTTGAACGGACACTATCAACTACTCCCATGATACTTTTTGCCATCAGACACACTAAAAAAAGAACTGCTGTCACAATCCTCAGCTATCTAAAGCTTAGAAACAATATCAACATCTGTAAAAACAAGAAATACTTCTAAATACTCTATCAGAGGAGGACGATAGAGTTAAACTTGTCCTTACATTTCATCTCCATAACTCTACTGTCCATTGAATCTTGTTCAAGCATTATTTCCTCCTCCAATCTGATCTTCAAACTTGTGCTGCTTTCTAGGACTTTCCTGTGGTTGCCTATAGGCGTGATAACATCTCAGATATTATGTTCCTGATAATTTCAGCACTGTTCGTTGCAAATGCGGCCATTGCTACACATGTCCCTATGTAGTTCAGATCCACTCTGTTTCATTTCCTACAGCCACATTCACTATTGATGAGGTCTTTTAATGTAAATTTTGTAATATCATTTATGTTATCATTTGTAAACACTGTGACAAGAAGTATATAGGTGAAACGGGCTTACACTGAGTGACTGCACATGCACACAAAACCTATCCCTGTTGCCATTAATTTTAATGGTGATGGTCATTGTGGTGCCCTTGATATCAAAGTCACCTCCCTCAGATTGTGCACCATGGATGATAGATTTTGCTCTTGAAAATAAATTTATATTTTAGTTTCTTCTTCTGCGTTCAAACTCCCGCTAGATCTCTCTTGTAGCAGGACCATGGTTCTATTAGATTTCCAGCAGGATGTAGTCCAGAGAATGGAAATGTGCTGTGTTGCCGTTTTATTTGCGCCAATGTCCCGACACATCCGTCTTCGGCGGAATTTTAGTTTGATACCCTCAAACATTTGTACTTAATTCAGAACATTCATTTGTTTAATTTGTGTTGGTGTGGTCCTTATTGTATTGCTGTCCATGTTGTTTTGGATAATAATTGTTTCTTTCTGTTCTCATATCCCGTTCCCATTTTCAACAAAACCAGCTTCCATGACTAAATGTTAATTACGTACGTAATTGTCACCTTTAACTTTGTATTGTTTACATGTCTACGTTCTAGTGCCTCTGTGGTGGAAACATTGTTCCTACTGTTTTTATTGTTTTGTCACAGTTTGTTTTGTATATTCTTGATAAAGACATAATGGTTCGAAACATTGAAAATGTCTTGTGTATTGTTATTTGTATTTGTTCGTGTTTACACTCCATTAACATAAGACCAATGTGTTCGTAAGAAATAAAGTAGAGATGTGTGCAGGTGTCCAGGAACCATTGCTTTTAACTCTTTCAGCACGTAATTATACCTGGTGTTTTTACGTAATTAATTTTAGGCTAACTTTTTGGACCGCATCATGATTCAGGCGCAAGCTTCCTGAAGACAAAGTATTAGCTATGGAAAGTCATATAAGGTATCAAAAGAAAGATAATTGAATGTGGAATTCAAATACAATATAAAAATGTAATAATTGTAAGAACAACATACAAAAACTGCACCAGAAACAGGAATGTTAGCTGGATAGACATTTTTTTAACATATATTTTCTTCTACTCACCCTCAATTTTACTTGTCTTGAAATGTTGATATCCATTCTTACTAAAGTACATGCATTGATAGCCAATTTACTAATCATAATTAGTTTATTTGAAGTAAATCTATCAACTGGCTAGTGTGTTATTCTATTTTTAGTGCACAATGTCCAATTTCAGAACCAAACAAAAATATTGTGAAAATTTAGGAAATATTTCAAAGTATTTAATTTTCAAAGATGAAATTTTTATTCCACTCAATATTATCATTAGGTCTAGCTATATTTTCTGTATAACATAATACAAAATTATCATTGATGTCACTAGGCCTATCTGATTCTTCAGAAACAATATCAGTGGGAACAGTTTTATAATTTTTGAGCTCTTACCTCTAATATATTAGGTGTAGGTCTATTTCTTTTCCGATTTTCAACAAGTCGGCAACCTCCACTGTCAAAATCGAAAGCACTGTTGTTTACCTTGAAATCACTTGAAATAATATCTCCAATTATAATACTCAGGAATTATAAAGCCCGATGTTTGCTGAAGGATTCAGCTCTCTTGCTAGTCCAACATGAAGTCATTTTGCTAATTTTGAAATCCAGAACCTAACTTGTTTGAATTATAATTTGAAATAATTTTACCATGCTTGGGATTGCTGATCATGCTGATGGTATCCGTTTGTTAGCCAGATTTCTAAATGTTAAATGGCTAAATAAGTTAATAGTTGTCATTTACGAACCAAACAAGGCCAAAACGGAGGGTACATATGGAGCTACGTTATACCGTGCATACGTAGTCAAAGGGGAGAGCCTTTGCTACGTTTAAACGGACATACGTAGGAATTGAGTTAATAGTGAAAAGACAAAAACTAGCATGGTTTGGACATGTATGCAGGCATGATTCCTTGTCAAAAACAATACTGCAGGGAACTGTCGAAGGGGGAAGAAGCAGAGGAGGACAAATAAAGACATAGACAGACAACATCAAGGAATGGACAGGGCAAGATATTTCCATACTCATCTGCATCGCTGAGGATAGAATTCGCTGGAGGACTCTGTGTGCTGAAGCATCCAATGTGGTACCCCTACGACACTAAAGGGTTACAGGTTCATTGATTGATTGATTGACACTCCATGGCCCATTAATGATAGCCTGTCAGTTGTCATCAAATGAAACTTTGAAAACATGTGTTCTACTTTAGTACTTTTGTTATTCAGTTTTACAGCAGTATTAGCTTTTATTAAAGGTTAACTTGAGAGGAAGTGTCAAACTTAGTGTTTAATACATTTTTAAATCAAGAATTGCAAATCTTGCAAATTGAATTTTCTTCTATAAATCACAAATATGTTACTAAGATCATTAGAAAATTATTTTACAGCTTTACCTCCTCCCATTATTGTAGGCATATAATAAGTGCAATTTTTTGTCTATGCAACCAATTCTTTGACAAATATTTAAATATGACAACCATCTCTTTTCACTTTATACAAATTACCAACCTTGGATGTGTGATGTAAAAGCCATTGGTACAAAGTGTTAAAAGAAATTATCAGATAGGCACAATCACCAATGGTGTTTTTGTTGTTATCTTCTATGTACAAGTTGCAGTGACACATCTCACAATACTTAATATTTTATGGCACAAAGCAGTAGTAGGGCAGAATAGTCAAATTCTGTCCTTAAATTATTTAAGACAAATATTGAGTGGTTAAAGAAGTGAGGTAAAGACCCAAGAAATTTGAGCCACAAATAACTTCATCATACAGTATCATTTTTCTACTTTCTCTGTGTGATGTGAATTTTTACTGCCAATAACTGCATACTTATATAATTGGGTATTTTCAAAGAGCCGAAAGTTTTCGCTGACTTTGTTGATATTTTGAAAAAATTTCAATTCTGATTATATAAGGATTGTATAAAAATTTAAATTCTGATTATATAAGGATGTAAAGTGAACAGAAACTACAAAGACTAATAGATCAAGTTGATAAATCAGGTAAAGAATATGGACTATATATAAACACTTAAAAACAAAAACCATGATAGTCAGAAAAGTCAAAGAAGAAAAGGTTCTAAACATACAAATGCATGGAGAAAAACTAAAACAAGTAGTACATTATCAATATTTCAGACACATAATCACAAATGGTGGCAGGTGTGAAACAGAAATTTAAAGGAGAATTTGATTGGTTGAAAATACTTTCAATGACATGAGGAAAATATTAACATTTAAACAAGTCACAAACAAGCTAAAAATTAGAATTATAAAATTATACGTCTGTTCTATATTATTGTATTGCTTAGAAACATGGGCAATAAACTAAAATTAGAAGACAAAATTGATGCCTTTGAGATGTGGATATAGGCCTATAGAAGAGCATGGAGAACATCATTGAAGGAGAAGAAAACCAACAGAGAAGTTCTAACAATACTTCATATGAAGAAGGAATTATTAAAGGAAATAAAGATAAAGATTTAAAATATTTTGGACATATTAAAAGACATGACACCTTTTTGAAGACCTTGCTTGAGTGTAAAGTCAAGGGGAAGTGGGCAACAAGTAGGTAGAGATACAAGTGGGAGAGTAGCATCATGAGATGGACAGATTACAGTCTAACAAAGTGCACCTCTAAGACAAGTCACGGGATGTTGGTGGTCTGTTGCAGCCAACCTTCATTGCGGAGACGGCACTTGATGATGATATAAGGATATATGATTTTAGTTCAATTTGTTATAGAAAAGAAACATACTTGCTTTACACATAGAAGACTTATACACAATAATATACAGTAGTTATCTGATTTTCTGATTTTGTCTGTGTTGTTATGGTGTTCTTCTTTTAGAATGTCGAAGTGTTCAAATAACATTGATGTCATAGAACATTTACACTTGATGCTTATATGTTAATATGTGCTAATTGTCAGACATTAATTTTAAAAAGAATTCTAAGTGTCCAATATTAATTTAAAATAAATATAAAATAATTTCACAATTAGCTCATGTTATATTTCTTATATATCAGGTCAAATTTGAAGGTGAACAAGCATTTGGTGATGCTGTCAAAAAGGTAAGTTCACATTAAAAAAATATCCCAGTGGTTCTGGAAGGAAAGTAAATAGTAGCAACACTGTGACCTGCCATAGATGTTGTAGGAGGTGACTAAAGAGATTTGGGGGAGATTAGTCAATCCCATAGATGAAAATTACCCAAAAGAATTACCCTAAATCAAATGTTTCAGGCTGTAGAAATCACAAACAGCTGTGAACCATAATACAATAATGTCCATCCTCCAGACTACACCCTTACAAGCCAGCAGAAGTTTGAAAAAAAGTTCAGAAGAAGAAGAGGGCCAGATCAGAAGTAATTATAAAATTAGATGTGTCGGCCAAAAGGGACAGATATGGCAGTCCAGTTTTAGATCTTTATAACAACATGTTCTGTTCTCTTGTACTACATTCTGCAATCTGCAGGAGTTATAGAATGAATGTAGAAGAAGAACAATGCTATTTTATAGTGGGATATCAAGAACATTGTACTTAGTTTATACAATGTTCTAGTATGTATTAACTGCAACATCCCTAGGTATACCTTTGGTAAAATATGAGTCTAGTAATGAATTTCTCAATCAATCAATCAAGTGCCATGCCGAGTGGCGTAGGGGAGATCATGCTTCTCTTGCAGTTTTCTGTCTCTTGTGTTGTTAATAAGTCCACTTGGTGAATTCTTTTTGTGCCACAGTGACAACCTATCCAGAAATTTCTGTCTTTGTATTCCTTTGTCTCTTTTACCCTTGATTTTTATGGTGGTTACTAAATGTTAAAATTTTACTTTCTCATCACATGCCTGAAAAATCTTGATTTTCTGTTTAATTTTCACTATAATTTCTCATACAGTATACAGTATATTTCTCCAGCATCCCAGAGAACTTCTACATTAGTTTTCTTGTCTGTCCATAGAATTTTCATCATTCTTAAAAACTACATCTCAGTTGCCTCCAGCTTGCCTTGGACACTTTTGTTTACTATCCATGCTTTACTTCAATAAAGAAGGATTGGCTCAATATAACAATACACCCAAATGGAATGGAAGTTGGAAACTACATTTTTCTTACTTATGTTATTAAAGCACAATATTTTATTTGCAATGCGCTTGTATATTCTTATAGTGCAATATAAATGGAGAGAAACTACAACAAGTAAAACAGTATCAATATCTTGGACACATAGTAACAAATGACAGCAGATGTAAAACAGAAGTTAAAAGGAGAATAGGAATAGCTAAAAGCACCTTCAATGACATGAGGGAAATAGTAACAACTAAACAAATTACAAAGTTAAAAATGAGAATTATAAAATGCCACATCTATTCTATATTAATGTATGGCTCAGAAACATGGACACTAAATAAACAATTGGAAGACAGAATTGATGCCTTTGAGTTGTGGGTTATAGAAGAATAGAGAGAATATCATGGAAAGAGAAGAAAACAAATAAAGAGGTTCTCAAAACACTCAATATGAAGAAAGAATTACTAAGAGAAATAAAGATCAGGCAAATAAAATATTTTGGACACATGACACCTTATTGAAGACCTTACTTGAGGGTAAAGTCAAAGGGAAGTGAGCAAGAGGTAGGCAGAGATACAAGTGGGAGAGTAGCATCAAAAGATGGACAGGTTATAGTCTAGCAGAGTGCACCATCAAGACAAGAGACAGGGGATATTGGAGATCTGTTGCAGTCTATCTTCGTTGCGGAGACAGCATTTGATGATGATGTATATTGTTATAAACATTTTAATGGTCATTAAGGTATTTTTCAAAATTTGTTCAGTTAGGATATCCTTATCAACTTTTGCAGTTAAATAACATAATGATAATTTTATTAACACTTAGTGGGAGCTGGACAAAATCATAGTTTTACAAGTGTGTTTTTCAGCAGGACTTTTCACCTATGACTGATGACACTAATTTTGTTATGAATAATTTAATTCATCATCATCATCAATTGTCCGTCTCCACAATGAAGTTGGCTGCAACGGATCTCCAACATCCCCTGTCTCTTGTCTTGGTGGTGCACTCTGCTAGACTATAACCTGTCAATCTTTTGATGCTACTCTCCCACTTGTATCTCTGCCTACCTCTTGCTCACTTCCCTTTGACATTACCCTCAAGTAAGGTCTTCAATAAGGTGTCATGTGTCCAAAATATTTTATTTGCCTGATCTTTATTTCTCTTAGTAATTCTTTCTTCATATTAAGTGTTTTTAGAACCTCTTTATTTGTTTTCTTCTCTTTCCATGATGTTCTCCCTATTCTTCTATATATCCGGATCTCAAAGGCATCAATTCTGTCTTCTAATTGTTTATTTAGTTTCCATGATTCTGAGCCATACATTAATATAGAATAGATGTAGCATTTTATAATTCTCATTTTTAACTTGTTTGTATTTTGTTTAGATATTAAAAATGTCCTCATGTCATTGAAGGTACTTTTAGCCATTCTTATTCTCCATTTCCTATTTTTCTGTTGCCCAGTTCAGAATTCTCTAATATATTTATATATCTCTAAATAAAGCTCTGTGGAGAGCATGACTTTAGAGCGCATGAACATAGGATTTTTTTTATTTCTGCGGTACAATAAAAATCTTTCCTGTACATGTCACTGCATCTGCCTTGGCAAAGCAGCCTTTATTTCCACAGCCTATAGACAGCCTCCCTGCACTCCTTCACAGGAAAACATGCAGTGATAAAAGTTAAAAAAAATATAAAGCTCTATATTATTTCTAACTTTTAGAACCAAAAACATGTTATGCATAGAGAATGAAAGAAATTGATGTTGTATATTTATGAAAATGAATTATAAAGATTAGAATTAAATATAAGTTTACTATGAATATTAAACTCTTTAACCAAATTGATAAATAGATTGATGCACCATCTTGAACAGAAATTCTCAACCAATGAATAGATTGTTGTTAATCCACTGAGTTTTAATCTGTGTATGCAGTAGAACTATTTGACAGTCACCTTAATTATTTCTACATGATGATTACTAAATCTTTTATAAGACAAGCAGTTTCCTTTATAACAGGAATTTTTCAAGTTGCTGTTTCAAGAAATCATGGATGACAATTTTGGCATGTTCATAACAGAAGAGACATCAAAGTTTCACTGGTTCAATTCATCGGTAATATTCAATTTTATTTGTTGAAAATATCACATATTATATTCTATTTGCATATTCCTTGGTGGACATTGGTGATATATTGTCATTCTTTAAGCACTTTGCAAACACATGACAGTACGTAAAGTAAATATTTGATATTTTAATTCAAATTTGTAAATTTTTCTGATTTAATATATTAAATTAATTTGTGTGTCAATTTTTATAACAACCTTCCTTTAACACTTTCTCTGGCACACCATTTGCAAGACTTTCCTGCTGCCACACTATTTTCTGGATATGATGAGTTTTGTAGGTGATATTTTTAAGAAATCATTAACCTGAGGGGATAAATAGATCAAATCATAACTCCAGCATGAGAAAATTTTTAGTTGTTGTTTATTTTTTGCCCTAACCAATCTGCCCACTGTGTCCTTGCATTCAACAATTTAAGTGTATTATTAATTTATACTCTAATTTATGAATTTACAAGCATAATGCATCTTTATAGGGTCAATTATGGAGGAGACATAAATACTAATATACATTCATCTCACAAAATTAAAATTATTTCAAACAAAAAAACCATAATAATTCATTTTATTTCAGACACAAAGTTTTTCCTATCAGTATTATGCTTGTCAGCATATTTATTTGTCTTATCACAAATATGTTGTATAATAGTATCATTTGATACACTTTCAAAGATTCATACAATTTTTACATGATCAATGTTTTGAATTATTACACTATTATTGCCACAGAATGAAAATGGGGACCTTACTATATCACATGTGTCCAAACCACGAATTTGAAAGACATGTGATGCCGATATCATCTGAATTATCTATATCCTTTATGAATAATCCTCTTCACCTTTAATTTTTGTAACACTTCTTGATTGGTCATTGTCAAATGTTATTCTCAATATCTCTGTAGTAATTTAAAGTAAGATTCAAATAAATAAATTGATCACATTTTGCATGGTAAAAAAACAAAACATATCTACTTTACATCCAAAAGTCCCCATCAAGGCCAGCCCCTCATCATGTCATGAGTTGAGACTTAAGTATACCACCTGTTGCAAGAAAACTAAACCTGACCAGGCACAACTGATACAATTACCACAGCTGAGTAAAATTACTGTTTGCCTTAGAAATCTAAATCAAGTCCAAAGAGGGCACAGGATTTCCCAGTTGTGGCAAAAGACAGTTGACATTGCTATTAGTAAGAATATCATACTGCTCAACATTGCATATGTTACAATGGATGGAGTGTAGGGGAGGAGAAGTTGAAAAGGCAGTCGTGCAAAAATTATCTTAGCAGATGATATGACATGGCCTTAGAGAATGTAGCACAGAATATGAATCCATGTAAACATTTTGCAAATAATGTGTACCTATGATTAGCAAAGATTGTACAAGTAAGTATGATATGATTTTGTGCTCTTTTTTTTCATTCACAGACGAAACATAATGCAGAAATGTTTCGCATGACTGGTATCCTGGTTGGGCTTATTATCTATAACTCAATTGCAATTGATCTGCACTTTCCACTTGCTGTATATAAAAAGTTATTAAAAAAGTGAGTTTCAGACAGAATAATGGCTTGATATTAGGTTACAGTTTTTACACTCATGTGCTTATGATAACTGGCTAAACAACATTATTTTTTCCAGATAACTACAATGTTTTGCCCATATCAAACTTCATGATAGCCTAGAGAAGGCCATGATGGAGGGGATGAGGCCAGGGAAACAAACAAGAGGCAGACCAAAAAGAAGATGGATGCAAGAAGAAGAAGACATCAAAGACCACCTGAACATGCCAGTAACAGAAGCAGAAAGACTGGCTCAGGATTGATAGAAGTTTCAAAAGGCTGTGATTACTGCTACATCCTGTTCAGGTTATGCTACATGATGATGATATGCTTATGATATTGGTGAGGAGAAGTGGAGAAAGAAGTTGAGGCGGGAAGGAACAGATATTATTTAATATCTCCTTTGGAAATTATTGTTAGTGATTAATTTAGAGGACAGAAGGAAATATGCAAATATTTAATCCACTTTAAAGAAAAGGGGGGGGGGAATTAAATAAGTAATCTTTTCCTTATCTTTTCAAAATAAGTTTTCATTTTGATGAATAGGTTGTTAAGTGACAAGTCTAGGATGAAGATTGCTGGTAGCTTGCCTGGATTTGTCTCCATGCAGTACGTGGATTACCATTTTTTAATGACTGAGACCAGTAACACCATAAAAGTCTGATGTGTCAGATACTGAAGCACATAAAATAGTAAATAATGCAATTTTTTCTCAAAACTACATTTTCAAGGCTTGCAGCAATTTGGCAGCAATTAAATATATGTTCCCTGTGTAACTTGAGTAGTGATTACTTGTCCTTCTTCTTCATCAGTTGTTTCTCTCTATTGGTGATTATGGATTTAACATTTTCGTACTTTTGCAATCCCAGTGTGAACATCTGGAACATATCCAAAATTTAGGGAATGAAATATAGTTCTTGGATGCACTAAGGATACTCCAATTGGGAAAATTAGGTAGGTATATATGCTTGGATTGGTATCAATACACTTTTATCACTCTCTCACAAAAGCCAGAGCATATATGTGTGTCTTTATAGACCAGAGATACCCACTGCATAAGAATACTAGTAAACCCAAGACTTGAGAGTTAAACATGGCATGTCGTGGAAGGCACAGGAAGAAAGGTGAGTAAAATAAGCACGGCTATGATAGTTTGGCCTTACCAAATAAAAGGAATGGCCTTTGATTGATGAAAAATGAGAAATTTTAATAAGATCACAATTATCTACCCTTGGAACACAATGTTTTTTATTATTAAAATTATCGGCCACATACTTAGAATGAAGGAAGATAGAATTCCATGACAAGCCTTCATGTGGACAGTAGACGGGGAAAGGAAAATAGGGAAGACCAAAAACAACGCTCAGAAGAACATTTATGAATGAATTAAAATCAACAGGCATAAATGCACAAGACCTGCAATCCTTGGCAACTGATCAACAGGTATGGAGAATTATGACATCTACCCTATGTGCCAAACTTGGCAAAAGAGGAACTAACTGACTGACTGGCACACAATGTAGAGAGTGAGGAAATTGAATTATTGTGAAATTGCCATTATCTTTCAATCTCTTTTTCCTTTAATGTTTGAAATGTCTCAGATGCTTCCAATGTTAATAACATTTTTGTTTCAGGTTAACTTGAGTAAAAAATGTGTCATTGTAACTAATTAGATTTCACGTAACCACTATCTGTTTATCTTACATGAAATAAAATAATTCTGTCAATTAATTTTGAAAGTTGTAAACTACTATTTTCAGGCCTGTCACCCTTGATGATGTGAAAGAGCTTATGCCTGACGTTGGCTTGTGAGTAACTACATATTTTTAATTTTACTTTAATAACATGTCATGTAAATAATTAAAATTAAAACAAGATTGCAAAGAATAAATTAATTGGAGATTTAATTTTATAACTGTTTAACATATTGTGTCAGAAGCCAGTGGGAGTAACGTAAGGCCCCCACCAAACAAGGCAGTAAGCCACTCACAGAGTAATAGCAATAGTACTGACAATGATGAATATATAATATAATGAATTAAATTTTATAATTGGTGAATTCCAAGTGCAGAAGTTTACTTACCATAGCGACCAGTGATATTGCAACAAGATCATTAACAGCCATGAATATATTCTAAATATACAATGCTTTTTACTAAAACAGTTGTCTGATACTTCCAGGAATAAGAAAATATTGAAAAAAACCTGGGCATTGATATTTATACTAATAATATTGATAGTAACAACATACTAGGCATGCATGATGTTTGTGTAGTTTGCCAACAGTAGTGTAATGAGAAGGCTGAGAATATGTAAAAACATTGATTCAAATGAATATCATATACACTAGCCATCATGTGTAGCCTAGTAAAGTTATAGATTTATGGTTTTATACATAAGCTTCACAAATTTAGAAATTTTAATGTATTTTGTTTAAAATTATGACAATTTTATTTCAAATAGTGTAGTTATTGTTTCATATGTTATAATAGGACCCATAATCCATCAGGTTCATAGGATGCTACACTTGAGACATCAGCACAAAAACCTCTGTCATCAATCAGCCATTCAGACAAGTGTAGAAAAGTTATGACAATAAATATAAAGTAACTACATGAAATGTAACAACAGTTGTACTTATGTAAAACACAGGTTTTTTAAAAATATTCCACTAAGACATGACAAAATATCACCAAAACTAGGGGTTATAATGAGCAAACAAGAAAACATACAAATTAAAATACACAAAACATTTTCAACATTTCAACCAAAAGGTCTTTATCAAGATATGCACAAGACATCAAAAGACTACGAATGGAAATTATCACAACACACAAAAAACATATCCAACCAAAATATGGAAGTGAGATGCCGGAAGGACAGGAAGTACATAAAAAACATAAATATAGGTGGAAATGAAACAAACAAAAAGATGACATAAATGACAGAACAAAATGAATAAAGACAAAGACCACACCAACCCAGTACTAGACAAAAGAGTGGTTGGAATTTATTCCAAAAGGTTTAAGGGTAAAAATCATGTAGACCATTCCTTGATGTTGTCAATCCAGGATTTTCTCACCACTTCTTCTCCTTCAACCCTCAACAACTCCTTGCAAAAGCAAAATATTTTTAGCAAGTGAGTCAATTAATGACGAAACCAAATAAGTTTACCCCATTTCGCCACTGTCAATAGTGATTCTTGACAACTTACAAGTCTGTTTAGTTGATGCTGGATGAATTTATTTGTCCTGTCTTCTATATCAATAATTTTTAACAAATATCTGTAGCACTTTTATTCAAAAGCCTGAATCCTTCTTTCCATGTCTGCATTGAGTGTCCAACTTTCACATCCGTATAAAACAATACTTAGCACTAGAGATCTGAATAGATTGATCTTTACTGTAATACTGATCTTACTTCTCCAAATCATATTCAACCTTGCTTTGGCAGCCATCACCATCAGAAGTTCAACTTGATCTCATTTCCCAAATAGCGCCATCATCACATATTTGGGACCCAAGATATTTGAAGGTGGTAACTTTTTTCAGTATGTGATATTTAAATGTATGTTCATGGGAACTTGCGTGATTGAGCTAGTCACAAATATCTTACTTTTATCAATGCTAATTTCCATTTCATATTTCCAAATAATGTCTTACAACTTTGATATGTTTCATATGTTTCTGATATCATACAAATTTGTGAATTTATTTCTTGCACTTCATTTACTCATAATTGAATATACTACCAGATCACCAGACATCAATAACTATTGGAGGTAGGCCACCCTGTAACTTGCAATAAGTCAGTAATATTGATCTCTTAGCTGATTCTGAATCTTAACTCCAGGAGCTTACTTCAAAGTTTGCAGACAGTAGTCGAAAATATGACATGGAAATTAGCATTCATAAAAACAAGATATTGGTGACTAGTGAAACCAAGCAAGATTCCATGAAAATCCAGTTAAACGGTCGCAAACTTGAAGAAGTTAACACCTTCAAATATCGTGGGTTCCAAATATGTAATGATGACAACTCTGTAAATGAGATTAAGCTAAGACTCAAGATTGTGATGGATTCCACTGCAATATTGTATATTATTTAGAGAAGTAAGATCAGCACTAGAGTAAAGATCGATCTAATCAGGTCATTAGTGCTAAGTATTTTTTCATTCGTGTGTAAAAGTTTGACACTCAATGCAGACACGGAAATAAGGATTAATGCTTTTGAAAACAAGTGCTACAGATGTTTGTTAAGAATTAGTTATATAGAACACAAGACAAATATATTTGTCCAGCAATAAATAAAAAAAAACGTGTAGGTTATCAAGAACCACTTTTGACAGTGGTGCCACAGCGTAAATTTGTTTGGTGTGGACATGTAACGAGACATGACTATCTAAAATTATTTTGCAAGGAACAGTTGAGGTTGGAAGAAAAATAGCAACATGTCTCTAGCTGTGGCAGGTCAACTCACCCAAAATCACGGAGTGGAGTGTTAGGGAATCCATAACGAAGAACACGTTCTGAAAAGAATATGTCACATGATGATGATTACTTTAGCGGAGGTGAAGATATAAAATGGGGAACAGTTCACAAACCATTATATAAATCTCAATTTTGTAACATATTGTGTATTAAGAAATGGATTACCAACAACATAAGACCAGTTAGAATGTTCTATCACAATTATTGTTGTGTGTTGTTTCACATGTGATATTTTGTTTCCCCTATGTGTAATATTTTTGAAAATTTAGATCCCCTATGTGTAACATTTTTGGAACTAACAAAATTATTCTGTCCAGACTATAAAATTATTAAATGCTGAATCAGTTAATCAATAATCAGAAAAATAATCAGTTAATCAATAATCAGAATGATGAGAAGAATCTATTTTCTGTGACTGAATGGCTTAGTGAGACAGTTTTACATTCATAACTTGCAGAAACTAGTTTGAGATTACATGCATTAAAAGTCATACCACTGTTGCCCTGGGCATGTTACTAGTTCGTTAGTTAGTCTTCAGAATATTATCATTGCATATGTCCATAGGTGCTCTGATCTCTTCTTGAGTACATTCACGATTATGTGATGACTGACAGTTCCAGTTCTTTGTTATTTAACAACATTCTTCAAAGTTTTAAGAATGTGAAGAAATTTTCTACTACTGAAAATTAATTTGGTCCAAGCTGAAAAAAACCTGTCCAGAAACAGTTAAAAATATTCTATGAAAGTACAAAGATTATGAGAACATGAACAATTAATGAATATCGTAGCACACCAGGTGAGACAGCTCTACAATGTCTCTTTTTTTCTATTAAATTGTATAAAACTATTATAAAACTATTATATTTTTATTTTATCATTTTTAATGCTATTATTTTCTTTTCCATTTTAGATGTCATTGCCAATGTCTCACAACTAGAAATATAAAACTTTGCAAAACACATTGACAAGCTATTTCTGAATTCTAAAATGAATTTTAAGTAAAAGCTTGACAAGTCGCTTAAATTTTCTATTTTGCTGATCTTTTTTTCTAACAGTAGTTTGCAAAGTGTGCTTGATTTTGATGGTGATGAGAATGAACAAATATTTGGACTAACAATGGAGGTAGGTGAACTTGAAAATTTACAATGAATAGAGAAATGATAATCTTGTTTTAGTCAATGTTGAGATGCTTTTTAAAAAAAAAATATATCATTTCCATTTTGTGAATCTCAGGACATATCACTATAAGAACACCACATAAGACCACTAATCCATACAATTATAATGTGTAGAACTGCAGCAAAACTATTGTTCAACATGTGAATATATTGAAAACAGTGTAAGAAGTTTTGTTATAGTGTTTTCAATTTTTGCCTATCATCTGAAGGTAAGCTGTGTTATAAACCAACATCATAACACATGGTTTCAGATATGTGCTCAGCTGCATAATCTGTAGTGGACCAGAAATCACCTGCAGCGTTACCAACTGCACTTAATCAGTAGTAATGCAATTTCTCAATCTTTTCAGTGTATGTCCTGGTACCCTACTTCCTGGTGTCTGTGTAAACCATGGGAGTAATTTTTATTTCAAACCACAATAAAATTTGTGGACTAGAAACTCGGGTTTGCTGGTCAGTGGGTGAATGACTTAACATTGCACTACTACAACTCCCTTTAATTCTTACCAAGTATGTAAAAAAATAAACAAACAAATATAGTTCAATATAGGATTAGAAACTTACAAATTTACCATCACCATGGAAATAAAGGAAATATGTTTCTGCAGACATGCTGTAAGCAGTTCAGGTTAGTCTCCTTAAACTCTTATTATCCACTGAGTCACTAATATTGACATTTTGGAGACCCGTTATGATAAAAAGCTGCTGAAATCAACATTTATATACAACATTATTTCACGAATTATAAATGTTATGTTATGTTGTTATGTTCCTCCAGGGCCAAAGGTAGAAACTATAGCTTTCCATTTCTGTCTTTGTGTTGCCAGGTCTTTCAATTCTTGCGTGTTGTTTAGGTTCATTAACATGCCTTCTCTATTAATGTTTTTTCGTAGAGTTTATAAACATCATGACATCTGTAAAAATCAAAGGAGCCATTTCTATCTGAAATACTTCATTTCGAGAATATGAATTATCTTGACAAGCATGCAAAATTTGCAGGCATTAATATTGATTTTGACTGATATTTTCATATAAAAAGGTGTGTTTAAATTTTAAGTTTGTGTAGTTTTATTTGGAATAATGGAATCTAGATCTCAACATTTCAAACTAGTCAGGCTTTGGAAATGTTCCAAAATATATTATGTAATAATTCCAACATTAGATTTGATGAGGTCTGGGATGATGATGTGAAATTGTTATCATCTGACTGACGAAAGTTCTGGGTGCTATACAAGTACATGCCAATACATTTCTAATGAAACAAAAACAAATGAAACAAAGTTTTCCTGTAACTGGGGTACAAAGGGACATAACACCAAATAATACAATATCAATCAATAAAATTCATAACCCTTCAGGGTCGTAGGGGTACCATATTGGAAGCTTCAGCACACAGAGTCCTCCAGCGAATTCTATCCTCAGCGATGCGGATGAGTGTGGAAATATCTAGCCCTGTCCATTCCTTGATGTTGTCTGTCCATGTCTTTATTTGTCCTCCTCTGCTTCTTCCACCCTCGACAGTTCCCTGCAGTATTGTTTTTGACAAGGAATCGTGCCTGCATACATGTCCGAACCATGCTAGTTTTCATCGTTTCACTATTGAAAGCAATGGCTCCTGGACACCTGCACACATCTCTACTTTATTTCTTACGTACACATTGGTCTTATGTTCCCTATAGGAAATTCGTAGAATTCTTCTGTAGCATTTATACTCGAAAGCCTGTAATCTTCTATCCATGTCCGCAGTGAGTGTCCAACTCTCACAACCATACAACACAACGGAAAGCACCAGCGACCTATACAGTTTGATTTTCACTCCAACACTGATGTTGCTTTTCCAAATCACAGTTAGCCTTGACAAGGACGCTAAAGCCATCCCCAGCCTTATTTTTAGTTCTGCTTTGCATTTACCATCGCTGCATATACTGGATCTGAGGTATTTGAAGGTATTCACCTCTTCAATAATACAAGGGATATTCAGAAATAGTTGAACACCTTTTATTGGGATAGGTAATCTTTAAAAACAACGAGAATAGCATCAAATGCCGTTACTGCAACTGTTAGCGTTGATCTCCACATATTCTGCAAAATAGCTTTCAAAATGGTGTAGAGATGTGTCACTGTGTTTCTTGTTTCTCCATTTCACACTACCCCAAAGTCGTTCAATGTTTAGAGTGTCATTGATTTCATTGTGCTGCCATAATGCGTACATAAAAAACACCAATCATCCCTTCTGCATGTAACGCACTAGGAGGCCGCCCTCCCGAGTCAACAGGTAGTATTTAATTTAATTCACTAGTTAGATGTATTCATGTTTTATTTATATTTGTAAAAATTAATTTTGTCCTGTTAACTGTGCAAACAGAGAGAGGCTGTGGATAAGGATGCTGAAGGATATCTTGTAGGTGATGGACATTCTCTGTGTACTGAAGAAATGGTCACTCAAATCAACAAGTTAGTTGACTCCTTTACTTCACTGACTTTTTAGTGTGCTTAATGCTGTTTTTGTTCAAACATTGATTATTTCTATAGCCTACATATTCATAGACTTATTTATTTCAAGTTAGTACATATTGGTTACTGAATTGAAATACAGGCTATGGAGTAATTCATTTCTGTTTCAGGTGCTACCCACCATGGTCATTGAAGAAACTCAGTTTTCTTAAATTTGTAACAGTTTTTTACAAATAATGTGTTATTAGGTATTAGGTATGTTGATTACCCACACACTGGACATATCCATAGGTGCTCAGATCGTTGCTTCAGTAAATTTCTCTGGGCATAATGGCTGATGGTTCCGGTACTATGTTGGTTTCACTGCTCTTTTAGAAATATTTGTTAAGTGTTCTCTATGGGTCACATTGATCCTCACTCCCAATTTGCGCATTCTCAATATTGACTTGCTCATTTATCTCAAAATCATCTGATCGCACAGACTCACGATGAGCAATGAGTATGTCTGCTCGGCCCATAGGCTGACCATCTGTTATGGTATCAAGACTAGTTAATTTATCAGCCTGTTCGTTTCCCTCCACACATGTCTGGAGACAAAATGAACATGATTTTTTGTAGTGAGGCCCGCATTTTATCTCTCTAATGGACCCCCCCCCCCCCAATCATCTACATACATCACCTGTTTTTACTTTCATTTGAGTCACTTATTATTCATATAGAGTCATATTCATTTGAGTCACATAGTATGCACAAATGGGAATAGACTTGTGATTTTAGCCAGTTTAGTACCTGCATTATGGCAAATACTTCTATCGTTAAACTGCTTGTTGTTGTGGTAAATGCTCCACTTACTTTGTATACTGTTCTTCTTTATAATCTGTCAGTAAAGGCACATAGGCATTGCTGGTGGTGGGTGACCAACCGAAATAATGTGTCATTGTGAAGATTAGTGAAAGTAATATTCTGTTTAGTCAATAAATGATATATTTTGACATAAAAGAGGTTACAAAATGTCAACTTACATAACAAAATAACATTTCTAAAGCATGATATGCTTTTATCTTGATAATTTACAGATGTAGTATATCAATTGTGAATAAATGAAGCCCAAGAACATACAAATTCACAAATGTTTATTTATATAAGTAACATATATCTATCTATTGTCATTTCCACTTATGCATTTAAGATTTGGAGTTGTCTGCCTTTGGAATTTGGGTAGCAATGGCCATGGTATGTTTGTGGCTCTTTAAGGTTTCTGTTATTATTTCCACCCATTTAGTTCTTGATCTTTCTCATGACTTGTAACCTGATCTTCTGCTGTTGTATGCATGAAGAGCTGGTGGAGTTGGTTCCAGTCTCATGAGGTGGCCAAACCACCTAGTTAGCTGTCTCTCGATGTAATATTGACATAAGAGGCTTTTTATTTCTTTCCTGATATCTTCATTTCAACATTGGTCTCTCTTCTTGTGACATTTACAGCTTTCCTTACCTAGCAGATTGTTGGGTGTTTGAGTATTGGCAACAGTTGGTAAGTCACCATGTTGGCTTTCTGACATCTAGTTTCAATCTCTGCTTTAGTTTTGTACTATCGACATATACATTTAACTGCCCTGGCATTCTGTTCAAGTATATTAAACTATATATCAAATATATACTTGGATCAAATATTTTTTTGCAAATAGCAGTTCAGATAGTGAGTTGTGGTCTTCATTTGATGTCTCCAGGGGTGGATTTGTTTCTTGAATTAGTTTTTTTTGTTATCCTGTCCATGTATGTAATGAACAGAAGTGATGATAGTACACAACCTTGCCTGACGCCTGTTTTTATTTCAAATGGGTCTGTTGTGCACTCAGTAGTTCTAATTATGCTTTGGCAAATTTTGTCTAAAGCTCTTATGTTGTCCAGTAAGTGTTCACATATTCCATAGTCTTCCAAATTTGCACCAATTTTTCTCTGTCATCTCTGTAAAATATCTTTTCTTGGTCAATGAATAGTTGTTGGTCGCATTTAAGTGTTTTTTTAATTTACCTAGAATAGCACAAAATTTGTCTGTATCATATGGAAAAAAAACCCCGCTATTTCATGCAAAATTGTGATAAGTTTAAAACTATCCTTGAAATTTGTTTAATTCTTAAAATTTATTTATACAAAGTCTATAACTTTACTAAGCTACAATTGATGGATATTGTATACATATATGATTTTGATATAAACCAATGTCTTTACATCTTGTGGTCATCTCATGAAACTACAGTTAGTAAACTTCACAACCATCACTGCTTTTGATATCATGATCATTAAGTGCCATCTCTGCAAAGAGGGTGCCTGCAATGGGTCTCCAACATCCACTGTCTCTTGCCTTGGTGGTGCACTCTGCTAGACTAATCTATCCATCTCATGCTGTTTCTCTGCAGCTTAAATCTTTGCCTACTTCTTGCTCTCCTCCCCTCGACCTTACCCTCAAGTGTAGTCTTCAACAAGATGTCATGTATATTAATATGTCCAAGATACTTTATTTGTTTGATCTTTATTTCCTTAATACCATATATTTCCTTGTATATGTGTATAAGCAGAGGATGTAGCTTTAATGTCCAAAATATGACAAAAGTAGAAAACCTGTATATAGACCGAGATAGGAAAAAAAAATAATGCAGGTATTAATAATGTGAAATTCTATTATTACAATAATGAAATAATTCAATGAAATAATAAATTTAAAAATCCAAGCGAAATAATGCTAAAAGAAAATCTTTAGCAACACTAAGACGCAAGGTATTTTCTTCATTTGCAACTTACCTGTGCTCAAATAAAATACAACAATGAGGATAATACAGTGCAACTTGTGCCCAGGGGCATTGTCAGCCACCGGAGTGTTCGCTGGTATCAAATTCATTGATTGATTCAGTGCCACTCCGCAACAAACATTGGCTCCAATGCTGGCCAAGATCGGTCATGTGCAAGTGATAGCATCAGCCATTACGGTAAATTCAAGCCTAGTCAATGAACAGAACAGGTCAAATCTTAACTTTTAGATTTGCTTTCAAATTGCCCCTGAAGAAAAAAGGTTTGAAGGGTTTTTGTAAAGACGATTAGACAGAGTATGTAATGTAGTTCATGTGTATATATTTCAGAAAAGAATTTATTGATCAAACTGTTGATGAGTACCTCAACAAATCAGTAAAGACTGTATTTGACCCATTCAGTGAAGGTTTTCATAGCACATGTGGAGGAAACATCCTGGTGAGGAAGTCTTACATAAATATATATTTATATAAGGCAGGTGGGAGGCAAAGATCCACATTTGTTTCACAATTTAGTGTATTCTAGCTGCTAAATCTAAGGAACAACAAACTGTCATCAGTGTATAGCTTATCTATCCATCTTACATTTGTGAGGGAATTGAAAATATAAGCTGAGAGACAATAGAATGAGAGTTTATGAATTTATGTAAATAATTTATGTAAACATTTGATAGGGCAAAGATCCGCAGGCAAATAAGATGATACAAACCATTACAAAAATCTAGGAAGAATTGGCAAAAACTGACACATAATTGATTGACTACTTATCTTTATATTGTTCATTATGTGAACATTATAAAACACTAAAACTATGTAGCTTTAATCTCAAAAAATTTAGAATAAAGGTATTTAGTAAGTTCCATTTTAAAGTTAATTATGTCTTTGTAACGCTGGATGATTGTTATAATAATATATGTCGGTCTCCCCTAGCTTTGGATCAGCATCCGCAATTTCTTCATGACATCGGCCTTACTGCAGAGTGATTTCTCATACATTTTTAAAGCTGACCTTTGCCACACTAACGTGCGGATCTTTACCCCCAAATCGTATTGTTAGTAACTATCTTAATTTCCTATGAAAAAAGTAAATGGTCAGACATGATAATGTACTTTAGCAATAAACAAAAGAACATTTATTTAGGTTTGAACATTTAAAAATATCACAATATTAATGATAACAGTAGACATAGCTTGAGAAATTGAAAAAAGGTAGATCAAACATAGTGAAAAAGATATTTTTCACTTGTCCTTGAAATTTTAAACTTCATTCTGGGAGAAATTGGAATGTTATCATCTGTGACATAATCACGTGTGGTATTGGGGAAAACCCATAGAGTCAAAATAAATCTGCTGCTGATCTTAGCCCCATGCAGATCTTTACCACCACCTACCCTATACTACATTTATTTTCATGCCGGGACATGTGGGCATTCAAGGCAATGAAAGAGCGGATCAACTGGCATGATGCACGATTGTGGCACAGGGAGATGGGGCAATGGATCACGCTGACGTTTTGAACTCTTTAAGAGATATAACATGTGAGAGTTAAACTAATGTGGATGATGATTCCTTTTCAATGGCTAGGATTAAAGATCAGAGATTGAAATGCGGTGTTGCTAGAAGTGAACATTTTGGAGGGCGCAGAAGAATGATGGTCAACCAGCATATGACCGGTACTATCAGCAGAAGTGTAATGGCGGATACACTCAAGGAGAGATCAGAGCAACTATGGACGTGTCCAGTTTGCAGTGATGATGATCCGACGACAAACTAACTAACTAACTAACCCTATACTAACTGTAATACCCAGCATTGCCATGGAGTAAATATAAGTACATGACTTGTTATGCATGTCTTTAACTTTAGAATCAAAATAGAAAGGTGATAAAAAGTATTTTATTGTCAGCTATTGACATTAGGTGTAACAGAGCAGAAACAGAAAAATTGTGTGTTGAAGAAGAACTCAGAGCCCAATTAACTTGATGACTAAAGGGCTCTCAATAATTAATTTCTATAGATATAATATTGGCTTATATAAATGGTCCATATATGCATGAAATCTTCCACAGACAATATCAAATTAATTTACTATATTTATAATCATCAATCACATGCGATGGTGAAAACAGTATTAGACGTGTTGTTGCATCTTTCAGGTGTGTGCGGAGATAAAAGTCAAATTCTAGCATACAATCCACCGCATAAGTGGCTGAAACTGTAGTTTGCACTGTATTTTAATTCAAGCATGCTCAGAATAAAGTGAGGAAATATTTTGCTAATCATCAACCACACTATCTTGTCTGGGCCTTTTTGAAACCAGTGGCAAGACTTAAGTATGACTGGAAATAATACTGGATGCAGTAGATGACCAGGGAGGTCTCAGTGCCTTCAATCTTCATGCAGTCCATGACATTTTTTTTTAAAGACAAGTAATTCTACTCATTGTGCAATCTAATAACATAATCTACATAGTTCACCAAGGCCAGTCTTCACATGCTTGGGTAGTCAGACCCTATTTGCAACGATCTGAATTTCATCAAGCAATTTGACTTGACTTCGATTTTCAAATTAGTTTTTTGTACATCTAATTTACAGCTAATGAAACCCACATGTGAGAGCTAGATTACTGTTGGGTCTACAGCAGAGGCAACCATGTTGTTGTTGGTTGGTGGAGAATTGCTAAGCA